>BTPG01000003.1:108403319-108433319 GCA_036245525.1 Semisulcospira habei | reverse complement strand
GAGAGAGAGAGAGAGAGAGAGAGAGAGAGAGAGAGAGAGAGAGAGAGAGAGAGAGAGAGAGAGAGAGAGATGAGAGAGAGAGAGAGAGAGAGAGAGAGAGAGAGAGGAGAGGAGAGAGATGAGAGAGAGAGAGAGAGAGATGAGAGAGAGGAGAGAGAGAGAGAGAGAGAGAGAGAGAGAGAGAGAGAGAGAGAGAGAGAGAGAGAGAGAGATAAAACGTTAAACGTTTACGGCTTAAAGTCTTTTGTTCACAGAGAGACTGACTGACTGACTGACTGACTGACTTAAACTTTATTTATCAAGGATTGAGATATTAGGCGCACAGGCCTTTCTTCCAATCTGTCCTTGCTACATCTACTGACATATAATAACAGGCAAAGCTACATTACACTCACAAACAACATCGAAAGTAATGCGAATTACAACACTACTACAAACAGCAACAATGATTTAACAAAACACACAGGTACCCATACGAAGATGTTTGCACGTGTCATAATATTCGTTTGCGGGAGCCCTCCCCAGACACTTCCACCCGGGGGGCACGCCACAAGTATACTTTCACTCGATTGACATGCTAAGCACATCGTTTGAAAAACTGCACCGGCAGTGTATCCCCTGACCAGGTCTATACGGGAAGCACCCCCACAAACGGCATGTGAGCGCAAATGGTATGATAAAAAATAATAGTTGCATAAAAAGAAATTAAAATATATTATGTTTAGACAACAAGAGATAATTTAATTTACGTTGCCTTGGATAAGTGCTTGTACAGTTTTGCTTTAAACGCAGCTAGGGAATTAACTTGTTGTAGATGCAGAGGAAGTGAATTCCACAGGAAAGCACCTGAGTATGACAAACTGGATTTATACAAATCAATGCGGGGCCGTTTTATGTTCAGGTTGCTCCGAGAGGTGTTGTATCTCTTCTCAGTAAGAGTAAAGAGTTCCGATAAGTAGCTGGGGGCCTTACCGTTAAGAGATTTGTGCACTAGTACGCACTTGTTAAATACTAATTGTTTGTCAAGAGGAAGGAGTCCAGCTGCCTCGAACCTCGCCTCAGTGGGTAGAGATGAGCTAGGAATAATTAGTTTGGCTGCTCTCCTGTATAGCGATTTATTTTCTTGAACTGGACCTCGCTGCAGCCATCCCAAACTGTTGAGGCATAATCAATGTGGGGCTTGATGTATTCATTGAAAAATAGTTTACGCGTGTTCAGATTAATGACCGCTTTCAGTTTAGACAGTAAAAATAATTTCTTTGAAATTGTCTTTCCGATGTGTATGAGATGAGGCTGCCAACTAAGTTGGGTATCTACAATTACCCCCACTAAACGGTGCTGCTGTACTTGCACTATGGGGATACCTTCAAATGAGAGGTTTAGAGGCGCGGGTTGCAGCTGATGTTTCTGACGTGTTGTGACTAGCATGCTTTTTGCTTTAGTTCGATTGACTATCATTCTATTTCTACTGCACCATTCAGAGACTTCTTGTAGGCTCTGCTGGAGGCTGTTAGTTATGTCAGCTACAGTTTTACCGGATGCATGTAGCGTCGAATCGTCAGCAAACATGGCACACTCAGCACTAGCACATGTGATATGTATTGGTAAATCATTAATAAAGATACAGAATAACAATGGGCCCAGAACCGAACCATGAGGAACTCCAAGCTCTACCTTACCCTCTGTGGAATAGTTACCATTTACATAGACAGCTTGTGTTCTCGCAGAAAGATAAGAGTTAAAGAATGAAAGGGCTGACGGGCTGTTGTTGTTGAAATAAACATTAAGTTTCCTCAGCAAGATTTCATGATTTATCAGATCGAACGCTTTTTTCAGGTCCAAGAATACCGTGCCAGTCATTTTGTTATTGTTGATGTTATCTAGCCATGAATCAACCATACGTACTAATGCTGAGTGGCATGAGTGTTTAGGTCTAAACCCGGACTGGAACTTATTTAACAAGGACCTTTCTTCGAGGTACTGGAGGAGATGCTTTTGAATATGCTTCTCAAGTGGCTTTGATAAAACAGACAGAAGAGAAATGGGACGAAGGTTATTTACATCAGTAGTGTCTTTGGTCATGGGTATAGGAACAACTTTTGCTTTTTTAAACGCCACAGGAAAAGTATTATACTGTATGCATAAGTTTAAAATGTAAGTGAGGGATTCAACAAAATAAGGCAGTGATATGTGGAGTATATAACCATTTATACCATCCACACCAGTAGATGTCTTGTTCTTAAGGCACGTTATATAATGCCCGACTTCGTGAACAGCGATAAAAGGGATACCAAACGTATCATCGGACGATAATCGTTCCTGGCAAAAAATGGACAGTTGATCCGATATATGTTTACATACGCTGACGGATCAGGGCTGTTGGAAGTAAGTAGCGTTTTTGAAGCTGAGAGAAAGCAATTGTTTATGCTTTCCGCAGAGAATTCGTGTGGAATGATATGAGTCTGCTTGCGCGTGTTGCTTGTTAGAGTATTCAAAGCAGTCCAAACAGAAGCAGGAGATTTTTCGTTCTCAATTGTCTTTTCAAAATATGACTTTTGAGCTTCTCGAACTAAGTACTTGACTTTGTTACGCAAACGTTTAAACTCAGGGAAGTTCTTTTCTCGTTTAGCGGTGTTTCGTGTCTCCATAGTTTGTTTGATTTCCTCCGTTATCCAGGAGGGAGGCTCGCGGCGTCGGACTCGCTTCCTTCTTAGCGGCGCGTGTTTATTCAGCACCCCGAGGAACATATCAAGCCATATAGTGAGCGCATTATCAGGGTCAGTGCAGTTATACACTTGATCAAATCCTGCATAGCTTAGATCGTGTAAGAAAGCATTCGTATTAAGCTTTTTAAACGATCTGTACGTTATGTACGAGTGCTGGTCCCGACTTTGTTTTGCGGGCAGATTGCACGACCATGTACAGGCGATGGGAAAGTGGTCACTGACTGCTAATGAAGAAACATTAGTTTCCGCTACTGCTTTTGGGTTATTAGTGTAAATGTGGTCGATGATGGTGGCAGCAGAGTGTGATACTCGCGTTGGAGATTTAATCATCTGCTTTAGCCCGAAAAGAGTGATCGCTGATTGCCATGTAGGCTTGCGTTTCAGCATATCGATGTTAAAGTCTCCCAGAATGAGAACATTTTTACCGGTGTCGTTCACTTTATCCGCCATCACTTGTACAAAGTCGTCATACCAGTCAGCAGTAGCAGCTGAATTTCTGTACATAAAGGCGATAAGGATGGGAGAGGAATGTGGTATTTTCACCTCCAGCCACACACACTCTAGCTCTCTGGACTCAAAGTCTTCACGTCTGCGTACCATATTTCGGATAGAGCTATGTACATAGACAGCTATTCCAGTGTGTCCAGGGTAGCCTGGGTCACGCCGGATTAGAGAAAAGTTAGTAAGCTAGTTGGGCCCAGACGTGATTCTGTGAGACCAAAGAGATGGAAGTGCGATGGCTCATTTAAAAATAAACGAATATCGGGAACCTTGTGAAACAGGTGAAAAATATTAAGGTGTCCGATTTTCAGTCCAAGTGATTGTACGCTAATTGAAGCTTTCGTCAGTTCGCGTTAAGGTAAAAGTCACTGTAAAAAGCCTCTATGATCTCAAAATGGGATCACATACACAAAAATGCACGATGATTTCAAAATGGGATCACATACACACACAGTACGGTTAAGTCTCTCGTGCCAAGAGAACTTGGAGTCCACCAAAGAAAACAAGAAAGACAATTCACTGGCTAAAGGCCAGAAGGTCACTATGACTTCCGTAGTCAAACAGTTCTCAGTGTGCTGCCTCAAAGACAAACACACAGGCAATGTCAAAACAGTCTGTAATATTTCGCAGTTCCAGAAATTAATCACTATTTACGTAACACGGTATAAAACTAAATAAAAATGTCTAAGTGCCACAGCACTTGTTAAAACACATCCACAGAAATTCAAACGTTTCTGTTTTTATTTCAAATTAAGTCTACACAACCTATACAAGGGCTCACACACCTATGCACATAGGAACACACGCTATTGTCCGCGGCTCGCGGATTGCGGGTTGAATCGTAGTCAAGATTAATAAAGTAAAACAAAACATGTCATAGTTTTGAATGCTGCGCGCACCGAGTAAACTGAATGAGAATTGTCAGTATAAACGCTATGTACACAGCAAGGGCCGGTGCGTCTTAGTTCTATCTAACACACTCACTGGGCCGAGCAGACACGAATTAATTTAATTACACCACAGCTTGTGGCCTCAGACCACCCATCAAGTAGGGTAACTGCCAATGAGGGAAGGGTGCGGGGTATGGCTGGAAAGGCTGGAAGATTGGATACGGTGGCAGTCCGAGGGGTGTTGCCTGGGGCCAGGAACGATGGGGCGGCCGTAATTCCCGTAGTAGGACGAAACAGCGTGAGGATCCACGGCTACGGCGTCATGTCAATGGTACAATGTCTGTGGTGACATCTGCATGTGAGTTCTCTGTAGTAGGCCTACCGGTGGCGCGAGATGTCTTGTCAACGGGAGGCTGGCTGTTGTGGTTATTGGGGATGGGACAGCTTGGCGAGAGACAACCGCCCTGTCACCGTTATTGCTGCTCGCCAACACTGAAGTCTCCCACCGGCGGGCACTTGCAGACTTTGACTTCTGCTCTGTGCTGTTTGTGAGACCTGGAGTTAAGTCCCGAGAATTAGAGTCAGGTCCAAAGAACAGTGGTGGGTATGCTTGTTCGTACTTTACGGTCTGTTGTTTACGGTGGCTACCACCCTGTTTATTTACGGGAACATAGTGTATGTCTTTGGACGAGCCTTGTTTACGCTGCATACGAGTGTTAGGGCAGAGCTTCATCTTCGGCGTGATATAAAAACCGTTTCACCTGACGCAGCAGGACACCTGCACCTCTTTCACTCAGATGCAGTTTGTCACTGCTAAAGAGAGCAACAGCAACTTGTCCCTGTGGCGTATAGAAGGCCTTTTCTTGGAGGAGGAGCACTTTCTCACTGACACAGTGTTCAGCCAGGCGCTGGTTGACAGTTTCGGTTATTTGTAGTGACCGTCGACCCTGGGGGAGGATTGCTGTGTAAGCAACTGCAGCAGAAGGGTATGCACGGCGGACCTGCTTGGTGAGACATTGGAAGCTCTGCAGAATCACCTCCGTGTCGTGGCCCGAGGCGCAGTCGTTTGTACCCACGTGGACCACAACACGGCTGATGTCCTCACGGAGGTCACACGTCTCTAGGGTTGCAGCCAAGTCACCAGCCCGGCATTTTTGTTATTGTTGCTGTTGCTCGTACCGGTATTTTCTTTCGGCATACCGGAAACCGCAGATATTACACCACTCAGCCACTCACACGAGCCGGCGCTCACACAGTCTCTCTCTCTCTCTCTCTCTCTCTCTCTCTCTCTCTCTCTCTCTCTGCGCGCTCTCTCTCTCTCTTGGAAAATAAAGTCTCATTTCATTTCTCTCTGCTTTTGCGTCGGTGGCAGTTACAAATTCTCAAATTCTCCAACGCCAGGGTTTTTTTAATTTATTTTTTATTTTTTAATAATTCACCTATTTTGTTCGTTATTTTTTCCCTTGATTGTTTGTCTTTGTATGCTGTGTTTGTTTTCATCTTGTGTTCTGTTTTGTTTACAGGACAGCTTGTAAGACAGGCATTGAGTTGCCTAATAGCTTATCCTGCAATAAAAGATCTCTCTCTCTCTCTCTCTCTCTCTCTCTCTCTCTCTCTTAATACCAGCAGACTATCAGCGTGAAGGAAACTCGATTGAATCAAGACGATTCAATCAAGCTTCAATTTACCAGTGATAACTGTGTCTCCGCTTGACTTCGCTGAGCAGTATCGAGTTGAAAGCGGATTACCAAACCCCGGCCAGTATTGTGCTCGTGTGCGGCTGATACGCCTAACTGAACTTGCTATCGGGACTTTGATGTTCGAGCAGTTGGATTATTTCCCTGCCGACGAGTCTGCTAAATCATTTCATTGTGTCTTATCTATTTACCAACTTTATATATGCATAGGCATTTGTGCTGTTTAATTTAATAATCTTAACGTATACTTCCTTCTTTTGACATTTTTGTTCTGTACAAATTTGCCTTACTCCGTAATAGATATAAATTTGAAAGTTATGCGAATAGGGCATCTCAATGTTTTTCATTAAATTTTGTACAATACACTAACCGATATATCTGTCTACATTAGCAATCCCACACCGTTTCATTTATTTGGGCTTAGTGAGACGCGCCTAAGCTCGTGTGTTAGCGATGAAGCCATTAGTATTCCTAATTTTTCCGTGACTAGGAGAGACCCCTCGTCCCCAGGTCAAACAGGCATCGTTATATACATTCACAACTCCATTCAGCATTTAGTCCATAGACGCTTGGACTTGGAAACACCAGACGTAGAGTGTTTGTGGCTGGAATTGAAATGCCCTAAACTGGCAAGTCATGAGATCGTTCAACATAGAGGAGGGACTGATCCAAATGATAGAAGCGCTTTACAAGAACGCCTGCAGCGCGGTTCTACTTAACAATCACTCAGGCGAGTTCTTCAGGACGACGATCGGTGTCCGTCAAGGATGCCTGCTCTCTCCTGTCCTTTTCAACATATTCCTGGAGAAGATCATGCAGGAAACCCTCCACGACCACCATACTTCAATCTCTATTGGTGGCAGATCCCTGTGCAATCTTCGATTCGCAGACGACATTGACCTCATGGCAGGCAGCAATAGTGAGCTTCAAAACCTGACAGACAAACTTTCAAGTAGCGCAGGGTCTTATGGCATGGAGATCAGTACGGATAAAAGCAAAGTGATGATTAACACCACAAGCGACAGCAGCAGCAACATCCACATGAACGGCCAGAAGCTAGAAGAGGTCAATAGCTTCAAGTACTTGGGAGCCACCCTGTCCAAAGACGGTAGTTGCATAGCAGAGATAGGTACAGCAACAACCGCAATGGCCAGGCTGGACAGGATATGGCGAAGTAACTCCATCAGCTTCACCATCAAGTACAGGCTTTACAAGTCCCTCGTAGTGTCTATTCTACTCTACGGCTGTGAGACTTGGACACTGCTTGCAGACTCAGAAAAGAAAATCCAGGCCTTTGAGAACAAGTGCCTGAGGAAGTTGCTCCGCATCTCGTACCGCGAGCACAAGACCAACGAATATGTACGGAGCATCGTCACTTCCCTGGTGGGCCCACATGAACCCCTTCTGGCAACCGTGAAACGGCGCAAGCTTGCTTGGTTTGGCCACGTGACCCGACACAACACCTTGTCCAAGACTATCCTCCAAGGCACTCTCGAAGGAAGTCGTCGGCGAGGTCGTCAGAGAAAGAGTTGGGTCGCAAACATAAAAGAATGGACCGAACT
Organism: Semisulcospira habei; assembly: GCA_036245525.1. Lineage (NCBI taxonomy): Eukaryota > Metazoa > Mollusca > Gastropoda > Semisulcospiridae > Semisulcospira > Semisulcospira habei. The sequence continues at coordinate 108,425,943 of BTPG01000003.1, read as the reverse complement.
CGAGATGCCAGACTTGTTTGCCACCGCCCAAAATAGAACTCAGTGGAGAGCACTGTCTGTTGCTGCTGCCTTTCAGTCCCCCCAACGCCCAGTTCGGGCAAGGGACTGATGATGATGATGATGATGACTAGTTGGATTCCTTTACAGAAACCCTGCCGCCACATTTAAATGGTATGACCATTTTAGTCAGATCCTTGACAGAGCATGCAAAAGAAAGGCTGACCTTCTTCTCATGGGAGATTTTAATATAGACTTCCTTAAGAATCACACTGCGTGGGATACAATATCTTCATTGTTCGTCTAGTCCGGTTAGTAAAATCGCCCACCAGAATTACTCAGAATACGTCCTCACTTATAGACCACATATACACTAATAAACCCAAAGCCGTCTGTAATGTTGAGGTTTCCAATCTAAGTGTTAGTGATCACTATCCAGTTGTTTGTTCATGGTCAAAAAAGATTCAGAAAGCAAAAAAGAATGGCCATACAACCATAACATATCGATTATTCAAGAACTTTAACCATAATAAATTCCTATTTGATTTAAATAATACTCCGTTCAACGATGTACTTCTCTCCAATGACCAGGACACCGCCCTTCCTATTTGGTACACTCTTTTTCTAACTGTATTAAACAAACACGCACCCCTTCGTGAGAGAAGGGTTAAATCAAACACTCTTCCTCCATGATTAACCCCAGAAATAATGCATGCGATGGCGTTCAGAGATGATCTGCGTAGTCGAAAACTATTTATTGAATTCAAGCAACAACGTAACCGTGTTAAGTACATGATCAGAGAGGCAAGGAAAAGGTTAATCCGTGACACAGTGAAAGACAGTAAGGATACTTCCACTATCTGGCGCCTATTAAATACTCTAACTAAAGGCTCCCCTGGCACTTCAACAACCATTCCCAGCAGTCTTACTGCAGAAACTGTTAATAATCATTTTCTTTCAGTCGCTGAAACTCTAAATGCCTCAATTAATAGCAGTAAGTATGAATGTTCTAATTTGCTTTCTGAATTCTGTAAACACAGAACAGAGGACACAGACCCCTTCAGCATTTTTCCCCCCACCCGGGTCTGCCCTGGGGGACTTGGGTGGGGTTAGGTGCTTTTTAGTTCCCAGGGTCACCCTGGACAGCCCCACAGGGTGGGTTTTCCCCTCTACTCTGGGGCATGTATTTCTGTCTACCCTTGGTTCATTCACCTGTATTTGCCTTTTTAAAACTCTCCCTACTGTCTGCGCTGCCTGTAGCTTTTGATATTGGATGTGTGTTGCCAAATGGTCTTAGCTTTATTTAGGCCCCATGTTGTAGGTTTATTTAACGTATTGGGCCGGCTTGCGACATACATTCAATATTCTGTTTAGTTTTTTTTTCACAAGCAGTGCAGGCACGTCCTGAGAAAGTCTTGTTGCTGTCGGGACGTTAAGCAATGTACAATCAATCAATCAATTCAGCATTCCCTTGCTAGCAGTTCATTGAGGTGGGTTTTCTCATTAGTAAACTACCAAATAAAAAGTCTTCGGGGCCTGATGACATCAGCCCGCAAATACTTAAGTTATCCCTGCCGTACATAGTAGAGTCTATTAAGTACATTTACAACCTTTGTATCAAGCAACATACTTTCCCTAACAAACTAAAATACGCTAAAGTCATTCCACTTCCAAAAACTAAAGATCGTTCTGACCCTAACAACTATCGACCGATTTCATTATTATAAGTTCTATCAAAGCCGCTTGAAAGGCATGTCCACAAACACCTGCTTGCCTACTTAGAAAACCACAAGCTGCTCCACCCCTTTCAATCCGGATTTCGCCCACAGCACTCGTGCCACACTGCACTCACGCGCCTCGTTGACGCATGGCTCCAGGGTATGAACAAATCCCAGATAACAGGTGTCGTTTACTTAGACTTTAAAAAGGCCTTTGACCTAATCGATCACACCACTCTAATGACAAAGATTCAGAAATACTTGAATAATACAGAAGTAGTTGCATTTTTTAGATCATACTTAACTGATCGTAAACAAAAAGTTCTAGTGAATGGATCTTACTCTTCTCTAAAAGATATAAAGTATGGAGTTCCCCAAGGATCCGTGCTTGGTCCCTTATTATTTTGTCTATTCATCAATGACCTGCCACTTCATTTAACTTGCAAGAACGTACAATGTGATCTTTTTGCTGATGACACTTCCATTCATATGACTAACAAAGATATACAAGTAATTTCTTCTAACTTGCAGCATAGTCTTGATGAAGTGTCTGCATGGTGTCACAGGAATTCTATTATTGTTCATCCAATTAAAACCAAATCTATGATAATCGCCACTCGTCAAAAACACCAGTTAGCACCCCTATTACTTAACCTTTTATTAAAGGGCAGTCAAATAGAACACGTTAATGAACACCGCCTACTATGGATTACAATTGACAGTCAGCTTAAGTGGAAGGCTCATACGGACACTTTATGCAGAACGGTAGCCAAAAAATTCTTTTCATGTTGTCCAAACTGAAATATCACACCGACTCGGACACGCGCAAACTATTCTATAATGCTCACATACGTTCTCATATTGATTACGCGTCAACGGTGTGGGATGGATGCAGTGAAGTCCACTTGAAGAGACTCAACTCGTTACACAGAAGGGCAGCAAAGTTAATCCTTCTTGACCAACGACTCACAACAGAAGACAAACTCGCCAAAATAGGATTTCTTCCGCTGCAAGGCCGCTTCAAATACAATAAGGCTTTTTAAGTTCAAAGTATGGACAGAAAATACCAGAATATATCACAACTCTTTTCTCTAAGTCGGAATCTAGGCTTGGTAATATTAGGCAACTTTTCTTAGTCCCCAAAACAAGAATTGATATATACAAATCTAGTTTGTCTTTCTCGGGAACGCAGACTTGGAACACGCTTCCTGATTATGTAAAATCCGCTTCCTCTCTAGCCCGTTTCAAAATCAGTCTCTTCAAGTACTTCTCGAAGCAGTCGTAATCATTACGTTGTGAAATATATACTGCCCTGTAACCCTGATTATGTATGCTCCCAATTACAAACTCTGTGTGTGCGTGTGTGATGGTGTGTGTATGTGTGTGTCAGTTTAGGTGTGTGAGATCGTCACGGGACTTTCTCCAAGTTCCCTAAACTAACAATGTTTTTGTTTCATTTACATTTAACTATATAGTTAGTTTTTTGTATTTTGTCTCGTAATTTTGTAGCAACGGCAGGTTTGAAAAATGGCTATGTCTATGACCGGATGTCAATGCCTCAACCGTTGATAAATAAAGCTTTATTGAATCATTGAATCATTGACTCACTCTCTCTCTCTCTCTCTCTCTCTCTCTCTCTCTCTCTCTCTCTCTCTCTCTCTCTCTCTCTCTCTCTCTCTCATTAGCTGCCTAATATCTTTATCCGCAGGGTTAGTGGTTGCCTTGGTTATAGATGAAACGCGAAAGCATCAGGAATTTGAATAAACTCAGACTTACCGAGGAGATTGCAGGACTAAAGCTCAACTGCTTTTTCTCTTAACTCTAGCTGTATCATCAGCTTCATTTGCCATGGGCAGTCCCGACATGTTTTAAATCATTTCTGCTTCCCTCGTCCAATTTATCAAAGTGATACACAAAAATCTTATATGTGATTAAATATTAGTCTTATGACGTATTGTCATTCTGACGTCAAGTTATGTTCTAAGCATACAATTTGTAAAGAATACTTTTGTCGCACAGTGCAGGGTTTTGAGCAGGTGAAAAGGGATGGGGGAGGGGGTGGGGGGGGAAGGGGTGGGGGTGGGGGGTGGGAGAGGGGTAGACAAAGTGAACATAACAAAAACTTCGCCTTCAGTGCTCAGATCTATCTATTGCCTCTTGGAGATGTTTGAAGTGTTGCCCGTGCTTACGGTACAAGCTGCTTATCCGCTTTCGCTTCGCGCTCTCGCTCGTTGCTGGGAGTCGTCGGGCGTAAATATAACACATTCCAAACGTCTTGCATTCGGATTCGCGGCTTTGTGCCGCATATTCGAATGCACCGCGTTTGATATGAGTTAACATTCTGATGATGTCGCTAAAAGCTCTCCGGGGACAAGTTTCCCTCAGAGACAAGGTTTGCCGTTTGGAAAGCAAGGGACAGTAACCCAATGCGCAAAAAGCCATCTGGCCCAAGTCGGCCGGCAGTTGGCCCGATGGTCTTTTGCACATCGGGGAGTTCAGTTTTGCCAACACGACATTTTCATTGTAATACAGTGTAAAAGCTCGCTTTTCACATAAACCTGCTTAACTCTTTTAACCCCAAGGTCTAATTTCTCAATTTTTGGAGGTGTTTGCCTAACGACTATGTTTCAGTTGCAGGCGCCAAGCTAATCTGGCACTACCCTTGAATTATCATGGTCAATCCACCTCCTGCTGCAAAGACTCGGGGCTAAAATGGTTAATGTCTACCATTACAGGGCAGAATTGCTTCCGTGATAGTGTTTAGCACTGCATGACTGCTCGAGTTGAAATGGGCTTCAAGTGTTGTGGCCGGGGGAATGGCGTGATTTGTTCGGTCGTATACACCGTTCTGTACAGTGGCGAGGCGAGGGTTATCTCCACACACTCTGAAACGCACGCACGCACGCACGCACGCACGCACGCACGCACGCACGCACGCACGCACGCACAACACACACACACACACACACACACACACACACACACACACACACACACACACACACACACACACACACACAATCTAAACCATATTTATAAAAAAAAAAAGGTTAGATAGTTCAGGTCTGGCTGTCGTATGGCGCCGCTCCTTACGCCTCAGATCGCTTCTAGCGAGACAGTATAATTGTAACACAAACACACACGCACGCGCATACAATAATGCACAGATCAGACTCAATATTGTCAGACCCTACGTCACAAGACCAAACACTTTAGCGCAAACCGTACCATGTGACCTCGCTGCCACGGAATCGATACCACTGTAAGCAGGTAGACGTTCCTCACTTTAAAAAAGAAAAAAAAATCAATCTTTTGTTGTGTGCGCAGCAGATCGTGTCCAAACTGACTTACATCGCCTATGTCTACACAACGGACAGAACAGTGAAGGCGTATCCATCGCCTCCCATTAAAGCAACGATATTCGGGCGGCCCGGTCAGCCTCAGTTGGCCCACGCGCAGCCGGCCGTGCGCGGGCCAGCTGCGGCTGACGTCGGCTCGATGAGCTTTAGTTCAACTGGATGATTCATTCGTTCCCCAGAGAACAATTTGCTTAGATAACATTTCCATTAGATACATTGATGATGGAGTGAACCCATTTTATGGAGGCACATTGTGCTTGATAGAGTGCCGATAACCGGCTGAAGTGGTTACGAGGCCTGGATAAAAACACCTGATGCGTTTAGCGGAGGACATTTTGATTCGGGTCGAGTAATCGCAGTTGTTTTTGAGTAAACTCTGCTTGTAATTACATCAAGGATAACGACGGGACATGCTAGCAGGTTTGCCTGTTTAGTCCATTCTCAGGTTTTCGCCTTCGTGAGAAATGCTAGTTCAGTAGTTGTAACATGCTATACATCGTTCAAAAAATGCTAGTCAGTTTCACATGTGCATCGATTCGCTTCGCAAGTTTGTTGATACCTGTTCTTCGTTCGTTTGTGCGCATGGAAAGTAAATTTCGAGAATACCTAGTAGGGAGCATAAGAAGCTTGTGCATGTGGCAGTATGGGCATAATTTACGTTGTCATTGTGACAAGTGCAAGTAACCAGACTGGTACTTCTTGATACAGAGTGCCTGTGAGCCTGAGTGTATGTGAGTGCGCATGTCTGGGGCTGCTTTTTAATTGTTTTTTAAACACAGTCCGTCTTATCCAATTTTACTTTCATTTGATAAATGCATATTCCAAGTTGTACTCAAACCAAGGGGAATCACAGCGCTGGACAGACAAACAGTTAGATCCCATGCCCCCGCCTATCAGGCACCCAATCGCCAGCCCACAGAGAAATACGCAGGTATAGAACAAGACGACCATTTCCATCCTCAAAAAGAATGGATCAGGTCTCTTATATAACCCATGAGTCTTTCTCCGGAACTTAGGAAGTAGGCAGGATAAACATACATACACATATACATATACTGCCTACTTCCTAAGTTCCGGAGAAAGACATGGGTTATATAATACAATACAATACAATAATACTTTATTAATCCCTCACGGGGAAATTCACTGTCTGCCCATACAACACATGGCCTCATCAATCACTCAAAAACATCACACTCAATTAAAGAAAACACTCAATTAAAGAAATGAACTGTAACAGACATATTGTTACCTTTGAATAACAATAGTAATAATACTAGTAATAATACTGAGAGGGCTAGTACTAAGGACGGAAGAATGTTGACCGACGCTATCTACTGATATTATAAGAGACCTGATCCATTCTTTTTGAGGATGGAAATGATCGTCTTGCTCTATACCTGCGTATTTCTCTGTGGGCTGGCGATTGGGTGCCTGATAGGCGGGGGCAGGGGATCAAACTAATTGTTTGTCTGTCCAGCGCTGTGATTCCCCTTGGTTTGAGTACAATTCTGCCAGCGCTAGCGTCACCTATCTGGTTTGTAAATATTCCAAGTTGGAATAAATAAATGCATATTCCAAGTTGTAATTGCCCCTTCGTGAGATAAATAAAGTTTTTTGACTTGACTTGACTTTGACTTGACTTAACCTGCAAGGACTTTAGGAAAGGAAAGTATATCAATTCATGAATACGAATTTCATTGTTATACAGTATATCAGTACATTTGCCAAGAAATACAAAAGGTCAAAATACAGTGCTTAGACAATAGGGGGGAAGCGGCTTATCAATCTATTATCTGTAAGTATGCAGCACTTGTGCAGCGCATGTAGTAACATGTTGTAACGGACAAGTCTGCTACTGAGAAGTATGGTGCTCATGTGCACAGTGTATGTGTGACAAGGTTTTGAAATTTCTCTTGTCGATTGTTTGCTGCATTGACTGTGATGTTTGCCCGCGTGTGAGAATGTTACTACACCGAGACAGATTCCTATGTTTCATTGTTTTAACTCCTTCACTGCCGTGAAAAACGTGAACACGATCCAACTGCAAGAGACATAGATCCTCATGAGCCCCCGCGACTGCGGGGGCTCATGAGGATCTATGCCTCTTGCTGAGACCAATTTGTGTCCAAGTTCCTTGGACGGCGTTGGCTGTTGGTCGTTGAATGAATCAAGATTTCATAAAGAAAAATGTACGTAGCCTACAATGTCAGGGGAGGGGTTAACGACAGTTGGGTAGTCTTTGCCTATCATACACACATAAAAATAATAAATGCACAAAGTGCAATTTTCACTCACAGTAACATTAGTCGACATGTAATGTTCGGTCGAAGGTAGGTAATGACGTAGAAAACCAATACACAGATTTCAAAAGACAAAAATCAGGCGGGCAAAAGGGGGAGGTCGCGTGGAAATTCCCGACACTACGTCATTGTCGTAGACACGATGATGTAATCAGATAGCATGCAACAATGGCGACAAGTGCGTCATTCCAGGCTGCTTGGTTCTTTTGAAACAGATCGAAGACTCAGAGAAACGACGTGTCAACTGTCTGGACGGTAACGATTCTTCTGTCTGATAATTATGAGACCAGACCTGAGCAGGATTGTATTGCTATGTTGCGTTTATCCAGACCCAAAAGGTCACTGCCAAACGTGTAAAATGCAGAGAATAATCCAACGGCGGAGAAAGAAACACGCGTAGAAAAGACAGTTATAACACACTTTATTAATATTTCGGGTAAATACCCTTTAAAAAAAAATAGACGAACAAACAATATAGAGATCAGTCGCTACTTATCTTCATTATCGCAGAACGAATGTGGCAACTAATCTCTACATTTGTTTATTATATTAATAATTAATATAAAGTGTGTTGTGTCTTTTCTAAGCGTGTTTTTTTTTTCTCATTTGGGCTCTTCTCTATGTTGCGTTTGTGTGCAGGGGCAGAAATGAGAAAATCTATTTCGTCCACCAAGTATTTGTTCCTCATAAGAGGCACAGAACTACAGAAAACGGTGCAGACGACAAGATGTGTGACGTCATTTATTTCTGCGCGGCCGTTTCTATGTCGTGGTCGCTACGGGTTGAAAAATCGTTGTTAGGTATACATTGCACATTGTTTCTCCACCTCTGGAAATGCTCTGCGAATGGTAAATGTCGAAATGTTCGCGGCTTCCCTCAGCCTCCCCCCCCCCTCCCCCCCACCCCCTAAATAAAAAAGGAAAAAAAAAAAAAAAAGAAAGAAAAAAAAGTGTATTATACTGACGAGCAAAAGAAATGCGACATTTTTGGAAATCATCGTAAACACTTTAGTGTTTCCGATGATTCCAAAAATGTCGCATTTCTTTTGCTGGTCAGTATATAAGATACGGTTTAACCCGCTAGTTGCCAGTAATCACGAATTTCGCGTATGAAGCAACTTGGCGCTGGCCGACCTTCGCGTGACGAACACAGATTTATAGGAGCCACATATGTATATGAGACAAAAATAGGGCTCTGGCGGCTGAGTTGTGTTCGCCATTCCCGGCAGCGAACAGTTTATATAGTGCACCCAACGTTTAACCCATTTAGCCCAGACGCACTACAGCAGGAGATGGATCGACCATCGTAATTCAAGGGTAGTGCCAGATTAGCTTGGCGCCTGTCGGCGCCAAGCTAATTTGGCACTACCCTTGAATTATCATGGTCGATCCAGCTCGTACAACGGGTAAATATAATCGTTAGGTCACCTCGGTCTTGGGGTTTCATGGGTTAAGGAGATCTGCTCCAATACAGATTCGCAATATCTCCGCCTTTAAAAATGTTTTTGCTGTGCCTTATACAATAATACTGGATAACACTTACACTAATGTAGTTTGAATGTCTTAAAATGAAAGATACTTATGTAGTTTGAATGTCGTGAATTGAAAGACACTGATGTAGTTTGAATGTCGTAAAATGAAAGACACTGATGTAGTTTGAATGTCGTAAAATGAAAGACACTGATGTAGTTTGAATGTCGTAAAATGAAAGACACTGATGTAGTTTGAATGTCGTGAAAAACAGACACTTATGTAGTTTGAATGTCGTGAAAAACAGACACTTATGTAGTTTGAATGTCGTGAAAAACAGACACTTATGTAGTTTGAATGTCGTGAAATAACAGACACTTATGTAGTTTGAATGTCTTAAAATGAAAGACACTTATGTAGTTTGAATGTCGTAAAATCACTTATGTAGTTTGAATGTCATGAAATAAAAGACACTTATGTAGTTTGAATGTCGTAAAATGAAAGACACTTATGTAGTTGAATGTCGTTAAATGAAAGACACTTATGTAGTTTAAAAGCCGTAAAAAAAAAAAAAAAAAACCATAACATCATGTTGTGTCAATGTCGTAAAATGAAAGACACTTATGTAGTTTGAACGTCGTAAACTGAAAAAAAACAACAATACTTATGTAGTTTAAATGTCGTAAAATGAAAGACACTTACGTAGTTTGAATGTCGTGAAATGAAAAAACAACAATCATGTAGTGTCAATGCCGTAAAATGAAAGACACTTATGTACTTTGAATGTCATAAACTGAAAAAAAAACCACTTATGTACTTTAAATGTCGTAAAATGAAAGACACTTATGTAGGTTGAATGTCGAAAAATGAAAGATACTTATGTAGTTTGATGTCGTAAAATGAAAAATACTTATATAGTTTGAATGTCGTAAAATGCAGGACACTTATGTAGTCTGATTGTCGTAAAATAAAAGACCTTTCTGCTCATTTTCCTCTTTGTACGCAGAAGAGTTCCATCGACTCGTACCAAGGGCAACAGAAAACCTCTGTCACGTGTGCCTACTCACTAGATTGTGAAAAGAAGGGTAGAATGGGCTTGTTTGAGGCAAGACAACATTGAGAACTCGTTACATCGGCAAATCTAAGCCCACCCTTTGAGCAGATCGCTTTAACGTGGCCGTGGACGCTGCAACATCCAACACTTTACAAACTAAAACTAGCATGCCTTCTTTTTACGCAGACAAAAGTGTGGGGTATCACAGGATGAACGCCCAGACACCTCCGTCAAATGAACAGTACTTGAAATTATTCGGCATTGTTCCGTAGATTGCCACGCTTCACCACGAAAAGCACTTTTATTGAGGAATATTTAACATCCAAATTGAAAAGCTTACATCTGCAAGAGGTATAGATCCTCATGAGCCCCCCGCAGTTGCGGGGGGTGGGGGGTGGGGGGCTCATGAGGATCTATGCCTCTTGGTGACTCCGTTTTGTGTCCATTTTCTGGTGAAAGTTGGGGCCCTCAGGCGTTTGTATTCCACACAATGATATTAAAAACAATTTGCATCCATTGTCGGTGACGGGTTTGAATTATTCCGCAAGAGGTGAAGATTTTCATGAGCCCCCCCCCCCCTCCCCCCTTCATCCACCCCCCCCCCCTCAAACTGACCACCCCAACCCCCAAACTTCTCCCTCCCCTCAGCCTGTCGGGGCTCAAGAGAATCTGTGTCACTCGCGGATGTGTCGGGGAGGCTGATGTAGACTGATCACAAGGCTTGTGTTCTTTTTTGATCAATCTACAGTAATGGCTTACACGCGCGAGGTTTGCTTTTCATGCGGTGTGTCGAGCGTTGTTTGCAGCGAAGACATTTCCCACACACGGTTGTCATAGCCGCGGGGCCAGACAGTTAACCCGTTCTGTGCCGGGGACAACAGTTTGCCGATGCAAGAGGTATAGATCCTCATGAGCCCCCGCAGTCGCGGGGGCTCATGAAGATCTATGCCTCTTGCTAACATCACTTTGAATCCATGTTTCCTGGAACATCTAGTGGGTTTTTTTTTTCTTTTCGTTTGTTTGTTTTGGTCTTGAATTATCGAAGATTGCAAACGGACAGTCTGCGTCTGCTGGCATTGAACAGGTTAAGGCAGTCGTCAGGACAGCTCTCCGGGATTCGCTTGAGCCGTTGGCCGCAGGCTGTAACACAATAACCTCCACACTGCCGGCTTGTCTCCCTCGATTCGAGGGGGGATGTCGAACCAGGTTGGGGAAACCTCCGCACAGACGCGAACTCACTCAGGGTGCCCCGCATCAATAGCTGCGAAAGTGACGTGTAAAATTGCCGCCGACTCATTCCAACGGGCCCCGCAACAATAGTTGCGAAAGTGTCGTATTGCGTTGCGTTGCCTTTGATGAGTGACCGTGTGCGCTGGATTGATTTCAGTCTGGCTGCGTGGGACTTTTCTTTTGTCTAGGAGTCATGCAAAGATGATAACCCACTGATTTGGGGACATGTGGCAATTGTGATTGCTTTCATCCCAAGGTCACACGACCAATCCCTTTAGCGCAAACCGTACCATGTGACTGAGCTACAAAAACCCTTGTAGCGACAGATGGTGGCCTTCTTGTAGCCCTCTTTGTGACGCGTCTTGGATGCCAGTGCTGTTCTATAATAGATCGGCAAAACGCTCTAAAGTACAAAGTTACTTCTTCTTGGCTTTGACTTCGCGAACGAAGATTCTACAGGGGTTGCCCACGACGTCTGCAGGCATGCTCGTTGCTGCGGAGGCCAATCCAGGACAGGCAGCTTCAACCGCAGTGGCTGCAGGGGGAGGTATGTCCAGGGTTCTGAGTTGCGGCATCTCTGTTTTTGCTCCTGAGCCACTTGTCCTTGTCAAAGGAGACGGCTGCCTTGTAAATGGTGGAGCGCCAGATGTCACGGTCCGCAGCAAGCGAAGACCACTGGCGGTGGTCGATTTGGCAGGCTTGAGACAGTCTTTGTATCTCTTCTTTGGTGCCCCTCTGTCTCGGTGTCCTGTGGCGAGCTCGCCGAACAGGGTGATCTTGGGTAGGCGATGATCCTCCATCATGGAGACGTGCCCCGCCCAGCGGAGCTGTGTCCGCAGCAACAAAGCCTCGATGCTCACAGTTTCTGCCTGTTCAAGGATCTCGACGTTGGTGACATAGTCACTCCAGTAAATGCCGAGGATAGTACGCAGGCACCGCTGGTGGAAGCGTTCGAGGAGTCGTAGTTGGCTGCGGTAGAGGGCCCAGGACTCGGAACCATACATCAGGGTGGTGAGGACGACAGCTGTGTACACGCTGATCTTGGTGCCCGTTTTCAGCTGTTGATTGTGCCACACTGGCTTGAATAGTCGCCCGAACGCGCTGTTCGCTTTTGCCAGCCTAGAGTCCAGCTACTTGTCCAACTTGGCGTCTGACGTGATGATGCAGCCAAGGTAGGTAACCTGGTGCACTGACTTCAGTTCAGACTCGCCGATGGTGATGTAGGGAGGGCGATGCTCTTCCTCGGGTGCCGGCTGATGGAGGACCTCTGTCTTTTTCAGACTGACTTCGAGTCCAAAGAGCTGGGCAGCGTCTGCGAAGCAGGATGTGAAGCGCTGCAGGGCTCTCTCTGTGTGTGCAACGAGGGCAGCGCCGTCAGCAAAGAGCAGCTCACGAATCAGTTGGTCTAGGGGTTTGGTGTGGGCCTGCAGTCGTCTGAGGTTGAACAGGCTGCCATCGAGACGATACCTGATGTACAATGCGTCGTCATCGTCGAGGTCCACTGTGGCCTGCTTCAACATCATGCTAAAAAAGATGGTGAAGAGGGTCGGTGCCAGCACGCAGCCCTGCTTCACACCGTTGAGAATGGGGAATGGCTCTGAGAGGTCATTGTTGAGTCTGACCTGGCCTTGCTCGTCCTCATGTAGCTGGACGATCATGCTGAGGAACTTTGGGGGACAGCCAAGTCGCTCCAGGATCTGCCACATGCCTTGCCTGCTCACAGTGTCGACCTAACAAAAGCGTTCGACACTGTGACACAAAGTTACTTAGTGTTGTTCGGAACAACAGGCAGAGTACTGGAGACGGCAACGTCATGAAATCTTTTAAATTATGTCATACGTCTATTATGTATAAATATATATTCCTTTTACGTCAGTCATGTCTTGGGCGATCCAGGTCGGAAGTTTTCTTCTTGATTTCTTTTACGAAAATAGTGGAGGACTGAAAGCAAGTACGTTATTGGTTGCAGGGGCTTGCTGCACGGACCCTTCGGGAGGTCAAAGGAACCATTGTACCCCTCATGCCTTCGGCCTTCAAGGGTCCGTGTAGCAAACCATTGCGACCAATAACTTATATTGTTTTCATTCCTACGTCACGCGACCAATCTCTTTAGCGCAAACCGTACCATGTGACCGAGCTACAAAAACTCTTGTAGCGATTAATGGCGGACTTTTTGTAGCCCTTTTTGTGACGCGTCTTGGATACCAGTGTTGTTCTACACAATATCACCAAAATGTGACCGAGCTACAAAAACTCTTGTAGCGATTAATGGCGGACTTTTTGTAGCCCTTTTTGTGACGCGTCTTGGATACCAGTGTTGTTCTACACAATATCACCAAAACGTTGTAAAGTACAAAGTTACTTAGTGTTGTTCGAAACAACAGGCACATTACTGGAGACGGCAACGTCACGAAAGATTTTAAATTACGTCATACGTCTAGCATGTGCAAATGTATATTCCTTTGACGTCTGTCATGTCTGGCGTGATCCAGGTCGGAAGATGTCTTCTTGATTTCTTTTGCAAAAATAGTGAACGGAATGAAAACAAATACGTTATTGGTAGCAGGGGCTTGCTACAAGGAATCTTGTAGGCCTTCGGGAGGTCAAAGGAACCATTGTACTCCTCAGGCTTTCGGGGTGCAATGGATCCTTTGACCTCTTTTAGGCCTACAAGGGTTCGTGTAGCAAACCCCTGCTACCAATAACTTAAATTAATCTATTTCCCTGTGAAGTGACAAAGGCTATGGCGGGGTGGGAGGTGGGGGTGGGAGGTGGGGGTTGGAGGAGGCGGTGGGGGAGGGGGGTGGGTGGTGGCCGGGGTGAGGGAGCGGTTTTAGACACTGCGGCATGTGACGCGTAAAAGCCTTGATAGTCATCACATTTCTTGTCGAAATAGTTTTTACAAAAGCTACTATGTTCATTTTGTTTTGGTGACAAGCGATATTTTAATTGTAATAACATTGAAATTATGGCTGTTTACAATAATGGACAAAACTGTCTGGAGAAACATACATAGGAATTTAACTCTGTTCTGTGTCCTTCAGACTTGACAGTACACAGGCGGCTTCTTAGACATAAACATATCAAGTCAAAATCCATATATTGCATACAAATTGAATACTACGCCCCAACGCGCAAAAGGCCGTCACCCCAGGCATGTTATGGTAATGGAGTGTTCGGCTTGAATATGCACACTGTCACGGATGGCTAGCTTCTGAAAGGCCAAACTGCTAGTGCTAATTTGGAAGGGATACGGGCTTCCAGCTCTCGCTGATTTCGTCCAGGGGGGGGGGGGGGGTCAGGGGGGGTACTGGGGTACGGGGGGGGGGGGGGGGTCATCTGGCCGTCTGTCGCTCCGTCGCGCAGCGGCTGGTGGTGTTGCCGGGGCCGAGCAGGTAGTGGTGGAGGAGGCTGGTGGTGTGGCCGGTGGACCGTTGCTTTAGTGTTGCCAGGTGGGGGAGAGTTGGTAGGCCAGCCAGTCCATGAGTTCTTGCAGTAGTGAGGATGGCGTAGGTGTCCGGTGAGTCGTGGCTGGTGGAGGTAAAGTGTGGGGGATCGGCGTGGTGTGGGTGGTGGCCAGTGGATTCTGGGTCTTGGTGCTTGGCGTTGGAATGGGCGGGCTGGGTGGCGATGTGGTGGTGGTAGACGGAGGTGGGGTGGTGGTGTGGGAAGTAGTGCCGGGCGTTGCTGTGTCCTGAATCTCTTTGGTGGGCGGTGGCGCTGGTGGGTTGTGGTTTGGTGTCTCTTGGCCGGTGGTTGAGGGTTGTGTTTCTTGTTTGCGTCATCCGGGGTCTGGGTGGTCGTGGTGGCGGTGTTGGTGGTGTCAGGCGGTGGGGCGTCTGCGCTGGCCTTCTGATGCATTGGTTGGTCAATGTTGCATCCCACCTCATGGGTTGCTGGTGGTGTCGGGAGGCATTCTCGGTCGTTGGTCGCTGCCGTGGCTGCGGTTTCGGTATCTTTGTTTGCTTTGGTTACTGTCGCTTGGCAGTCGCTGTCTTGTTGTGTTTTGACTGCTTAGCTTCCGCTGTTCGTAGTCTTGGGTGGGCAGAGGTCGGCGAGTTCTCCAGTTCAAGTAGCCATCGTGTGGCGACGAGTGCTCGGTGATACTCGTCCCCATTCACTGCATCGATGACTGGTATTGCTGACTGTAGCATCAGTACCAGGTCGATGACGTCCATTTTCTTGAGACGGATCTTCTTTTCTTTCTTGGTCCACGCCCGTTCCTTTAGTAGGTGATCTGGGATGTGGACTGATGCTGGGGGGAGGGGGGGGGGGAGGGCAGACTCTGTGGAGTTCGCCGTGTCTTCGGCGTCTGGTGGCGGTAAAATCTCTGGTTGGGTGCATGCAGTCTCTTGTGCTGCTGGCTGCTGGTAGTGCTCTTGCGTTTTTTGCCGAAATTTGGAAATAGATGATGGAGTTCTGGTGGTGGCGGGAACCTTCGAAGCAATTCTTCCATCATTGGGTCTGGGGTTGCATTCATTCCATGTGAAGCAGAGGCTGGATCTCCTGCCGGTGGAATCTGTCTTTGCAGCGGGGGAGACATGGGCTGTCTGTAGCTCCTTGTCTCTCGTTTCTTGTAAGGAGATTGTTGCGGCTGAGAAAGGTGGGTTAGGTACTCTTCCACTTGCTCTTTGTTGTTCCTCTTCCTGTTCGCCCTGATAAGGGCGGCTTGACTTTTCCTTGAGGCCATGTGATCTGTATGCTGAGACTTGAGTAGCGTGGTGGCGTCTCAGGTGATTGCACAGCTGAGCTAAACATAAAAAAAATGAAGCATTTATAGCTGGCAGTGCACCCCACCCCCCCATCCCCCATAGCGCCCCCCACACCTCTCCCCCTTAGCCCCGGGGCCTGAGCGTGGGTCAGGTGGTAGAGCTATGGACTATTTTCCGTAATGCCTGAGGTCGCTTGTATTTGTACGCCGTCTGCGCTTTACTGCATTCACCTTATGTTTTATTTACATTATGTAGATGTAAAGCGCTTTGAGCCTTTGGTGGGACATTATGTAGATGTAAAGCGCTTTGAGCCTTTGGTGGGACATTATGTAGATGTAAAGCGCTTTGAGCCTTTGGTGGGACATTATGTAGATGTAAAGCGCTTTGAGCCTTTGGTGGGACATTATGTAGATGTAAAGCGCTTTGAGCCTTTGGTGGGACATTATGTAGATGTAAAGCGCTTTGAGCCTTTGGTGGGACATTATGTAGATGTAAAGCGCTTATATGATATGATATGCTATGATATGATATGATATATGATATGATATATGATATATGATATGATATGATAAGATATGATATGATATGATATGATATGATATGATATGATATGGTATGATATGATATATGATATGATATATGATATGATATGATATATGATATATGATATATGATATGATATATGATATGATATGATATATGATATGATATATGATATGATATGATATATGATATGATATATGATATGATATGATATATATTATATTATATTTTATTATATAATAATAATTATTATTATTATTATTAGTAGTAGTAGTTCTACTACTACTACTACTACTACTACTACTACTACTACTGCTACTACTACTACTACTACTACTACTACTACTACCCCCCGGGGGTGGTTAGAAATTTTTCAAACCCTTTTCGGTCGGTGCTGCATGAATGAACTCGTCTTTGACTGAGGGGGATAGAAGAACAGAGGGGAATAATCTATTCAGGCCTGATTCGCTGCAACAAGAAATGGATCGACCATGACAGTTCAAGGATGGTGCCAGAATAGCTTGGCGCCTATAGGCGCCAAGCTATTCTGGCCACTACCCTTGAGCTGTCATAGTCGATGTTCGTTAACAAGTAGCACTCGTCTGCAGAAGACAATGTACACATTTTCCAGCGGAAAAGACGGGCTTGTTAAAAAACATGTCAAGTTAAAAGCATAGGGGTCCGTTGATGGTAGCTTTGACTAATGCAAATCCACTGCGCCACCGCGTGCGCGCAAGCGCCTACACTGGTTTTTTTTTTTGGTTTTGGCTTGACTTCGCGAACGAAGATTTTATAGGAGTTGCCCACGACGTCTGCAGGTTTGTTCGTGGCTGCGGAGGCCAATCCGAGACAGGCAGGTTCGACCGCAGTGGCTGCAGAGGAAGGTATGGCCAGGGTTCTGAGCTGCGGCATCTCTGTTTTTTCTCCTTAGCCGCTTGTCCTTAAGGCTAGCTCTGTGAGAGTCCTCAAAGGAGACAGCTGCCTTGTAAATGGTGGAGCGCCAGGTGTCACGGTCCGCAGCAAGCGAAGACCACTGGTGGTGGTCGATTTGGCAGGCAATAAGTGACTTCTTGAGACAGTCTTTGTATCTCTTCTTTGGTGCCCCTCTGTCACGGTGTCCAGTAGCAAGCTCGCCGAACAGGGTGATCTTTGGTAGGCGATGATCCTCCATCCTGGAGACATGCCCCGCCCAGCGGAGCTGTGTCCGCAGCAGCAAAGCCTCGATGCTCACAGTTTCAGCCTGTTCAAGGACCTCGACGTTGGTGACATAGTCACTCCAGTGAATGCCCAGGATGGTACGCAGGCAGCGCTGGTGGAAGCGTTCGAGGAGTCGTAGTTGGCTGCGGTAGAGGGCCCAGGACTCGGAACCATACAGCAGGGTGGTGAGGACCACAGCTCTGTACACGCTGATCTTGGTGCCTGTTTTCAGCTGTTGATTGTGCCACACCCGCTTGAAAAGTCGCCCGAAAGCGCTGTTCGCTTTTGCCAGCCTGCTGTCAAGCTCCTTGTCCAGCTTGGCGTCCGACGTGATAACGCAGCCAAGGTAAGTAAACTGGTGCACTGACTTTAGTTCAGACTCGCCAATGGTGATGTGAGGAGGGCGATACACTGTCTTGGGTGCCGGCTGATGGAGGACCTCTGTCTTTTTCAGACTGACCTCGAGTCCAAAGAGCTGGGCAGCATCTGCGAAGCAAGACGTGATGCGCTGCAGGGCTCTCTCTGTGTGTGCAACGAGGGCAGCATCATCAGCAGAAAGCAGCTCACGAATCAGTTGGTCTAGGGTTTTGGTGTGGGCCTGCAGTCGTCTGAGGTTGAACAGGCTGCCATCGAGACGATACCTGATGTACACTGCATCGTCATCATCGAGGTCCACTGTGGCCTGCTTCAACATCATGCTAAAAAAGATGGTGAAGAGGGTCGGTGCCAGCACGCAGCCCTGCTTTACGCCGTTGAGAATAGGGAATGGTTCTGAGAGGTCATTGTTGAGTCTGACCTGGCCTTGCTGGTCCTCGTGTAGCTGGACAATCATGTTGAGGAACTTTGGGGGACAGCCAAGTCGCTCCAGGATCTGCCACATGCCTTGCCTGCTCACAGTGTCGAACGCTTTTGTTAGGTCGACAAATGTTACGTACAGCCCTTTGTTCTGCTCGCGGCACTTCTCCTGTAGCTGTCTCAGCACAAAGACCATATCGGTGGTGCTCCTGTTTGCTCTGAAGCCACACTGGCCCTCTGGGAGTTGGTCTTCAGCGATGGCAGGTACCAGCCGATTCAGGAGCAGCCTTGCAAGGATTTTCCCAGCAATGGACAGCAGGGTAATTCCCCGATAGTTGGAACAGTCAGACTTCTCGCCTTTGTTCTTGTACAGGGTGATAACGACTGCATCACGGAGATCTTTTGGTAGTGTTCCTTCCTCCCAGCAGCAGAGAAAGAGGTCATGGAGCTTGTTGTGCAGTGCTGTGCCTCCATGTTTCCAGATCTCTGGTGGTATTCCATCAATGCCTGCTGCTTTGCCACTCTTGAGCTGGTGGATGGCTGTGAGGGTCTCTTCAGCGGTGGGTGGTTCGTCCAATTCAACCTTTGCTGGGAGGTGTGGGATTTGTAGGATGACTGCTTCTTGAACAGTGCGCTCAGCGCTGAAGAGGCTCTGAAAGTATTCCGACCAGCGGTTCAAGATGGAGGTATTATCTGTGAGGAGTGCCTGGCCATTCGCGCTTCGCAGGGGACTTTGTACCAGGTGCCTGGGGCCATACACTGCTTTCAGTGCTTCGTAGAAGCCCCTGTAGTCACCATTGTCAGCACAAAGCTGGGTCCTCTGTGCAAGTCTGGTCCACCACTCATTCTGGAGATCTCTGAGCTTGCGCTGGAGACTGCTGCAGACGAGGCGGAAGGCAGACTTCTTCACAGGGCAGGAAGGCTGGGCTAGGTGGGCCTGATGGGCGGCTCTTTTTTTTTTTGCTAGGTGTTCCTGGATCTCTACATCGTTTTCGTCAAACCAGTCTTTGTTCTTCTTTCTGGCGAAACCCAAGACTTCTGCAGAGGATTTTGCAATAGCAGTTTTCAGTTGTTCCCAAAGTGTTTCAGGGGAGGAGTCTACTGGGTCCGCTGTGTCTTTGAGCCTGCGCTGTAAATCTGTCTGAAAGGCAGCTTTCACATCGTCACGCTGAAGGCTGGCAACATCAAGCTTTTTCTTGGGGGGCCCCCATTTCTTGGGTTTTGGCTTGAAGTGGAGCCTGAGTTTGCAGCGGACAAGGCGGTGGTCAGTGTGGCACTCTGCGCTGGGCATCACTCTGGTGAGGAGGACGTCACTGCGGTCCCTCTGACGCACTAGGACATAGTCGATAAGGTGCCAGTGTTTGGAGCGAGGATGCATCCAGGTGGTCTTTCGACTGTCCTTTTGCTGAAAAGTAGTGTTGGTGATGACCAGTTGCTGCTCCGCACAGAACTCCAACAGTAGGCGGCCACTGTCATTGCAGTTCCCCACGCCATGCTTGCCGAGGACTCCTTTCCAGGCTTCAGAGTCCTGGCCCACTCTGGCGTTGAAGTCGCCAAGGATGATGACTTTGTCGTCTGCAGGGGTACTCTGTAGGAGGCTGCGCAGGTCAGTGTAAAACTTGTCCTTTTCAGCAGGCTCTGCCAGGAGGGTTGGGGAGTACACACTGAGAAGGGTGACGTGCTGCTGGTGTCTCAGTGGGAGGCGCATGGACATGATGCGGTCTGAGTGGCCCGTTGGTAGGTTTTCCAGCTTAGTCGCAATGGATGTCTTGACCATGAAACCCACGCCTGAAAGCCGTCTTTCTGATGCAGGCCTGCCTGACCAGTAGAGGGTGTACCCAGCACCAAGTTCTTGGAGGCTGCCTTCGTCCGGAAGGCGTACTTCGCTGAGCGCGGCGATGTCGATGTTTAACCTCCGCAATTCATGGGCAATGAGGGCGGAGCGACGTTCAGGGCGTCCGCTGTCTGCTTTGTCGAGCATGGTACGGACGTTCCAGCATGCTATGTTGAGTCCGGTCGTGGTCGTCATGAGAGTGGATCCGTTATTCTTTCTTGTTTTTTGACCGCAGGAGAAGATGCCCGTTGACCGCGGCTAGCCAACTGGGGTTGCGAGGGGACGAGCTTTGGTTAGGCCACCTTTTCTAGGCCCCTCTCCGTGTGGAGCAAGCAGTGCTGTCCCTAGAGAAGGCTGCTTGGTCGTTCAGGGTGTGCCGAGTGATGTTGTCATCCCCAGGCCAACATCAGGCGACCAATATCCTGAACCGCCTGCATGCAGGTTTGAGACTGCGGCTTCCAGTGACATCTTTCACCTGCCGTTTCGCCCCTCGCCCGTCGCTACAGGACTTGGAATGGTCAGTGTCATGGTCCGTGGACGTTTCCTAATGCCTGCGCGGTGGAGCTTTTTGGTGGAGTGCAGTGTGCGCAGTACTGGCCCCACCCTTTAAACCCTTGGTTCATCTGCCATGGCCTAGCAAGCTGGGACGATGGCGTCGAGGTCCTCGGGTCGTAGGTTTTATATCAGACTGTCCTTGTCCTAGTCTCTGGCTCAAAAGCCTTCCCCGGAGACACGGGGGCTTTGATGTCAGGGGTTTCCTCCCTTAGCCTTTCCGCAGCCAAGCGGCCAGGCCTGCAAGGCAGCAGGCGACTCGTGGAGGGCGGGGTCGTCTATGTCCCGTGCAGATATGAACATCTGCCCCACTGCCCCACTGCTCAAGACAAAATACACGGGTGGAAACGTCTTGAGCTTAGTATAGGCGCTTGCGCGCCGCGTTGGCGCAGTGGATTTGCATTAGTCAAAGCTACTATCAACTGAACCCTACGGTTGAAAGGTCCTGGTGAATCAGAGTGGCACAGTTGCGGTGCGCCTGAATTGCTTGCAGTTCAGGGCGTATTCCCTGTTCCCTGATAAACCCGCCCCTCAGGGCCGTCCATTATCAATCTTGTGGCGTGGAGGCGAAACGCCGAACCAAGCAAGTAAGCATCCAACCAGCCAGAGGCGGGCACCTCCCAAATTTGTTAACACATTTAAGACGTTTCGCATCAATAGCTGCGAAAGTGCTGTTCGCGACACTTCCGCACGCTTTTGATGCGGGGCACCTTGAATGAATTAATGTCGTCGATTGTGCTCAAACGGAACATAATATGGGTCAAGTTGCTTCAGCTCCAATTTGTTATTGCCGCCCTATCTCTACCCCTCCCCCCCTCACCCCACCCCCTCAGCCCTGAATGCTTTTTGCCTGTTGCCAAATATCACATTACACCCGCCACCCCTACCACCCACCCGTCCCCTCCCCCCCCCCCCAACAAAAAAAAAAAAAGAAAAAAAGAAAAAAAGAAAAAAAAAGCTTTGCATGACTGCACTGCTGTGAGATGGCCTTAGCTGCACCCAGCTAACTAACTTTGATGGCTGTAACTCTGTCGTCATTTTGCAAAAGCCAGTATATGTCCATTTTTTTAAAAACAGAAAAGCGAGATACTGATTATTATACGATGAAAATCTCGCGTTCCTCAAGAATTTTGGCAAATACGGCAAAACTGCACGCAGATTCCCCCCCCCCCCTCCCCCAGCCCCGCCCCCAGCCCCCCCCCCCCCGCCACCCCGCCCATTCCATATCCCTTACTCTTTACGAACCACCCTTCTCCCTGATACCCTCCCTCTCCTGTCCCACCACACCCCCACCCATCCCATCCCAGATTAGGATTGCCTTAATTATATCCTTGAAAACGTTTGCTTGACATAGGCCTGCATATTTCAACTGTCGTTGACATATACCCAATGCGCAAAAGACCGTCGGGCCGACCTCAGCCGCCGTTGGCCCGCGCACAGTTGTGCGCGGGCCAAGGGCGGCCGTCGTCGGCCCGATGGCCTTTTGCGCATCGGGTACCAAATGACACGTTCCGTTCGCGAAAAAGCAACAAACATTAGACCTAAATCGGTGCTGATCTCTTGCAAGTAAGCGGCAGACATGCTAATGAGCCCTCGCGGCTGCAAGAGCACCTGCGAATCTATGTCTCGCGGCTTTAGGCAAGAAAGACTGACTAAAAGCACGCCGTGCCGTGAAATAAAACCTCGTTGTTTAGTCGCACAGTTAAAAACCAACGACCTGCCTTGCACCAGGATACGATACCCTCAAACGCGGATGTGTCTCGAAACCTTCGCAACAGGCATAGATTCTCATGAGCCCTTGCCGAATGCAAGGGCCCATGACAATCTATGCCTCTTGGACGCAAAAATGGGCTGGCCAAGC
>BTPG01000003.1:108380819-108398319 GCA_036245525.1 Semisulcospira habei | reverse complement strand
ACCATCCTACCCCAGACACACGTCACACACCACAGCAAGACCATCCTACCCCAGACACACGTCACACACCACAGCAAGACCATCCTACCCCAGACACACGTCACACACCACAGCAAGACCATCCTACCCCAGACACACGTCACACACCACAGCAAGACCATCCTAACCCAGGCACACGTCACACACCACAGCAAGACCATCCTACCCCAGGCACACGTCACACACCACAGCAAGACCATCCTACCCCAGGCACACGTCACACACCACAGCAAGACCATCCTACCCCAGGCACACGTCACACACCACAGCAAGACCATCCTACCCCAGGCACACGTCACACACCACAGCAAGACCATCCTACCCCAGACACACGTCACACACCACAGCAAGACCATCCTACCCCAGACACACGTCACACACCACAGCAAGACCATCCTACCCCAGACACACGTCACACACCACAGCAAGACCATCCTACCCCAGACACACGTCACACACCACAGCAAGACCATCCTACCCCAGACACACGTCACACACCACAGCAAGACCATCCTACCCCAGACACACGTCACACACCACAGCAAGACCATCCTACCCCAGACACACGTCACACACCACAGCAAGACCATCCTACCCCAGACACACGTCACACACCACAGCAAGACCATCCTACCCCAGACACACGTCACACACCACAGCAAGACCATCCTACCCCAGACACACGTCACACACCACAGCAAGACCATCCTACCCCAGACACACGTCACACACCACAGCAAGACCATCCTACCCCAGACACACGTCACACACCACAGCAAGACCATCCTACCCCAGACACACGTCACACACCACAGCAAGACCATCCTACCCCAGACACACGTCACACATCACAGCAAGACCATCCTACCCCAGACACACGTCACACATCACAGCAAGACCATCCTACCCCAGACACACCACAGCAAGGCCATCCTACCCCAGACACACCACAGCAAGATATGGGTCGACCATGATAGTTCAAGGTGATGCCAGAATAGCTTGGCGCCCATGGGCGCCAAGCTATTCTGGCATCACCCTTGAACTATCATGGTCGATCTGTGTCCTGCACTGCAAAACAGTCTTCAGAGGACAACGGCAACATTTGCGGATTTTGGTGTTGGGGTTGAATGAGTTAAGTGATTTTACATCGTGATATGACTTGCAACGCCATATTTGAACACATATGTCTCTTGAGGACAAAGTTCTCAAATCACGGTGTTGTCCTCTGAAGACTGCATTACAGCTTAGAGGGAGGTCGACCATGATAGTTCAAGGGTGGTGCCAGAATAACTTAACGCCTGCAGGCGGCAAGCTATTCTGGCACCGCCCTTGAACTGTGGCTGTTGTTAAAGTACGTGTGTTCTAAAGGCTCCCACCATACGTACCTATGTGTAGTGGGGACACAAAAACTGGACTTCTAAAGGCGCCAAGCCATTCTGGCACCACCCTTGAACTATCATGTTCGATCCAAATCTTGATGCAGTGTGACACGAATCAATAGTTTGATTGGGACTGTGTATTTGGCTGCTTCGTTTTTACTTTTTTCCTGTTGCATGCAGTGTCATTTTTGTGGCCATTCGTAAATGGAGCCAATATACATTCATCATTAAAAGTCAAGAAACACTCGACAATATTTTCTCAACTCAGAAACTACCCTACCAATTAGGTTGCAAATTTCAGAATATTGTGAGTTAACACACTCACAAACACTACTGTGAAAAATGAAACGATTCTACCATAGAATAACTTGTTACACTTTTGCAGAGATGATCTTTCTCCTGAAGTAGTATGTGGTCATTACGGTACAACTCCGAAATGTCGAAGCTGTACTGTACATTCCACTCCAGGAGACATATCGACCATGGTGGTTCAAGGGTGGTGCCAGCATATTCTGGCACCACGCGTGGTGCATCATGATCGATTAATCTTTTGTTGTAGTATTGCAGGGCTAACTGGGTAAAACTGAGTTAGCTGTATTTGCATCGATTTGATCCCACGTTTGTCTAAATACGGGACTCTACCACAATTCCAGAGTCTGCCATTAAAGGGAAAAGACGTACGCAATTTTTTTGGGTGAAAAACAAGACTTTGTTGTGTTTCTAAAGAAAAAAGAAAAAAAAAGAGTTATTTTCTTTTGCCATCTCTGGGCGCCAGTGGCACAAAGCACCAGGCTGTCATATTTTTTTCGAACCTTTGTGCAAGTGGCGTCCTTTTAATTCAGTCCAGGAGGACAGTTGCACTAGTGAGTTTAGCCCTGCGCCAGCCACTAAGCAAGGAGCTCCACTATAGCGGATCCCTTTCTTAGTGGCTGGCGCTTGACTAAACTCACTCATGCAATCGGGCCCTGGTCCTATTGATTCTATTTCTTCTTGCTGGCGTTCTACATTAAAAAACAAACAAACATATATTGACTCAGAATCAATGTCAATGTAGCCGTAGTGTGTTCCCATACATATTTGACCGTTCATTCATGTCATCTCAATATACTCTCTTTTCTTGGTGTACCAGAGTCCTGTCATTGTCCTAACTTAGGACAATGACAGGACTCTGGTACACCGAGAAAGGAAAAGAGAGAGAGAGAGAGAGAGAGAGAGAGAGAGAGAGAGAGAGAGAGAGAGAGAGAGAGAGAGAGAGAGAGAGAGAGAGAGAGAGAGAGAGAGAGAGAGAGAATGACAATGACAATGACAATGATTCTTTATTCTTTATTCTCTCTGGGGCGGTCCGTGGCGCAGCGGTAAACGCGCCTGCCACCAATGCAAGAGGTGGGAGGTTCGATACCCGGTTCCGGCTAAGGACTTTTCTCCTCTAGTCTTCTTCTTCTTCTTGAACGCCGTCACACTTGGAGTTTGGCTCTCAAAACGAAATCTGTGGTCTTCTGTAGCACCTCCACAGGCCCGTACAGTTTCTCTTGTAAGGTGGCAGGCTTCTGCCATATCTCCTCCCTCAGAAGCTGGTGGTTCCCACAGTCCTGGAGGATGTGCTCTGCGGTCTGCTCTGCTTCTCCACAAGGGCACAGGGGAGATGACACGAGGTGAAAGCGTCTGTGCAGGTGGAAATTGAGTCGGTTGTGCCCGGTCCTCAGATGGAAGATGGTCACCTGCTCTTTTCTGGACAGCTGATGGTAACTGTCTAGAGGCCGTTGTGGTGGTCTGTACACAGACTTAATGATGGTCTTCATCTCTGTGAAGCTGACTCCATTTTCGTCTTGTTCTTTCTCTGCACCCACTTTTGCCATTCTGTCAGCTTTTTCATTGCCGTAGATGCCACAGTGTGTTGGGATCCACTGCAGTACCAGTCTGGTGCACTTGATGTTTTGCAGTGCCTCTTGTAGACGTGGCAGTTTGCTTGCTGTTGCTGCCTCAAGGACAGACATGGCATCAGCCAGGAAGACAATCTGGCATCAGGGTCTGCAGTGCCACTAAGGGTGTTTGCAGCACGGATCTCCTCTAGTAATTGTCACCATTAATTCGGGCGGACCGTCGGGGGTTCTTTCTCCGGGTACTCCGGCTCTTTCCTCCCCCACGAATTTGGTTTTAATTTCTGTCTACTTAATCAAATTTTAAAAATGTAAAAAACGATTTAAATTCCCAAAATTTCAGTAGCTCGCTTGAGCTTGCCCTTAGCACTACATGAATGTTCTGTGTTTATGTACAGTGTGCGAGTGAATTCGCGTGATTCACGTGAGCGTGCTTGTTGGGTTCATTTCGCTACTATGTCCTGCGCATTGAGTTATATTATAAATATGAGAAATTCGCCATATAAATACTATGTATTATTATTATTTTATTTTACAACGGTGAAAGTTTTGGTGAAACCATTTTTCGAACTTGCCGTTGCTAATCTACTTTACATAATTATAATGCACAAATCACAAAATATTATATTTAAATTGGGGAAAAAAGAAGTATAAAACGAACAAAATAATGAAATATAAACTTTAAAAAAAATCGTTGAAGAAGTGGAAATAAACAAATAAACACGCACAACCGCAGAATCTCACACATACACACAGTTGTAAAAGTGTAATATCCATACACACATTCATAAACACAAGCACAAACACACACACAAGCACAAACACACACACACACACACACACACACACACACACACACACACACACACACACACACACACACACACACACACACACACACACACACACACCCAATACTTGCAGTATTAGCATCTTGTTTGTGCTGAAGATATAACTTGAAACGAGGAGTTAGAAAGGGGAAAATCGTACACTGCAAGCGCAGGCTGATGTGAAAATCTTACGATGAGGAGGTGAGGTACTTGAAGAGACTCAAGACTCAATCATTTTATTGTTTAGGCCATCGGCCCATCACATGAAAACTCTGGTAAAACGTAAAACAACAACAACAGCAGCAACAACAACAACAACACAAATGCAAATAAGTTGTGCACACGCTCCATGCGTTTTTCATGCCGCATCATGAAAAACGAAGCAAGTTCATTCTTGCCAAAAATAGACCAGCTGCGTTTATCAAAATAAGGCAGTGTTAGCAAGCCCGCGTGAGCCACACAAATATCAGCGGACCTCCGCACGGCGGCGTTTTAAACTGTAATAAATGAATCGGGCAACATTCTGCACCGACTCTCTGTCATTAAGCAGACGACTAATGGAACCATAATTGGCATAAAGGGTGTATTTGTTGCAGGGATTGTTGCAGTGATGATGTCCACTTAAAAAGACCAAATTCTTTACATAAGAGAATGGCAAAATTAATTCTTCCCGACCCGCACTTGACAACCGAGGAAAAGCTCAATAAAGCTGGATTCCTATCCCTTCAAAATCACTTTAAATTTAACAGAGGGGTACTGATGTTTAAATTATGGAACAATAGAGCTCCAGACTATCTAATCTGTTTAAAAAATCATATTCCTGCTATGGAAATATGAGGGGTCTTTATATTGTTCCTAAACCCCAAATAGACGTATTTAAATCCACTTTGTCATTTGCGGGTTTCACACTGTGGAACTCACTCCCACATCACGTCAAAGCCACTCCGACATTATCTCGTTTCAAGACAAGTCTTTATGGCTACCTGAAATCACTCAAATAACAATATCTAGTTATACGTAGACACACGAATGTACGTGCATATTTTAACTAGCGTGTGTGTATGTGTGTGTGCATGCATATGTGTGTGTGTGTGTGTGTGTGTGTGTGTGTGTGCGCGCGCACGCGTGTGTGTGCGTTTGTGCGTGCATGCGTGTGTTTGTTTTTAGTGGACTGTATATTTTATATCACTGTGCTTTGATGTCCTTGTTTTATGTATATTTTGTACTTAGTTATAGTTTTAGCAACGGCAGGTACGAAAAAATGACATAGTGACTGACTGTGTTAATATCTTCACCATTGTAAAATAAAGATTCATTGATTCATTGATTCTCTCTCTCTCTCTCTCTCTCTCTCTCTCTCTCTCTCTCTCTCTCTCTCTCTCTCTCTCTCTCTCTCTCTCTCTCTTAAAAAAGCTTTTGATCTTGTGGACCATGAGATTCTCTTACATAAGCTTACAATATACCACATGGACGAAACTACAATAACTTTTCTCAGATCCTATTTGGAAGACCGAAAGCAAAAAGTATACGTCCATGGTCAGTACTCTAGGCAAGGCCATGTTAAATTTGGAGTTCCTCAAGGATCGATTCTAGGACCCCTCCTATTTTTACTTTTCATAAATGACCTTCCTTTACATATTTCCGACCCTAACGTTAATTGTAATCTCTTTGCGGACGACACAAGCCTTCAGGTTCCTGGTAAGAACAGTCATGATATTAGTCGTCGTTTACAATCCAGTCTTGACGAAGTTTCTGATTGGTGCTGTAAAAACCACATGGTACTACATCCTGATAAGACGAAGAGCATGTTAATCACCTCACGACAAAAACATCAACTTCACCCCCCTTCACTAACGCTCAGTCTTAATTGCCAACCTATTGAACAAGTTCATGAACGCAACTTCCTTGGAATATGTGTAGATGAGCAACTAAGTTGGGAGAAACATGTGACTAATATATGTAAGAAAATATCAAAAAATATTTGTCTTTTATCACAATTGAGAAGTGTGAGTGACATAAATACACGAAAAATGTTTTTTCATGCACACATTAAATCTCACGTTGATTACATCTCCACTGTTTGGGATGGTAGCGGTGATGTGCATATCAAAAAAACTAAATTCACTATACAAAAGAGCCATTAAACATGTAGATATAAGACCCATTCCTACCGCTGTAAAACTGCAAAATCTCAAACTTCTTGGCCTTCGTCAACAACTCGTTTACAACAAGTGCATACTTATGTTTAAAATTCTCCACAAGAAAGCTCCACAGTATCTAACAGCTAAATTTACTCCACGACAGTGTGAAAGGTCCTCGAGGAACAGTACTCTTCGATTACCACTACCTCGCATTGACTTATTCAAATCAAGCCTAGCCTTTTCGGGACTACTTTTATGGAATTCACTTCCTCAACATTTAAAAACACTAACCCACCTTTCCTCCTTTAAAACAAAACTACACATATACCTGATGGAAACTGTTTAATATATTATTTTTATCCTGTCATTCTGATGAAAGGTTATGTAAATGTATATATGTTAGTGCGTGCATTTACACGGCTGTAAAGGTGTGTGTATTATGTTTGATTCTTGGTACTTTGTGCTTGTTTTTGCTGTGCTATGATTTTTCTCCTATGTAATTTGTGCTGAGGAGTGTTACTTCCTTTTTTGTATTTGTTTATTGCTACCTTAGTAGTATCATTTTCTGTACTGCGTGTGTCTGTACTTATTTAGTTATGTGTTTTGTTTGCGTTAAATATTTTTTGTTTGTCTTCATTATATTTCATGTTGTAGAACGTTAGAAACGGCAAGTTTGAAAAATGACGTATTTGTATCTGTCAAAACTTCTACCGTTATGTAATAAAGTTTCATCATCATCATCATCATCTCTCTCTCTCTCTCTCTCTCTCTCTCTCTCTCTCTCTCTCTCTCTCTCTCTCTCTCTCTCTCTCTCTCTCTCTCTCTCTCTCTCACACACACCTTTAGCATTGGTAGTGTAGAGGAATTGTGTTCTGTCTCGCTTTTTTGAGAAAAGTAAGTAATTTAGCGTAGTAATGCAGAGCTTAACACCGAAATCCCCAAATTTTGAAGTACCTATCTGAAGGCTGTATTACGGTTCTGGAGACAGATCGACTATAATAGTTCAAGGGTGGTGCCCAAATAACTTGGCGCCCATGGGCACTAAGCTATTCTGTCACCACCCTTGAACTATCACGTTCGATCCATTTCTTGCCGTGGTGTGTCGAGGCTGAATGAGCGATGTGTTATTTACTGTGCTGTATCCCTTTACCATCACTTATCATTGGCCTTGCTGGGTGTGTCTGTATTTATTTAGTTCTGATTCTTTCTTGCTTATATATATTTACTTTCGCTTCAGTATATTTCATGTTGTAGTATGATGGCAACGGCAAGTTCCAAAATGACGTATCTGTATTTGTCAAAACTTACACCGTTGCGTAATAAAGTTTCATCATCAGCATCACCATCATCATCATCATCATCATCATCATCATCATCACCATCATCATCATCATCATCATCATCATCATCATCATCATCATCCGCCGTGAGATGGCCTTAGTCGCCTGCTCGGCTTTTAAACCCAAATAACTAAACTAGCATCATCATCATCAACATCATCATCATCATCATCGTTATCGTCATCTATACCATCTCTCTCTGTGTCTCTGTCGATGTCTCTGTCACTCTCTCCATACTTTAACTCAACCAGCCCGACGGCCGTATTTCCCAAATTTGGGAGGCGTCATCTAATGACTATGCACCAGCTGCAGGAGATGGATCGACCATGATAATTCAAGGGCAGTGCCAGATTAGCTTGGCGCCGACAGGCGAGAAGCTAATCTGGCAGTACCCTTGAATTATCATGGTCGAACCATCTCCTGCTGTAGTGCGTCAGGGCTGAATGGGTTAACAGTCAAGAGAACAGTTTGCTGCGTTCAACAACATACATTTATAGAATTATACTTGGTGTGTGTAGTAACTGTGTCAACTGTATCGTATTGTATATTTTTGTACAGGCCGGAGGCCTTACAATAAACTTTTGAGTCATGAGTTCTGTGCTCTCTCCCTCTCTCTGTCTGTCTCTCTGAATCCAGAATATATCACAACCCTTTTTTTTTCTCCCTCTAAGTTGGAAATCTAGGCTTAGTAATATCAGGCAACTGTTCTTAGTCCCCCAAACCAAGAATTGATATATAAAAATCTAGTTTGTCATTCTATGGAACGCAGACTTGGAACACGCTTCCTGACTGTGTAAAATCCACTTCATCTCTAGCCCGTTTCAAACCAGTCTGTTCAAGTACTTCTCCAAGCATTCGTAATCATTATGTTGTGAAATATATACTGCCCTGTAAATCTGATTACGTTTTCTCACAGTTATGAACTTGGTGTGTGTGTGATTGTGTGTGTGTGTGTGCGTGTGCGTGTGCGTGTGTGTGTGTGTGTGTGTGTGTGTGTGTGTGTGTGTGTGTGTGTGTGTGTGTTTAGGAGTGTGAGATCATCGTGGGACTTTCTTTCCCTAAGCTGGCCATGTTTTTGTTTCATATACATGTACTTTTATATACTTTTATGTATATTGTCTACTAGTTTTGTAGCAACGGCAGGTGTGAAAAATGGCGGTGACTGTGACGAGGTCAATGCTCAGCCGTTGATAAACAAAGCTTCATTGATTCATTGATTCTCTCTGTCTCTCTCTCCATGCGCCAGTCTGTTTGTGTGTGTGTGTGTGTGTGCGTGTGTGTGTGTGTGTGTGTGTGTGTGTGTGTGTGTGCGTATGTGTATGTGCACGCGCGTGTGTATTATGCATTCGCTTTAACCCCTTCCCGGCCACTGTACTTACATGTCTGTTTCTGAAATCTTGGTTCATTCAACGACCACACTCCAACACCGTCGAAGAAACATAGATACAAACTAGTCTCAGCAAGAGGCGTAGATCCTCATGAGCCCCCGCGAATGCGGGGGCTCATGAGGATCTATGTCTCTTGCAGTTGGATCGTGTTCACTTTTTCTCTCGGCAGTGAAGGTGTCAAGCATTGAGGAAAGCAAACCTGCATTTTCCTGTGTGCCTTGACGTTCACTCACTTCTGCCCCAAGACCGAAATCCCCAAATTTTGAAATCGTCCTCTGAAGACTGCGTTGCAGTGCAGGACACAGATCGACCATGATAGTTCAAAGTGTGATGCCAGAATAGCTTGGCTCCCATAGGCGCCAAGCTATTCTGGCATCATCCTTGAACTATCATGGTCGATCTTTGATCTCGCTCTGGTGTGTCTGGGGTAGAATGATTTAATGCTAAAGTTCAAGGTTTACATTCAGGCTTCGCGTTGCCCTGTACACCAGGTGGGCGCAGACAACGAATGTCCACGTTATGCGTGCCGTTAAAAAGACCGTAACGATTTTCAAAATCTGAATCTGATATATTCAAAAGTTGAGTGGACACGGTGTGTGTGTGTGTGTGTGTGTGTGTGTGTGTGTGTGTGTGTGTGTGTGTGTGTGTGCGTGCGTGCGTGCTTTTGTGCGTGTGTATGTGTGTGTGTGTGTGTGTGTGTGTGTGTGTGTGTGTGTGTGTGTGTGCGCGCACTGTGGCAATTCTCCAACGGTGAAGTGCTTTGTCGAACAAACACAAAATCATACAGGCAAGCACGCACTCGCAATGTCTATATAATTAGTCATGTATTGACCCAGGCACCCCACCTCCAAGAGGCATAGATCTACATGTGCCCCCGCAGAATGTAGATCTTATGCCTCTTGGTAGTCACATCTGTATTGTTTCCCCGCTCAAAAGTGTAGATCAATTTGTACGCGTTTATTTCCGTTAGGTTTCCTTCTTTCGTTCTGCCAGTATCTGAATTTGTCAAACTTTTCGATAGATCGACCGAAGTAAACACAGAAACCATCGCGCAGTGGAGTGTGCAAGTTGTATACACAAAAGCATCAGTGTATGAATATCCTAGGAAAATAACGCTTGGCTGCTCTTTCGCCAGTGGCTATGTTCTAAACATAGCTTTATTTTTCACCGAGGAATGTCACAGTGAAATCCGCAGAGATTGACATCGTATTTAGTGGCAGTCGCCTTGAAGGTCGACTCTTGTTAAAACATGGTCAGAATTTGGGTGTTTTCGTATCATCATTGTGAAGGCCGGAATTATGACGCGTCATTTCTTAACCTATTCAGTGCTAGCGGCTATAAGTGATGTATGTGAACCGTCTGCAGATTAACCCTGTTTAGCCCGGGCAAAATGCAGCAACCATGATAATTCAAGGGTAGTGCCAGATTAGCTTGGCGCCGTCAGGCGCCAAGCTAATCTGGCACTACCCTTGAATTATCATGGTCGATCCGTCTCCTGCAACTGGTACATAGTCAGTCGTTAGGTGACACCCGTACACACTTTGTGAAATGCGGCCTTGCGGTCAATACCTGCACTGCACTGCCAATGATGCTCTGCTACTGGTGAAAACGACATCAAACTAAGAAAGAAACACGTTGCGAAAGGGCAAGCACAAACCTGTGAACTGTTTCCCGCTTGGCTCTTCACGAAGCGCCGTGTGTTCTTTTTCTTTAAAAGTCCGCATCGTTCTTTGTTGGTTCAGAGTTTATTGTGCTTGTTTGGGGATTCCCCGGAGCGTGTTCGTTTAAAAGTTCCGACTGCTCAGCTCTTGGCATTTTTTGTACACGCTATTTTTTTTGTGTTGGCCGTCGTCTCATCGTGTTGCATTTTTAATGTCTTCAGGGTCTGATAACACGACGGAACTACAGGGCAGTACTGAGAGGTGGATTGGGAGTTCTGGCGATTTTGGGCGTGCTGCTTTTGGTCATCGGTAAGTAAACCCGTTCACTCATTCAGCCCGACGCACGTATTTCCCAAATTTGGGAGGCGTCATCTAAACGACCTGTTGCAGGAGATGGGTCGACCACGATAATTCAAGGGTAGTGCCAGATTAGCTTGGCGCCTGGTCGACCCATCTCCTGCTGTAGTGCGTCAGGGCTGAATGGGTTAATTACCTAGAGCGACGTTTCTCAAAATTCAGTCGGGAGGTGTCGCATAATCGACTATGTACCGGTTGCAGGACTGAGATGGCTCGAGCATGATAAGTCAAGGGTAGTGGCAGATTAGCTTGGCGCCTGTCGGCGTCAAGCTAATCTGGCACTACCCTTGAATTATCATGGTCGCATCTCTTGCCATAGAGCGTCGGGGCTGTGGGTATATAATTAAACACACACACGCATGCATGAATGCATGCAGGCAGGCAGGCAGCCCTGATGGCACGCAATGACGCACATACCCCCCCCCCCCCACTCACCCATCCTCCCCCCCCCCCCTACACTTATCAAAATCTATACAGGTATAAACAGATCTGAACACATTGTTGCTGATCACCATATTTTTCGACCACGCAAATAAGGCCTCACAGGTTAAATTCACACAACGCTTTTTTTGTTGATAGATAGTATTTCTCGTCAGTGTCAATGCTAGTATGCGTATGCATTGTTAGACACAAGCGAATACAAGTTGGTATACGTGTAAATAAAGTACATCGTGAGATATCACAAGCTGTGTGTCGCGGCATGTGTCACGCAACTTAACAAACATTGCCAGACATCGGACCCGTTGCAGGGGCGGATCTGGCGGGGGATCCGAGGGGTTCCGAACCCCTCTCCAGGCCCAAAATTCTTTAAAATGCTATAACAAAGTCCCTTTTTGGGATGTTTGGACCCCCCCACCCCCCCGCCCAACCACCCCGTTAGTTTGATATTTTGGCGAATGGTGAGAGTCTTAACACAAGCGCGCGCCTTCTCCTTTCCTACCCCCTCCCCCCCCCCCCCCTCGCTTTTCGATTTTTCGGCTTCTGGAAGCAAGGTTTAGCGTCGGGGAGGCCTTTTGTATCTGGTTGAAGGTCCAAACAAAAAGTTGCAACCCTCTCCTCCCCCCCCCCTGCCCCCGCCCCACCCTCGAGATAACTGATCCGCCCCTGCGTTGTATAACTTCGTGGCGCGTGGTTTTCCTACGTGCGGTCTACACCTCTGAAATAAATCATATGGTGCCTATTTCAGACGTAAGAACCGCGGTCCATGAGCTTAACTTATTTGGGCTCCCGGTTTCTGTGAAACGCATCGTCTTGCAAGGTGGCTGTCAACTGTACCTTGTCACTGTACTGTAGCTCATTGGCGGACATTCGCAAAGGTCGTATTTGTTATCCGAAGACCACGCCATGCATGAAGAGACAGCTCGACCGTGATAGTTCAAGGGTGGTACCGGAATAGCTTGGCGCCCGTAAGCGCCAAGCTATTCCGCCACCGCCCTTGAACTATCACGGTCAACCCCTCTTTTGCTGTAGTGTGTCAGATGACATATCTCGCGGCACAAAAACAATTAGGTAGGTAGCCTCCTACAGACTAGTCGAACTAAGTCTGTATAACGTTTATTCATGTCACTTCAGTGATTGGCCCAAATGCCAAGAGGGTTTTCCCGTGCTATTTTTAACTATAAACACAATCATGATACGTCACTTTCTCTAGAGTTGTGCGAGAATAAAAGACATACACAGGGAGAGTTTGATATGAACCGTGATACATGACTTTTGACAAAAAAATGTCATGCGGTAACGTAGTCCCTCACGGCTGAGGAAACTGCTCAGGATGAACACATGACTGCCGATGGAATTCCATCAGGTCAGAGTTTACTTTTTTAAAAACTGTCTACTTTTTCATGTGAAAATGTTCATTTTGGTTGTGATTATATTTCACACGTTTGCAATAAATAACTTATAGACACGCCGTGTTTAGAAAAAAAGCTGCGCACTGACTTTCTGGGTCATGTGAAATAGGTCGACTTCCACCGACGTCATTTGTCGTTTAGTAAGCTGAGAAATCGGATGGTTATTTCGAAGCGAACACAGTAGACTTACTCAGGGGCAGATCCAGGGGTGTCTCGACGGAGGTGGGGGGGGGGGGGGGGGGGGCGACAGCCCTCCCTCCCCCCTCCCCCGTTTTAAAAAACTGTGTCATACAAAAGAAATCCAGACTAAAACAGTGACTATCAGGCGAGCATAAATTTATAACAAAGAAAGAAACGCTGTTAAAAACACCCAATTACAAATAAGTTGTGTTGAAATTATTCTTCCTTGGTGCTTTTTTGGGGGATTTTCTTTAAAATTGTACTATAGTGTTGTAACCGTTCTCTCTACGCGTGTTTCTTTCTTTCTTTATTTTTTGTTTTGTTGGGGGGTTTTCTGAGATATATTTCTTAGTCTTTCATCTCAGGACACAGCACCGCTTTTGGCACTTTTTTTTCAAAGTTCAAAAGGAAGGGCTGATCATATTTACATGCACTTGTCCTCCTCCTCGCCTCCCTAACAAAACAAGATTAATCGAGCACTTCTGATTTTTATATGGTGTTAATTTTCTTATTGAAAAGAATGTTCTACCTGGAGTTTCTGCAAGAGCAATCACCTTGTGTTTGACAACAACACTACACTACCAAGTACTCCTCCGTCTGAGGAACAACACAGCCATTTGTCAAAATTGTGATACTGCTCTATACAACCACAAACCTCCTCCATATGAGGAACACAGGATCAGATCACAGAACTAGTCATTATCACTCATGATGTATACCTCTTACACTGACTGACGATTACTTAAGGGTTAGTTCTAGATTGATCAAAATCAAGACATTTCACACCTTCCCTCTGGTGACGCATCAATGACCACATTGGTACTCTGATGGACACTTATGCTTGTCCACAGAAGACAAAGCTATGCAACCTGTGTGAGACCGTGCTCAGAGAGTGATGTGTGACAGGATTAGGGAATTAGCTGTGACACCCGGGCCAGTCGGCTGCTCTCCCCCGGGGGAGACACTCACAGCGCAGTTGATTTCTCGCTTTCTGATCACAGTTGGCGTGTACACAGGCGTAGGCTTAAACCTAGATGACTGCCACGTATGAGGATGCAATACCATTCGTGTTGCACAAAAAGAGATAATGCTTTTCACGAGCTCCAGTGACTGAAGGGGCACATGAAACTCTATGCCTGGCTGAGGGACTGAGTTGGACCCCAGTTCAGCAATAATCAGACACTTTTCCACCGCTGGGGTAGCGGCTTATTGCCAGATGGCTGCCTCAGTCTGAGGATACAATGAGGATTGTATCGCACAGCAAGAGGCACTGAGGCAAGAGACACCGTGAGTGCGGGGCGCATGACACTCTATGTCTGCGTGAAGTACTATGACAGGTGCAGGTTAGGAGTGCCAAGTGAGGATATTTGACTACAGGCCCATGACCACACAATGCTCACCCACCAATCCCGTGAGATAATTGTAAAATACACAGTACAAGGAAAGAAGAACCATCGAATAGTAAAACACAACTTCCACAAATAACCATCAAAAAAAAAAATTATTTTGGCGGGGGACAGGGCTGATGGAGGGGGGGGGGGGGGGGGGAGGAGGGGGGAGGGGGGAGGTTGACTGCACTGTGACGACACGTCTTCCCCGGGGGTAAACAGCCCAAATGTCCCCTCGTGAGGCAATAAAGGGATCCCCTTCACTCCCACTGGGCGCACAATATTATTTTCTGTCTGAAATCTTTGTTTATTCAACGACCAAAAGCCATAACCGTCCGAGGAACAAAGGATACAAATTGGTCCCAACAAGAGACATAGATCCTCATGAGCCCCCGCGACTGCGGGGGCTCATGAGGATCTATGTCTCGTGCAGATGGATCGTGTTCACCTCTTCTCGGCAGAGACCAGGTAAAAATATTATTTAGCCAGCCACAGTGTACTACAGGGAACACTTTCAACGTTTCTTCAGCAAACTTCCTCCATTTACTGACAAACACATTTGCGTGAGCCTCTGCCTGATGTAGGGACTTGAAGGGACGTGTAGGGACGTGAATGTGTGTCCTCTGCTGGCCTAAACTAGTTACAACTAGTTGAAGGCCCACTACCGCCGTATCTGTTCAAAGATGCACTTCTGCAACACATGGTTACGAAGCGCTACGCATAGGTTTAATTATGGTTCATTCAGACGCAGGACAATCCAGTTCAGCACACGTCGTCTTTATATCAAGTAATTTGACAATGACTCCACTCCGTACTATAAATACAACGCTTTCAGCACGAGAAACAAGTAAAAATAGATTGACAAGCTAACGGCTGCGCAGAATAAATGAATGCGATTACGCGTGTGCTTTTGCTGAGCGTTAAAGTGTATGTGTGTCGACAAGGCGTAATAAACACAAATGGTGCTGAAATGTATCATCATATTATTTACTTTAAGCAACACCTACCGTTCTGTATTCGGTTTTCTAATTAGTTCAGTTCAGTTTAGTTAGGATGCGATCTCTTCGCTCGGAACTGAAAAGCCCATACGCGGTACACCCCACCCGTCAAAAGTCTTCCCACAGTTTTATTTTTTAATTCGAGATTGTAACAGTATTGGTCTGGTTGTCTCTCGTGTCCTTTCAAGTCTGCTCAACGCCCGCCGCCTTTCTCAATACCTCTGCTTCGGAGGCGATCGACTGTGTGGTGCCTTGGCTCTGTCCCTAAAAGTTCTTTCTCAGGTTTCTCGTCACGCCTGATCTGCCCGTGTGCAGACCCCGTGCGACCTCCGCCTTGCCAGCGAGGGTGTCCGCTCGATCATCCAGCTTGTCCAGCCCAAGTGCGCAAAGGCCTTCGGGCCTGCGTCGGCCGCCGTGGGCCCGCGTACGGCCGTGCGCGGGCCCCCGACGGCAGAAGTCGGCCCTATGGCCTTCTGCGCATTGGGTGGGCAGTAGACTCACAAAAAGTCTTCGGAGTTGCAATTGTAGCCGGAGCTAGTCTGGGTTTCCCATTCCTGCGTCGACTCTTTGCAGCAGGCGTTTTGAGTCTGTGAGAATGATAACGTGACTAATTTGGCCGTCATCCAGCGTAGAAATCCAATTAGTGTGAATCACAATTGCGTCCACTTCAGTCAACCAAACTATACAGTCTTCTGTTCAAGTAGTATCCGTGTAGTGAGAAAGCACAATTTCTTAACCCATTCAGCCCTGACGCACTGCAGCAGGAGATGGGTCGACCATGATAATTCAAGGGTAGTGCCAGATTGCGGTTTTTTTTTCATAATGGCTCATAGGTCTTTATAGGGCCCAATGGCTTGCCTGATTCTGCTTCCCACTTCCTCGTTCATTATAAAAAAATTAGTCATTATGAAAAAATGCAAACTGAAGTGGTATGGGCATGTCACCCGTTCAGCAGGGCTTGTCAAAACAATCCTGCAAGGCACTGTGCAAGGAGGACGAAGGAGAGGAAGACAGAGGAAAAGATGGGAGGACAATATCTCAGAGTGGACAGGACTAAGCTGGGCGATACACTGAGAATGGCAGAGAACAGAGAGGAATGGAGGGAGCTGGTTGCCAAGTCATCAGTGGTGCCCCAACGGTCGGCAAGACTACGAGATATAGATAGATAGATAGATAGATAGACAGATAGATAGATACGATTGTGGTTGTGTTGTCCTGTGAGAGTATGCATGTGTTAATCGTAGGAAACGATCCGATATTTATTTGAGCTATCACGGTTACGTATCACGTACCTTTTCAGTGAGATTCTTTATTGTTCGTCCATGATAGCAGTGTTGGTTTTGTTATGATACGTTAATTTTATTCCGGAAGCTTCTAGAAAAGTCGTACGGAGAAGAGCGGTCGATTTTTGTTTTGCGTAGATTAGTTGAGATTGAACCAGAACGTTCGAATCAGGGTCGCGCTGTCTAGTGACATCGTACATGTGACGTCAGAAGAGTAAGAAACATTTCACTACTTTGTTTTATAGACGAGTCATAGTTGTTTACTGTTCGCGTGAAGTTGGCAGCCAGTCAGTACGGCTTTTGAAAGATCGTGTAAGTTCTGGAAGATTCCGACTAGCTGCTTGCCATACTTTTGTGAGATGTCATTTTACATTAGGATTTGGAGCTGAATTGAGCAGCCGAATTTTTGTAGCTTATTGTAGTTATTCCAGAGAATTCTTTCTTTATTAATATTTATGAGTTTCAGTTACGGGTTCCTTTCTGATTGGTTGCGTTGAATGATTTTTTTTGGGATTATCATAACTTCTAGAAAGTTGTCTTACTATATAACGTTGGTGCTAGGAAAGCGCGGATGTACATTGTCTTGCATTGTCAGTTGTAGAGACACACAGTTTATCGTAGGTACGTGGCCCGTGTAGGGTGTACATTGTGAGAGACACAGCGTAACAGTGGTGTACGTCGTGTGAGGAACTTTGTGTCGCCAGTGTGGACATTTGCAGAAGAGACTTTGTATCAGTGTTGGTGCATTTGGAAATGCATTGTGTGGAGATCGCATCGATGAATTAAATT
>BTPG01000003.1:108280819-108375819 GCA_036245525.1 Semisulcospira habei | reverse complement strand
GTATCATTATATTACTTGGCTCTTATTTGAACTCGACTTTCAACCACTAAATATACCGTGTGTGCTGGTGCGTGATCTCGGACCTTACGGCTTAGAGCTATAAAGCGCAGCATCTCAGACCAAGACATATTAACCCCTTCCGGTGCCAATGCACGCAGACCGTGTTTAAAAATGAGGCCTTCGTTTAACCATTTTTCTGCCAGTGGACGCTGACTGTATTGTTGAAATCATCGCAATTTCCAACGCCAAAGATAATCGTTCGTCAAAGAAACATGGATACAAAGTTAAGAGACAGTGGAACTTTTGGGATGGCTTCGTCAGCAAGTTAGCCCTGCCACTGAAAGCAGAAGGTGATCAGGCTCCACGTGCAAGAGGCTTAGATCCTCATGAGCCGCCGCTGTCGCGGGGGCTCATGAGGATCTATCCCTCTTGCAGCTGCGTCGGGTGATCGTTTTTTCCCCACTCGGCAGTGAAGTCAGTAACGGCCACACGCATGCAAAGTGGTTTCAGCAAGAGGCATAGATCCTCATGAGCCCCCGCGACTGCGGGGGCTCATGAGGATCTATGCCTCTTGTATTTTTAGTTTCAGACAGCCAAGGCGTAAAAAGCTAACTCATTGCGCCCGAGATACGAAATACCCACATTTTGGAGTTATCCTCTGAGGACTGCATTACAATTCAGGAGGCAGACTGACCATGTTAGTTCAAGGGTGGTGGCCGAATAGCTAGGCGCCTATAGGCGCCAAGCTATTCGGCCACCACCCTTGAACTATCATGGTCGAGCCATATGTTGCTGCGGTGTGTCGCGGGCAGAATGAGTTAAAATGAACTGAAACTCACATTCGGCGAATTTAATTCGCTTTAAAAAAAAAAAGCTCTCATTCTCAAGCAGTTTATTACGACCTATGCAGGGACCACTAACTTCTCATTGACAGGTGTCGTTTTCCAGGGCACTTTGACACGACAGTTGCGGATGACCTTGAGAAGAAGGTCAAGGTTCTTTGCTTCATAACGACGATCCCTAGCAACGTGGAGCGTGCCATAGCGGTCAACACGACCTGGGCGAAGCGATGCACCCGTCATATGTTTGTGGTGGCAGAGCCGCTGCCTTTCTTTAAGGCGTCAGAAATGCTGATTCTAGATGGTAAGACTACAAACATGTTTATTTCAGTTTGGTCTCTTTCTTATGCATACCGACGAGAGAAAGAAATGCGACATTTTTGAATGTGTTTCCGATGAGTCCCCCAAAATGTCGCATTTTCTTTTGCTCGTCAGTAAAATAAGATAGGTCGAGTAGAAGTAAAATCTGAAAAGAAGAGGTGGGGCGGAGGTGGGGGGGGGGGGGAATAGGGGTGGGCATGAGGAGATGGAGGGGTGGGGGGGTTTGAGGGGGGGGTACCATCGCGGATTCACGAAGATTCACTCTGCGATACACGCATCACGAATCCCCCAAAACAGCATGCACGTTTCACGATGGAAACTTGGAAAGAGACGATGGAGACGATTCCATAATCTCTTTCACTTTGACGGGGAGAGGGTGGAGAGGCGGGGGGGGGGGGGGGGGGGGGGGTGATGGGTTGAGTGGGGTCTGTGTCACAGTACTGGGCACAGATCGGCCATGAGAGTCCAAGGGTGGTGTCAGAATAGCTTGGCGCCTACAGGCGCCAAGCTATTCTGACACCACCATTGAACTGTCATGGTCGATCCACGTCCTGTCGAATCGTGTCATGGTTTTATGGGATAGGATTTCTCTCCTTTCATCAGACTTTAAGATCAGTCTTTTTGTGTGTGTTAAAACCACGTTAAAACCTAACCCCCTGCTAAGACACCAATCATGCAGTTGTGTGTTTCCAGTTCCCGAGGGTAGGAATCACCTGACAGCGAAAACGTTTGCCAGCCTGCACCATCTGTACGAGAACTACGTGGGTGATTTTGATTGGTTCATCAAGGCTGACGATGACGTGTACATCATCATGGAGAACCTCCGGCTGTTGCTGTCACAGTTCAACGCAGACGAACCAGTGTATCTAGGACATCATTTCCGGTAAGGGAGTTTACTTTGTTTGCACGTACTCCTGGCGCATTCGTTTGTCAAATCAACGAAAAAGAACCCCATGTGAACAGGGAACTAGGAATAGGATACAGAATATGGAAAGACAGAGTCCTGAGGGGCCTGATGCATGAGCGAGCTTAGTCCTGCATCAGCCACTAAGCAAGGTGCGGATCTATACCTCTTGCTGACACCACTTTGAATCCATGTTCCTGGTACATCCAGGGTTTTCTCGTTTTGAATTAACGAAGACTGCAGAAACCCAGTCTGCCTCCCGCGGCTTTGAGAACGGATTGCGATAGATACCAGTAGAAATCGGACATTTTGCGCCTCACTCAATGCCGGTGAATTCGCCCTGAAGTCCCACCCGCTTGATACCCGAATGTAACTAAGCTCTCCACCATGAATCAACTTTATTCTTCCAAATACATTTTGCCACGTACAGGAAAATGTTTTTCGCCACCTCAGGTGCAACTCGCAATCACCCAAACTCACACAACAGTTTACACACAACACTGAAATGGACAATGGCTCGGGACGGGTGAAGCCCGTCGCCAAGGCGTCTCATGGCCGGCGCCAACGGCCCCAACCCGACCTGAACCTCCCTAACACAAAGCAAACTAAGGACAGCCCTATCATAGTATCTCTTAAACACGTAATATAATGTTTTTAAACTTTCTGCTTGGCTAATACTAGTTACACAAATGAGAGATACCCATCAATGGTGTACCTGTTGTTTGTTTATGTATTCAAAGTCACGCTGCCCAAAGCTTCCGGTGTGCATCCTTAAAGTCCCACTACTGTTCATAAATACCCTTCTGTAACAGATGGTTACGAAACGCTACACCTCCGTGGGATGGCATTAGTTGCCTGCTTGGCGTTAAACCCAAAATAACTAACTACGAGACGCTACATACAGGTCTAGCTATGGTTCATTCAACACAGGACAATCCAGTTCAGCACACGTCGTCTTTATATCAAGTAATCTGACAATGACTCCACTCCGTTCTATAAATACAACGCTATTAGTGCGAGAAACAGCTAAAAATAGATTGATACGCTACCGGCTGCGCAGAATAAATAAGTGCTCTTGCTGCGTGTCCCAA
Organism: Semisulcospira habei; assembly: GCA_036245525.1. Lineage (NCBI taxonomy): Eukaryota > Metazoa > Mollusca > Gastropoda > Semisulcospiridae > Semisulcospira > Semisulcospira habei. The sequence goes on along the minus strand of BTPG01000003.1, from coordinate 108,372,664 downwards.
CTGCAGTTAAAGTTTATTAGGCATGTCGACAAGGCATAACAAACACAATTGGTGCTGAAATGAGTCTTCAGATTTACGCTTAATGAAATGAGTCTTCAGGTTTATGAGTAATGAAATGAGTCTTCAGATTTACGCGTAATGAAATGAGCCTTCAGATTTATGAGTAATGAAATGAGTCTTCAGATTTACACGTAATGAAATGAGTCTTCAGATTTACGCTTAATGAAATGAGTCTTCAGATTTATGCGTAATGAAATGAGTCTTCAGATTTATGCGTAATGAAATGAGTGTTCAGATTTACGCGTAATGAAATGAGTCTTCAGATTTACGCTTAATGAAATGAGTTTTCAGATTTACGCTTAATGAAACGAGTCTTCAGATTTAGGCTTAATGAAATGAGTCTTCAGATTTACGCTTAATGAAAGGAGTCTTCAGATTTACGCTTAATGAAATGAGTCTTCAGATTTACGCGTAATGAAACGAGTCTTCAGATTTACACGTAATGAAATGAGTCTTCAGATTTACATGTAATGAAATGAGTCTTCAGATTTACGCGTAATGAAACGAGTCTGCAGATTTACGCGTAATGAAATGAGTCTTCAGATTTACGCGTAATGAAACGAGTCTTCAGATTTACGCTTAATGAAATGAGTCTTCAGATTTACGCATAATGAAATGAGTCTTCAGATTTATGCTTAATGAAATAAGTCTTCAGATTTATGCTTAATGAAATAAGTCTTCAGATTTATGCTTAATGAAACGAGTCTTCAGATTTACGCGTAATGAAATGAGTCTTCAGATTTACGCGTAATGAAATGAGTCTTCAGATTTACGCGTAATGAAATGAGTCTTCAGATTTACGCGTAATGAAATGAGTCTTCAGATTTACGCGTAATGAAATGAGTCTTCAGATTTACGTGTAATGAAATGAGTCTTCAGATTTACGCGTAATGAAACGAGTCTGCAGATTTACGCGTAATGAAATGAGTCTTCAGATTTACGCGTAATGAAACGAGTCTTCAGATTTACGCTTAATGAAATGAGTCTTCAGATTTACGCATAATGAAATGAGTCTTCAGATTTATGCTTAATGAAATAAGTCTTCAGATTTATGCTTAATGAAATAAGTCTTCAGATTTATGCTTAATGAAACGAGTCTTCAGATTTACGCGTAATGAAATGAGTCTTCAGATTTATGCGTAATGAAATGAGTCTTCAGATTTACGCGTAATGAAATGAGTCTTCAGATTTACGCGTAATGAAATGAGTCTGCAGATTTATGCTTAATGAAATGAGTCTTCAGATTTACGTGTAATGAAATGAGTCTTCAGATTTACGCTTAATGAAATGAGTCTTCAGGTTTACACTTAATGAAACGAGTCTTCAGATTTACGTGTAATGAAATGAGTCTTCAGATTTACGCTTAATGAAATGAGTCTTCAGGTTTACGCTTAATGAAACGAGTCTTCAGATTTATGCGTAATGAAACGAGTATTCAGATTTACGTGTAATGAAATGAGTCTTCAGATTTACGCGTAATGAAATGAGTCTTCAGATTTACGCATAATTAAATTAGTCTTCAGATTTACGCGTAATGAAATGAGTCTGCAGATTTACGCGTAATGAAATGAGTCTGCAGATTTATGCGTAATGAAATGAGTCTTCAGATTTACGTGTAATGAAATGAGTCTTCAGATTTATGCTTAATGAAATGAGTCTTCAGGTTTACGCTTAATGAAACGAGTCTTCAGATTTATGCGTAATGAAATGAGTCTTCAGTTTTACGCGTAATGAAATGAGTCTTCAGATTTACGCGTAATGAAATGAGTCTTCAGATTTACGTGTAATGAAATGAGTCTGCAGATTTATGCGTAATGAAATGAGTGTTCAGATTTACGCGTAATGAAACAAGTCTTCAGATGTACGCTTAATGAAATGAGTCTTCAGATTTATGCATAATAAAATGAGTCTTCAGATTTACACTTAATGAAATGAGTCTTCAGATTTACGCTTAATGAAACAAGTCTTCAGATTTACGCGTAATGAAACGAGTCTTCAGATTTGCGCTTAATGAAATGAGTTAATGAAACGAGTCTTCAGATTTACGCGTAATGAAACGAGTCTTCAGATTTATGCATAATGAAATGAGTCTTCAGATTTACGCGTAATGAAATGAGTCTTCAGATTTATGCGTAATGAAAAGAGTCTTCAGATTTACGTGTAATGAAATGAGTCTTCAGATTTACGCATAATGAAATGAGTCTTCAGATTTACGCTTAATGAAACGAGTCTTCAGATTTACGCTTAATGAAACGAGTCTTCAGATTTACGCATAATGAAACGAGTCTTTAGATTTACGCGTAATGAAATGAGTCTTCAGATTTACGCGTAATGACATGAGTCTTTAGATTTACGCGTAATGAAATGAGTCTTCAGATTTACGCGTAATGAAATGAGTCTTCAGATTTACGCTTAATGAAACGAGTCTTCAGATTTACGCGTAATGAAACGAGTCTTTAGATTTACGCGTAATGAAATGAGTCTTCAGATTTACGCGTAATAAAATGAGTCTTCAGATTTACGCGTAATGAAACGAGTCTTCAGATTTACGCGTAATGAAATGAGTCTTCAGATTTACGCGTAATGAAATGAGTCTTCAGATTTATGCGTAATGAAATGAGTCTTCAGATTTACATGTAATGAAATGAGTCTTCAGATTTACGCGTAATGAAATGAGTCTTCAGATTTACGCTTAATGAAATAAGTCTTCAGATTTACGCTTAATGAAACGAGTCTTCAGATTTACGCGTAATGAAACGAGTCTTTAGATTTACGCGTAATGAAATGAGTCTTCAGATTTACGCGTAATGAAATGAGTCTTCAGATTTACGCGTAATGAAATGAGTCTGCAGATTTATGCGTAATGAAATGAGTCTTCAGATTTACGCGTAATAAAATGAGTCTTCAGATTTACGATTAATGAAATGAGTCTTCAGGTTTACGCGTAATGAAACGAGTCTTCAGATTTACGCGTAATGAAACAAGTCTTCAGATTTACGCGTAATGAAATGAGTCTTCAGATTTACGCGTAATGAAATGAGTCTTCAGATTTACGCGTAATGAAATGAGTCTGCAGATTTACGCGTAATGAAATGAGTCTTCAGATTTACGCGTAATGAAACGAGTCTTCAGATGTACGCTTAATGAAATGAGTCTTCAGATTTACGCATAATGAAACGAGTCTTCAGATTTACGCTTAATGAAATGAGTCTTCAGATTTACGCTTAATGAAACGAGTCTTCAGATTTACGCGTAATGAAATGAGTCTTCAGATTTACGCGTAATGAAATGAGTCTTCAGATTTACGTGTAATGAAACGAGTCTTCAGATTTATGCTTAAAGAAATGAGTCTGCAGATTTACGCGTAATGAAATGAGTCTTCAGATTTACGCTTAATGAAACGAGTCTTCAGATTTACGCGTAATGAAACGAGTCTTCAGATTTACGCGTAATGAAATGAGTCTTCAGATTTACGCGTAATGAAATGAGTCTTAAAATGAGTCTTCAGATTTACGCGTAATGAAATGAGTCTTCAGATTTACGCGTAATGGTACTTTAACTCTTTCAGCCCTTACACAACACAGCAAGACATGAATCGAGCATAATCGAGCATGATAGTTCAAGGGCGGTGCCAGAATAGCTTGGCGCCCACAGGCGCCAAGCTTTTCTGGCACCACCCTTGAACTATTACGCGCGATCTGTCTCTAGAATTGTAATACAGTCATTCAGAGGGCAACTTAAAAAAATGTGGGATTTTGGTCCCGGGCCAGAATGCGTTATAATGGTATAGTATGGTATGGTATGGTATGGTATAGTATGGTATGGTGTGGTATGGTATGGTATGGTGTGGTCTGGTATGGTATGGTATAGTATGGTATGGTGTGGTATGGTATGGTATGGTATAGTATGGTATGGTATGGTGTCTCCGAGGCGCACATATCCATCTAATAGATGCTCTGGTGTGGTATGGTATGGTATGGTATAGTATGGTATGGTATGGTATGGTATGGTATGGTGTCTCCGAGGCGCACATATCCATCTAATAGATGCTCAAGGCACCGTAGAGATGGAAGCTGAAGCTTTGAAAGCCTGCTGCTACTAAGCGCTACTTTATGTGTAAACCTCCACCCTACTGCTAACTTCGGTGCATGTGATATATTCCGTAAAATCATTCGGTAAAAACAAATTTTCATATTTGGAACAACAAAGCTGTGAGCATCTAAATCTGAGTCTGAAACTGAATTCTAGAGAGAGAGAGAGAGAGAGAGAGAGAGAGAGGAGAGAGAGAGAGAGAGAGAGAGAGAGAGAGAGAGAGAGAGAGAGAGAGAGAGAGAGAGGGTTTTGTCGGATGCGTTGCCTTATTTAGTGTTACAGCTGTAACAACATTAAACCAACACGTCCTATTTTGCTTATTGACCTGTGAAGGCGACTTGACAGATTTCAATTTGGTTAGTTATTTGGGTTTAACGCTGAGCAGGCAACTAAGGCCATCTCACGGCGGGTGACAGATTTCAAGAGAGATCACGCATTTTAGTTCAAGGGTGGTGCCAGAATAGATTGGCGCATCTGGCGCCAAGCTATTCTGGCACAACCCTCGAACTATCATAGTCAATTCTATTTCAAGCAATACGTGCTGTATGATGAGAAGGCTTAAGGGCAGACAAAAAATCCCAACAACAATAAAACAACAACAACAACAACAACAACAACACCTACTTGCCTCTTGCCTGCATTCTCAAATAAAGGTTCAGTTCAGTTCAGTTCAGATCAGTTCAGTTCAGTTCAGTTCTCCCCTCTCTCTTCCGCCATTCAGCGTCAACGCTCACAACGGGTACATGAGCGGCGGAGCCAGCTACGTGCTGAGCCGGCAGGCCCTGAAGCTTCTCGGCCAAAAGGGCCTGCCTTCCAGGGGCGGGATCTGCAAGCCCCAAGAGCCGGACGAGGACGTGGAGGTGGGCAAGTGCCTGGAAGCCGTGGGGGTCCTCCCCTTCGGCACCGTGGACGCCTACGGGAAGGAGAGCTTCCACGCCGAGAGCGTGCAGGACACCATCTTTAGCACGTACCAGAGTCTGTACTCCTATCACCACAAAATGGCGGTCAGTGGAACTTTTGGGATGGCTTCGTCAGCAAGTTAGCCCTGTCACTGAAAGGAGAAGGTGATCAGGCTCCACGTGCAAGAGGCATAGATCCTCATGAACCCCCGCTGTCGCGGGGGCTCCTGAGGATCTATGCCTCTTGCTGATGATGTTTTGAATCCGTTTTTCCTTGGGCGGCTGGGGATGTTCGTTATGGTGGATTTCAGGTAAATGTCAGAAACAGCGTGCGTCAACTTGGCAGTAGAGAGTTGCAGTTATTGACAATTGTCAATTTGTCAAACAATGATGACTCTTTTTAATGGCCAAAATCTCTAACAGTGGGAGGGTGAGTGGTTTTTTTTTTTTTTTTTTTTTTTTTTTTTTTTTTTGGGGGGGGGGGGTGGGGGCGGGGGGGGGGACAGAGGTGGAGAAAGGGGGGGGGGGACTGGACAGGTGTGTGTGTGTGTGTGTGTGTGTCTGTGTGTGTGTGTGTGTGGGGGGGTGGCGGTGGGGTGGGGGTGGGGGGGTGGGTGGGGTGGGGGCTAGATGCATTGAGGTCTGATGATCGAACTTTTACTCAGTGCAAAAGACCGCTGTGCCACAGCGTGCGCAGCCGGCCACCGCGCAATCTCATTACTTCAGCAGAAGAGAGGCAAGTGTCGAAACGCAGGAAAGTCTAGGAAGGCGATGCCCTGACATTGTTAAATACACTAAGAACATTTATGAAGAAGATATCGCCAACCACTAACCCTTTACTGCCTGCAGTAGGACGCTGTGACGAAGACCTTGCGTGACCTTTTATGACCTTGACCTTAACTGCTCGTGTTTCAGGGGATCGCCTGTTGCAGCCAGCTGACCACGACCTTCCACTACGTCCGCCCGGAGCAGATGTACTCGCTAGAGATCCTCCTCTACCACATCAGCGTCTTCGGCAGGCACGCGGACGACAACGCCCTCAGGCACCGACTGTTCAAGCCGCAGGTGGAGCTGGTCCCCCACGAAAACGCGAAGGACATCTACAAAGTCCGCAGAGGAAATCTTGTGGTGGAGGGATGATGTCACTTCCGTCTTAGTTCCAACCCTGCCGTATATGTTGCGTAACAGACGAGTAACGCTATTTCGCTGGAGGGAAGCGCTATACTCGCATATTACACGGTATAAGGCGGGTTATGACTAGTCAAGGCGCCCCGCATCAATAGCTGCGGAAGTGTCGTATAGCGTTGCCTGCGGCAACGCTATACAACACTTCCGCAGCTATTGATTGCGTGGCGCCTTGAAGGAGATTGTAAGTATTAACACGAGATGAAACCAGTCTCGCATGAGAGACAACTGCATGACGCGAGACTGAGACAGAGCAACACAACCGTCTGCCTCTAAGTACTATGAATGACTCTCAAGCGAGTGTCCATCTCACAGTGTGTCGCTACAGGCAAAGCAGTGGTGTGAAAAAAAGCTGTCTGCTAAATATGCAATTTACTGATGACAAAAATAGCTCTGTGTAAGCGTTGACACCCCCTCCTATCCCCCTACTCCCCTCCCCCCTCCCGCCCCACCTCTCGTGCATGTAGCCACGGGTACTGTTGGTCAGAGAACACAGTCGGCCTCCCCTGCAGTCCCATCTGTTAAAATGCCATAGCCTGTCCCAGTCATCCTTAATTTTTCAAGTTTCTAAACAACACTACTACCGCCTACTTGCTGCACATTTGCCATGCACAAAATCCCCCCCCCCCCAAAAAAAAAAAAAATAAAAAAATAAAATAAAAAAAATAATAATAATAATAATAAAAAAAGAAATAAAATAAAAAAGATAAATAATAAAAAAATAAATAAATTAAAATAATAATAATAATAAAAAAGAATTAAAAATAAGGACATCAGCCGTCTCATTGCCTGGCTATCAACATGATTCTGCACCAACCCTACATCCAAGCGCAGCAAAAAACTGGTACACAGCTCAAATCACCATCCTCTTGGCAACTCAAACGAGGCCAAAAAGAGTCCGCTGGTTAAGCCAAGGCTGGTATGAATCAAAGCACCAATCATGTCTTTTCTCATCAATCAAGAGATATTAAGCAATTTCCAGCATACTGCCTCTGTACAAAATGCCAAAGAATTCCTTGCACTGCCTCACCTACCTCATTTGAATATGTAACGTGGCCTGTTCACAGTACCGGTGGTTGCATGCGCAGCAGGCGAAGGGGGCTTGAGGTGGGGGTGGGGGGGGGGGTGGGGGTGGGGGGGTTGGGAGGGGGTGGGGGTGGGGGTGGGTGGGTGTTAAGGGTGTGCGAAATATCCACTGCTGATGTAGACTCATCGTTCTACGAAATGAGAGACAGAGACATATTGCATTAACGGCGAAAAAGAGGAAAGAGAAGTATTTATACACGCGTGACTTCATATTTAAAGACCACTACATTGTACTCATTGTATTTGTATTCATGCGAGGACCGGAAGTGACGTAAATGAGTCCCAGGTGAGTGATACTGCTTAAATATACTTCTAGTCTTGTCACGTACTAAGGCTGCTTACAAAAACGCGTGCGGAATTTTAGACCTTTTCAAGAAATGCCAGGTTGATGTTTAACTCGTTCGAGGTTCGCTGCAGTCGGATACGCGGCGAATCGCCGCGTTTCCGATTGCGGCAAGCCTCGAATGAGTTAAACTGCTTGCACACGCAATTGTCACTATTTCTTTCTCACTGCTTTCATCAAGTCTTCATAAACTGTGCTAATGTTCCTGCTACGAGATCAAAGTGTGTTCAAGCCAAGACTGCATGAAAAACGGAATTTCGTCGGTTGGCAATGACTGCCTTGGAAAAGTTTCCTGTGTTGAGCAATTCTTCTTTTCGCCTGCAAGGAAGAATTGACCTTAAATGACTGGTGCTCATTCAACAGACGTTTTGATTTGTTACCTGTCATCCAAGGCCACCAGTAACGAGTTACCTGTCACTAACGACCGTCATTTATGTGGCGAGGCGTCACCTGTCATTAAAGACCAACATTGCGGTGGCTGCAGCCACCTCGATGATGGTCTTTAATGACGGGTGGTCCCTCGTAAAGGTGGTCGCCCAAAACAAATTTGACTGCACTGTAGACAGATTGACCATCATAGTCAAAAAGGTAGTGCCAGATGCGCTAATCAGGCACTATCCTTATCAACCCCTTCATTGCCGAGAAAATCTGAACAGGATTCAGCTGCAAGAGGCATGGATCCTCATGAGCCCCCGCAGTCGCGGGGTCTCATGAGGATGTATGCTTGAACCATTTGTATCTATGTTCCTTTGACGGCTGGGGATCTTTGGCGTTGAGTTAATAATAATAATAATAATAATAATAACAATAATAATAATAAATAATAAAATAATAAAAATAATAATATATCACACAAAAATTCCACTAACATAATCTGCGTCCATTGACTTTAACAGTGATGGTCGATCGAGCTACTACTGTGGTGGGTGTGCCAAGGCTTGCTATGTTAACCCCTTGTGCCTGCAGCCACCGATACTGTTTACAATATACCAATGGCTGCATGCGCAAGGGGTTTAACCCATTCAGCCCTGACGCACTACAGCAGGAGATGGGTCGACCATGATAATTCAAGGGCAGCGCCAGATTAGCTTGGCGCCTGTCGGCGCCAAGCTAATCTGGAGCTGCCCTTGAATTATCATGGTCGATCCATCTCCTGCAACTGGTGCATAGTCATTAGATGACGCCTCCCAAATTTGGGAAATACGGCCGTCGGGCTGAACGAGTTAACATGGATAAAAGCGCACTATTTTGAGACTGATAAAAGCGCAACGTTTTGAGACTGATAAAAGCGCACTATTTTGAGACTGATAAAAGCGCAACGTTTTGAGACTGATAAAAGCGCACTATTTTGAGACTGATAAAAGCGCAACGTTTTGAGACTGATAAAAGCGCAACGTTTTGAGACTGATAAAAGCGCACTATTTTGAGACTGATAAAAGCGCACTATTTTGAGACTGATAAAAGCGCACTATTTTGAGACTGATAAAAGCGCAACGTTTTGAGATCGATAAGTGTAATATTTTTAGACTACTAAAAGGGCATCTTTTGAGATCGGTAATGCGACATTTTTATACTGTTAACACGTAATCTTTTAGGGCTTCTAAATGTAACATTTTAGATTACTTGAAGGATATCTTATGACATTGTTAATGTAACATTTTAGACTGCTTGACTATTTTTTTAGACTGCTCAAAGATACTTTTTTTTTAAAGACTGCTATGTATATGTAACATTTTTAGACTGATCAAGGGTAATGTTTTGAGACTGCTAAATGTAGCATTTTAGACTGCTAAAATGTAACTTTTGAGACTGCTAAATGTAACATATTTAGACTGCTCAAAGCTGGACTTTTGAGGATCGATATATGTCACATATTTAGTCTGTTCGAGGATAACCTTTTGATATTGCTATATGTAACATTTTAGATTGCTCAAAAGCAGTTTTTTTAGCTCGATAAATGTGAAACTTAGACTTTTCAAGGATAATCTTTTGAGACTGCTGAATGTAACATATTTTGATTGCTCGAAGGCAGTCATTTGAGACAGATAAATGACACATTTTTAGACTGCTCAAGGATAATCTTTTGAGACTGCTAAATGTAACATGCTTACACTGCTCAAAGGTAATTTTTGCGACTGCAAAAGACGTTACATTTTGAGACTATGACTCTGTGCTCACAAACCAGATAGGTGAGGCTAGCGCTGGTAGAACTGTACAAATACCAAGGGGAATTACTCAGCGCTGGACAGACAAACATCCCCTTCCTCCCCTACGCAGGTATAGAACAAGACGATCATATACATCCCTTAACCCATATCACACTGAGGCTAAAAGCTTCAAATTTGTACACTGCCATATTATGCAAGCTACATTATAGTACTTACAGATATGGATATAGACCAATGGCTTTAGTTCAAGGGTGGTGCTAGAATAGCTTGGCTCCTAGAGACGCCAAGCTATTCTGGCACTACCCTTGGACTATTTTAGTCAAACTTATTTCATCCATGTATTCCAAATGATAAGGATTAAGGGATGTGTATGATCGTCTTGTTCTATACCTGCGTATTTTTTTTTTCTGTGGGCTGGCGATCGGGTGCCTGACAGGCGGAGGCAAAGGATCGGGTGCCTGACAGGCGGAGGCAAAGATCTAACTGTTTGTCCGTCCAGCGCTAAGTAATTCCCCTTGGTATGTGTATATGACGCTGTGTGCACGTGAATTGAGGATGCGTGTAAAGCATTAGTTATATCGTAGAGGCTGTGTATTATTTATGGCACATGGTGCATATTCAAGGCCATATTCCTTCCGTCCATCTGTATACTCGCAAGATACTCACGCAATAGTGAGGTCAGCGACAAACGACTCAGCTCACAACAACAAATCAGAGCAAAATCACGGCCCACAATCAGCCTATAACATAAGCATAACACTACGAGCATGTCCAAGAGGCATAGATCCTCATGAGCCCGGAGGGCTCATGAGGATCTATGCCTCTTGGAGATGTCGGGAATGTTGTCTGTATACTGGGAATAGTTCAGAGTCGGGAATCGTTCGTTTCAAACGAAACCTCACACGATATGAAGCATCATTTGATGCGGATGATTACCGAGACAAACATCACATGTTTTGTCCGACCACTCGGCCAAAAGTCCCAAGTTTCGTCCGCTCCTCGGCCAGGTCTGCATGGCGCTAAGATATTTATTCTGACTGGAAACGTTGAATGCGGAGTGTTGTATTAGTCCCAGACCGCATCTATCCCATGAAAGCAAAAGACAGAGGTGACGGGTTTTTTGTGTGTGGAAAATTGAGATTTTCATTGTATATGAAATGTATGTGAAAAGTGAGATTTTCCTTGTATTATTATTATTATTATTATTATTTAACTCATTCGAGACGTTCCTACTCCGGATACGCGGCTTATGCCGCGTATCCGGAGGCGGAACGTCTCGAATGAGTTAAAGTGAGAGTTTCATTGTCTAACTTTTTGTGTGTGAGAATCGAGATTTTCGTTGTAATATTATGGCAGTCTCGAGTTTCACGAAACGGAGTTTTGCCTTCAAATGGCAGCTATGGATCTCCATAGTATTATCGTACTGTTACCTTTATCTATAAAATCACAGAAAAACGTCAACTTCTGAGCTCTCCGCGACTCATTTCACTCAACTCCAGACGCACACACACTTTTTAACTGATCGACCAGGATAATTCAAGGATGGCGCCTATGTAGGCGCCAAGCTATTCCGGCATCACCTTTAAACTATCATGGTCGATCCAGCTCCTGTAGGACAACTGCCAAATTTGAGAATGTGAGAAATTTGAGAATATGAGAATTTTGAGCATTTTAAAAATTTGAGAATTGCATAAATTTGAGAATTTGGGAAATTTAAGAATTTGAAAAATTTGATAATTGAGAAAAATTTAGAATTGCGAAATTTGAGGATTTTAGGAACTCAAGAAATTCAGAATCGGAGAAATTTGAGAATTTGTTAGGAGAATGTAAGAATGTAAGAATTTTGACAATTTAGACTCCTGGGGGCTGTTTGTCAACCTGGGAGTAGTATTTCGCTGGAACCGGCATTGAGGAAGTTAACTGAGGCAGCATGCAGAGAAAATCAAGATGACATTAACCTCCTCACTCCTCAGTATTAACACTTTCACGCTTTGCAGTTAACCCCATGACTACTACTGACGATACCGCTCGGCAGAAAAGACGCGTAACTACGTCACTATCTAAGCACGTAACTACGTCACTATCTAAGCACGTAACTACGTCACTATCTAAGCACGTAACTACGTCACTATCTAAGCACGTAACTACGGACGTAACTACGTCACTATCTAAGCATCTAACTACGTCACTATCTAAGCACGTAACTACGTCACTATCTAAACAAGTAACTACGTCACTATCTAAGCACGTAACTATGTCACTATCTAAACACGTAACTACGTCACTATCTAAGCACGTAACTATGTCACTATCTAAACACGTAACTACGTCACTATCTAAGCACGTAACTATGTCACTATCTAAACACGTAACTACGTCACTATCTAAGCACGTAACTATGTCACTATCTAAACACGTAACTACGTCACTATCTAAGCACGTAACTATGTCACTATCTAAACACGTAACTACGTCACTATCTAAGTACGTAACTATGTCACTATCTAAACACGTAACTACGTCACTATCTAAGCACGTAACTATGTCACTATCTAAACACGAAACTACGTCACTATCTAAGCACGTAACTATGTCACTATCTAAACACGTAACTACGTCACTATCTAAGCACGTAACTATGTCACTATCTAAACACGTAACTACGTCACTATCTAAGCACGTAACTATGTCACTATCTAAACACGTAACTACGTCACTATCTAAGCACGTAACTATGTCACTATCTAAACACGTAACTACGTCACTATCTAAGCACGTAACTATGTCACTATCTAAACACGTAACTACGTCACTATCTAAGCACGTAACTATGTCACTATCTAAACACGTAACTACGTCACTATCTAAGCACGTAACTATGTCACTATCTAAACATGTAACTACGTCACTATCTAAGCACGTAACTATGTCACTATCTAAACACGTAACTACGTCACTATCTAAGCACGTAACTATGTCACTATCTAAACACGTAACTACGTCACTATCTAAGCACGTAACTATGTCACTATCTAAACACGTAACTACGTCACTATCTAAGCACGTAACTATGTCACTATCTAAACACGTAACTACGTCACTATCTAAGCACGTAACTATGTCACTATCTAAACACGTAACTACGTCACTATCTAAGCACGTAACTATGTCACTATCTAAACACGTAACTACGTCACTATCTAAGCACGTAACTATGTCACTATCTAAACACGTAACTACGTCACTATCTAAGCACGTAACTATGTCACTATCTAAACACGTAACTACGTCACTATCTAAGCACGTAACTATGTCACTATCTAAACACGTAACTACGTCACTATCTAAGCACGTAACTACGTCACTATCTAAACACGTAACTACGCGTCTTTTCCGCAGAACGGTATCGTCAGTAGCAGTGAAGGGGTTACATTTCAAAGTCTGAGCGACACCCTACCATTAGATCAAGGATTTTGTTCAATGGATCAGCCGTGACAGTTCGAGAGAGTGCCGAGTTAGATCTACGCTTTTCTAGAGGCCCTTTAACACTCGTGGTTGGTCCGTCTTACTCCTGTGTTTTGAGCAATGTTTAAGCGACACCCTACTATTAGATCAAGGATTCTGTTTGATGGATCAGCTGTGACGGTTCGAGAGAGTGCCGAGTTAGATTGACGCTTTTCTAGAGGCCTTTTAAATGTCATGGTTGGTCCGTCTTACGCCTGTGTTTTGAGCGATGTTAAAGCGACCTAATCCCAGCAGAAAAAGGGTTAATAGTTCGCACTATATCCTTTATAAAGGGTGTTCGTGTCTTACAGTAAGGTGACTCTAAATTATGAAGCCTGAATGTCGTGTGAAATGAAATACCTTCAAGTTCTGCTCTTTCTCCATTGCACACATGGCAGTTCCTTTCATCACGCCCAGAGACACCGAAAAAAACTCCTCTGATACGCGTGTTTTTTTTTTTTTTTTTTTAAATTTTATATTTTTATTTTGCCCCCCCCCCCCCTTCCCCCCCATTATGAAAAGCAGGACAGGGAAGTGTTAGTTTAGACAACACAACATTACTTTACTTACTTACGCCTGTCACCCCTCCCCGGGTATAGGCCGTCGACGAGAGACCTCCAGCGACTCCTGTCCTGTGCTTCTCCTTCGATTTTACTCCACGTGGTTCCCAGTCTCTTGATGTCTGCTTGGAGGTCTCGACGCCAGGTGTTTCTCGGCCTGCCTCTTTTCCTCTTTCCCTGGGGGTTCCATGACAATGCCTGCCTAGTGATACTGGAAGCTGGCTTTTTCAGACTGTGACCAATCCATCCCCATCTTCTTCGCCCAATTTCATTCTCTGCTGTTATCTGCTCTGTTCTCTCCCAGAATCTGACGTTGCTGATCTTCTCTGGCCAGTGGATTTTCAAGGCAACTGTTTATGAAGATCTGTACTCTGTTGACTGTGGTTTTTGTCAATCTCCAAGTCTCTGCTCCATATAGGAGAACTGCTTTTACGTTGGAGTTGAAAATCCGGACTTTGGTGTGTTGTGACAGCTCTCAGGAACTCCACACTTTTATTTTTTAACTGGAGAAAGGCTGCTCTGGCTTCATTGATTCGTGCTCTGACATCTGCATCAGTGCCGCCTTTGTTGTCAATGATGCTCCCGAGATAGGTGAAGGACTCCACCTCCTCCAACGGGGTGCCAGCAAGCCAGACTGGTTCTTCCCTGGTTGCGTTCAGCCTCATTGTCTTTGTTTTCTGTTTGTGGATGGTGAGGCCCACAACACGCCATTGATGACCCGTTATATCGGCGGATTTTAGCAATGAAAACTATCTGCCATGGAACAGGTAGCTTCAACTCATTCTGCCCACGACACACCTCAGCCAGATATGACTCCACCATGATAGTTCAAGGGTGGTGGCAGAATAGCTTGGCGCCTATAGGCGCCAAGCTATTCTGCCACCACCCTTGAACTATCATGGTCGATCTCTGTCCTGAATTGTAATGCAGTCCTCAGACGATAACTCCGAAATGTGGGTATTTTGTACCTCGGGCGCAATGAGTTAAAAACGAACCAGAATCGGCTGAATGTTTTCACTGCTGATTGATGGCATCTTTTTTCTTTTAATTATTTTATTTTTTTATTTCTTTATTTTTTTTTTTGTTGTTGCTGAAAAGTCCGACCTATATCTATGTGCTTACAGTTTGATGAGGATAACACGTTTGGATACAAAACACGGTTAAGAAGTGTTCTTACATGAAAGTGGCAGTTAAGAAATTCAATGAACTATCATTGTGCGAGCCCTTTGCGTGTCGGTAGCGGTTTTATCCGCGATGATTCCTGTGGGGTTAACCTCGCGACTAAAAGCGCTACCGACACCCAAAGGGTTAGAAATATCCAGTTCAAACTGACAGCACACAATCAAGACAATACTCTGTTGTAGAATATTACGTTTCTTTTCTTTGTCAACCTGTTCTTACGAAGTCCAGACCCAAAAGGTGACTGCCAAGCGTGTAAAATGCAGAGAAGAACCCAACGAGGAATGAAACACTGTGTTGTAAATGTCATTTCTAAGCGTGTTTCATTCCTCGTTGGGTTCTTCTCTGCATTTTACACGCTTGGCAGTCACCTTTTTGGTCTGGATTTCGTTAGAACAGGTTGACAAAGAAAAGAAACGTAAAAGAAAAAGAACCCAACGAAGAAAGAAACACGCTTATAAAAGACAGTTACAAAACACAACTGTAAACAGTTGTGTTTTGTAACTGTCTTTTATAAGCGTGTTTCTTTCTTCGTTGGGTTCTTGTCTTTTATAAGCGTGTTTCTTTCTTCGTTGGGTTCTTCTTCTTTTACGCCAAACATTTTGTCCTCAGCAAATTGTGAGCAAAACATAGAACGTTTGCTGTGTTGCATGTGTGATAATTATTAGATCTGGATGAGGACACAGAATTAGTTGTGTCTTATTTTGTTCCGCCTCACGTGCATATTACGCCCAATTTTATCATTTTGAATTGCAGTAAGTGTGTATGTGTGTGTGCGTGCGTGCGTGCGTGTGTGCGTGCGTGCGTGTGTGTGTGTGTGTGTGTGTGTGTGTGTGTGTGTGTGTGTAGGGCCGTGCGTGAGAGAGAGAGAGAGAGAGAGAGAGAGAGAGGAGAGAGAGAGAGAGAGAGAGAGAGGAGAGAGAGAGAGAGAGAGAGAGAGAGAGAGAGAGAGAGAGAGAGAGACAATGACAACGACAATGATTCTTTATTTTACAACGGTTAACGTTTTGGTTGGAAAAACCATTTTTCCAAGTTGCCGTTGCTAATCTAATTTACATATAATGCACGTGGTACGAATATACTATTTAAAAAAAATAGACCAAAACTATCAGAGAGAGAGAGAGAGAGAGAGAGAGAGAGAGAGAGAGAGAGAGAGAGAGAGAGAGAGAGAGAGAGAGAGAGAGAGATTGTGTGTGTCAGTGTGTGTGGGTGTGTGCGCGCATGCTATATATTTGAATAGGAAGGTTTTATCACCCTCTTCGTTTATTTTTTGTGGGGTGGGTGGGGGGCGGGTGTGTGTGTGTGTGTGGGGGGGGGGGGTGCGGGGAGGGGCAGATTCATTCGCAGTGCTCTGGCAGTTAGGGGGTTAAAAAACTAGATATGTTTTTGTACTGTGATTTTTTTCAGTCGATTGTTAATGAACATTAAACTTCGGAATACAACAAATGACTTAGAGACGCACATATTTTTGTTGCTAATCCGAAGTTTGTTAAAAGTGAAGTTATTTTTTTGTGCATAAAATACCCTGTCCGGACCTCAGAAAACGGTTTGTTATATCCAATATTTGTTATGAGCAAAGTAATTTGTACGGAATATGCGCTGTCACGACCTCTCAGAAAGCGTTTTGTTATATCCGATGTTTGTTATGAGCAAAGTAATTTGTACGGAATATGCGCTGTCACGACCTCTCAGAAAGCGTTTCGTTATATCCAATATTTGTTATGAGCAAAGTAATTTGTACGGAATATGCGCTGTCACGACCTCTCAGAAAGCGTTTCGTTATATCCAATATTTGTTACGAGCAAAGTAATTTGTACGGAATATGCGCTGTCACGACCTCTCAGAAAGCGTTTCGTTATATCCGATATTTGTTATGAGCAAAGTAATTTGTACGGAATATGCGCTGTCACGACCTCTCAGAAAGCGTTTCGTTATATCCGATATTAATTGTTATGAGCAAAGTAATTTGTACGGAATATGCGCTGTCACGACCTCTCAGAAAGCGTTTCGTTATATCCGATGTTTGTGATACCCGACGTTGTTTTATAAGCGAAGTTCACTGCGTGTTGTTTTGCTGTGATTTTCTCGAATGTTAACTCATTCGAGACGTGCCGTCTCCGGATACGCGGCTTTAAGCCGCGTATCCGGAGGCGGCGCGTCGCGAATGCGTTTAAAAAGTGATTTACATATCATCCCAAAATAGCATTATAATACATATTTACAGTATATAAAGAATGGTAGATTGCAAACTAGCAGCAGACGTAACAAAATGGTTGGGGGGGGGGGGATTTTTTTAAAATTCAGCCGCTGATTTAATGTATGATTGTTTGTATATTTTTTGTTTTAGCTTTCGACGTTTATGCGTATGAATCTAGAATTTTTGTTGTTATGCAAAAGTATTGTTGAATTTTGAATGATGTGCTGTGTTTAGTTTGTACCTGGTTTATAAGTGTTCTTTTCTTGTTGCTGTCGCGTATCTGTGACAATTAAAGGGACTTTTTCAGGCCAATAAGCGGGTTAATTGTTGGGATGTCTCACAATATTGTTAGACAAATAGGCTAAATATACATGAAGTTTGAGTGACGTAAAATTGATGTATGTCTTACACTGTTGGTGGACATCAGGACTAACTTTAACTTGTACAGTATCAATGTCGTAAAATTGATGTATGTCTTACACTGTTGGTGGACATCAGGACTAACTTTAACTTGTACAGTATCAATGTCGTAAAATTGATGTATGTCTTAAACTGTTGGTGGACATCAGGACTAACTTTAACTTGTACAGTATGAATGACGTAAAATTGATGTATGTCTTACACTGTTGGTGGACATCAGGACTAACTTTAGCTTGTGCAGTATGAATGACGTAAAATTGATGCGGTCTTACACTGTTGGTGGACATCAGGACTAACTTTAACTTGTGCAGTATGAATGACGTAAAATTGATGCATGTCTTACACTGTTGGTGGACATCAGGACTAACTTTAACTTGTGCAGTATGAATGACGTAAAATTGATGCATGTCTTACACTGTTGGTGGACATCAGGACTAACTTTAACTTGTACAGTATCAATGTCGTAAAATTTGACTTTCCTATCCTTATCGGCTTTGAACGTAGGAGAGTTCTCCCGTGACTGACTGACACGAGACAGTACAAAACCTCTGTTCTGTGTGCCTACGCACATTGATTGTGAAAAGAAGAGGAGACAAATCTGACTGTAGGCAAGACAACATCGATAACCCGTTGTGTTAGCGTGTTTTAACAATCCAAACCGCTCCGTGGAGAAGGTCGCTCACTGAGTCGAGTGAAACTGCGTTAACGTGCTATATTTCTTGTAGTATCCCTTCGTGATAACATGCCAGTTGGGCCACTTCGATCGACCATGATAGTTCAAGGGTAGTGCCAGATTAGCTTGGCGCCTGTCAAGGCGCCAAGCTAATCTGGCACCACCCTTGAACTATCATGGTCTAACTCCCCGCTGCTGATGCTTGCGTGTCAGGGTGCACAACTCAGTAAGGCGCACTACGATTGTCTAAGCTACACAGTTATTTCCCTTTCTGTTGCTTCTTCGGTCCCCCCTTTCCCCTCCCCACCCCCCCCCCCTCCTCCCCCTTCCTCCCCCCCCCCTTCACGTTTGTTCTATACAACAATGCTGAGCAAGTCTAATTTTCAGTTGTGTTAGTAAACTTAAACGAAAGCAGAGACTATGAAGGTTTATGTTACATCGTTCTTGAGAAATGGTTCTATGCTGGTTTGTGCAAGTGTGCACTGATGTTGTGTTTAACACACCGATTCATAAGCCATGTCTGCTGTGTGTCTGTGTGTGTGTGTGTGTGTGTGTGTGTGTGTGCGCGCGCGCGTGCGTCCGTGTGTGTGTGTATGTGCGTGCGTGCGCGAGTGCGCGCGTGCGCTTCACAGAGTATTTTTCTTCCGGCCCGGTCACACTGAGTATGTTGAAGATAGTATTATATACTGACGAACAAAAGAAATGCGACATGATTTTGCATTTCTTCTGCTCGTTAGTATACTTTTGACCGCTCTGTGCACTGTGATTACACGACTTGAAATAAACTTCTTTCAGCGAAATGGTTGTGGAGTTTGTCGTTTTGTGTTGTGGTTCTTGATGCTTGCGGGAGATTGATTAACCGTGATAGTTTAACCCTTATCATTCGGAATACACCAGTGAGTGAAATAAGTTTGACTAAAATAGTTCAAGGGTAGTGCCAGAACAGCTTGGCGCCTCTAGGCGCCAAGCTATTCTGGCACCACCCTTGAACTAAAGCCATTGGTCTATATCCTTATATGTAAGTAATAAAATGTAGCTTTGCATTATTATGGCAGTGTACAAATTGAAGCTTTTAGCCTCAGAATGTTATGGGTTTAGGTCTCTTGGCTTGACTTCGCGAACGAAGATTTTATAGGAGTTGCCCACGACGTCTGCAGGCTTGTTCGTGGCTGCGGAGGCCAATCCGAGACAGGCAGGTTCGACCGCAGTGGCTGCAGGGGAAGGTATGGCCAGGGTTCTGAGCTGCGGCATCTCTGTTTTTTCTCCTGAGCCGCTTGTCCTTAAGGCTAGCTCTGCCAGAGTCCTCAACTTGTAAATGGTGGAGCGCCAGGTGTCACGGTCCACAGCAAGCGAAGACCACTGGTGGTGGTCGAATTGGCAGGCACTAAGTGACTTCTTGAGACAGTCTTTGTATCTCTTCTTTGGTGCCCCTCTGTCACGGTGTCCAGTAGCAAGCTCGCCGAACAGGGTGATCTTTGGTAGGCGATGATCCTCCATCCTGGAGACATGCCCCGCCCAGCGGAGCTGTGTCCGCAGCAGCAAAGCCTCGATGCTCACAGTTTCAGCCTGTTCAAGGACCTCGACGTTGGTGACATAGTCACTCCAGTGAATGCCCAGGATGGTGCGCAGGCAGCGCTGGTGGAAGCGTTCGAGGAGTCGTAGTTGGCTGCGGTAGAGGGCCCAGGACTCGGAACCATACAGCAGGGTGGTGAGGACCACATCTCTGTACACGCTGATCTTGGTGCCTGTTTTCAGCTGTTGATTGTGCCACACCCGCTTGAAAAGTCGCCCGAAAGCGCTGTTCGCTTTTGCCAGCCTGCTGTCAAGCTCCTTGTCCAGCTTGGCGTCCGACGTGATACTGCAGACAAGGTAAGTAAACTGGTGCACTGACTTTAGTTCAGACTCGCCAATGGTGATGTGAGGAGGGCGATACACTGTCTTGGGTGCCGGCTGATGGAGGACCTCTGTCTTTTTCAGACTGACCTCGAGTCCA
Source organism: Semisulcospira habei (assembly GCA_036245525.1). Lineage (NCBI taxonomy): Eukaryota > Metazoa > Mollusca > Gastropoda > Semisulcospiridae > Semisulcospira > Semisulcospira habei. The sequence continues at coordinate 108,352,305 of BTPG01000003.1, read as the reverse complement.
AAGAGCTGGGCAGCGTCTGCGAAGCAGGACGTGATGCGCTGCAGGGCTCTCTCTGTGTGTGCAACGAGGGCAGCGTCATCAGCAAAAAGCAGCTCACGAATCAGTTGGTCTAGGGTTTTCGTGTGGGCCTGCAGTCGTCTGAGGTTGAACAGGCTGCCATCGAGACAATACCTGATGTACACTGCATCGTCATCATCGAGGTCCACTGTGGCCTGCTTCAACCTCATGCTAAAAAAGAGTACCTAGTTTATTTGACGCCTATAAGGTGCCAAGCAAACGAGGAACTATTAGGGTCTGTGCTGTCATTCAGTCCAGACAGTGATGTTTGGCCTTTTGGGTACGGGCTGAGGGTTATAGAGGTGACTCCTGCAAGGATCACTCCTGCAGAAGGCGCTGCTGGCGGCCCGCAGGAAGCTGATGTGTCTATACCGACGAGCAAAAGAAATGCGACATTTTCGGAATCACCTGAAACACTAAAGTGCACGCTTAGAACATTATGTCTGCACGTCAAACGTCATAAGAAGAACATACGTTTACGTTAAGGATGTCTGTGTATATGGCTCGTGCGTTTCGTTTGTCAATAGGTCTACCGGTGTGCTCTCGACACTCTCGACACTTTGAAAATACCTGTTCAAACGAGCGTTGCCCGTGACACTAGGCGTCGACTTTTTCGATAGGCGTTTCATACTTATCGTAATACTAATAGACTTATGACCAAACACATAGATTCGAACTTCATTCAGTCCTGCCCCGACCCACCACCCACAGGGGCAGATGGATACGATTACGACACAAGTACTCATATGAACATTTTATTTTTCTATAACCCGAGGAGCCACTTTTGAAGTAGAAAGTTACAGTCTTTTATACTTTTTATCGGAAATGAGATGAACCTTTTAACATGTGTGTAATCAGCCTTCAGCTTTAATGCGGATAGATATCAAAATTCACTGAACTGCTTCCTGTCGCCGGAGGACATGCGGTCACCGGCATGACTTACATAAGCGACCTCTAGACGTGACAACTGCGAACGAAGCACAGGGGAAAAAAACAACGAAGTTATGGCAAGAGTTTCCGTGCCCCTCAAGGGCACGAAACTCTTGTAATAATTTCGGTTTTCTCCCCCTGTGTGAAACAAACCAAATAGGTGAGGCGAGTACACGAAGCAAGAGGAATTACTCAGCGTTCGACTGACAAACGATTAGGCCTCCCAATCGCACCCCGTATAGGCACCCAATCGCCAGAGATGTATGTGACAGCCTCGTACCTTACCCGCTGTGTATGTTGTTTCCAGCAGAGGCGGGAGCTGAAGTTCTGACAAGTGTTTCGTGTACCTGACACGCTCAGCTCAATATGGTCTCCTATGGCTGCAAGTGTTTTTCGTGATTTTAAACCCGTCGTTGGTGCTTACATACCTCGCGAATGGCAGATTGAGTGGGACAATGAAGAAACGAAAGGCTCCGTGAACCTCTTCTTAAAGTGCCCGACAGTCTGTCTCAATGCTGCGGCAGCCGCCTTGAGCAGACTGTCCTTGCTCGGCTTCACATTGGCCATACTCATGTCACACACTCCTTCTTATTGAAAGGGGAGGAACGCCCCTGGTGCTTCGCCTGCGACTAGACGTTTTCGGTCAAGCACTTTTTGACATCATGTGCTGATCTAGTCGATATAAGGCGGAAACACTATACAACAGACTCTTTCAAGGTTTTGTTTCGGAACGATCCCCCGGACAAAATCTTAATATTTCTAAAGGAAGCCAGTTTGTTTTACAAGATGTCAGTCTCTGTATTCTATACAAATTTGACTGCTCTTATGAACTTCAAAAGTCTCTAGACATGCACGATTGACCTGTGTGACATTTTAGCTAAGAATACTATAATGTTTTAAAACCATTCTCTTAATCAGGCCGAGCAGGCCTTTTCCCTTCCCGCCGACAGATGGCTTTAGCCGCCTGCTCGGCGTTAAACCCCAATAGCTAACTAAGACTAGCAAAGCTATTCTGACACCACCCTTGAGCTATCATGGTCGATCTGTACGAAGGCAGCCGAACTGCAAGGCGAATAATAGGAATTATTCCAAACTCAAAATCCAAGTCCAAGGCAGCCGGTTGTGTCCAGTGACGGTAAGGACTGCACGTTTACAAGCATATTACACAGAGACAGTTTCCATCGATCACCGGGACGACTGCAATGAGCGTCCTCGTAACAGTAACTACTATACTAACGAGCGTAAGAAATGTAACATTTTAGGAATCTTCGGAAACACGTTCGCAAAAGAAATGCCACCATTCCGGAATCCCATCGGGAACACTTCGGTCTTTCCGATGGTTCCCAAAATGTCGCATTTCTTTTGCTCGTCAGTATAGATTGAATCAACCACGGACGAGTGCGTCAAGCTGGGGATGTGAGTGGGACCACTAGTTTGCTAGCAATTAACCCCTTGACCGCCAGTGGACGCGGATTTCGAGTCTGAAGCCAGGTGATCACTGACCGGCATTCGTGTGAAGAACTGACGCAAATGAAATCACAGACGTGGGCACAAGCAACACAGGACTAACGAGAGACATAAATCCTCATGAGCCCCCGCCTCAGGCGCCAAGCTATTCTGGCACCACCCTTGAACTAATATGCTTGATTCATCTCCTAATCAGTAATGTAGCCATCATAGGGCAGTAAGCACATTTGTTAAAAATCAGCCTCAGGCGCCAAGCTATTCTAGCACCACCCTTGAACTAAAATGCTTGATTCATCTCCTAATCAGTAATGTAGCCATCATAGGGCAGTAAGCACATTTGTTAAAAATCAGCCTCAGGCGCCAAGCTATTCTGGCACCACCCTTGAACTAAAATGCTTGATTCATCTCCTAATCAGTAATGTAGCCATCATAGGGCAGTAAGCACATTTGTCAAAAATCAGCCTCAGGCCCCATGAGGATTTATATCTCTTGCAGATGGGTAGCGTTTGCCTTGCCCCGTCAGTGAAGGGGTTATGAGACGCAACATTTTTAATATGACTGCGGGAGCGCGGATATAATGCACAAAAAAAAAAAAAAAAAAATACAGGCGTGTCCTAGTGAGCGTTACGCGTTTTCATCGTTATCATCTGAGCTCTTTGATCCCAGTAAGGCAACGACCTCGCGGTCCCATGATCCTTTGCTTACTTGCATGTTGCCTAACCCTTGCCGCTCCTTGATCCATATTTAAATTTAAAATCTATGTCGCGCCCATTTAATTTGTGCTTTGGTGCACGATTAATCTTGTGGGGGAAAAAAAAAAAGAAAGAAAGAGAGAGAGAGAGAGAGAGAGAGAGAGAGAGAGAGAGAGAGAGAGAGAGAGAGAGAGAGAGAGAGAGAGAGAGAGAGAGAAGAAGAAGAAGAAGAAGAAAAAGCAATTCTACAAAGTTAGCTCTGTGAAGCCAAAAGACAGCAAGGCGGTTTCTGTAAAAAGCGAGTTTTTCATTGTAATACAATGAAAATCGCGCTTTTCACGAAAACGGACTCACCTCTCTTCCCCCTTTAGAGGGCTCAATTCGTCACATAACACCTACTCAATGACGTCTTTCGCTGATTAAATCGCGCGCGAGTTTTTTTTTTTTTTGTCAGATGGCCTGGTAAATTAACGTTGATTGTCAGCTGGTCTGTGATTATGAACCTTACGGCTTCGAGAGCGATCAAGTGCAGAATCACGGACCAGCGCAAATAAACAGAACGGAAGATTGAAAATCACACACTCATCGTGCATATCCCGCAGCTAAGCGAAGGTGCTTGCTGATGAAAAGACGCAGGGCGTTTTGAAAGTGATGAAATTAATCCTTTCACCGCCGAGAAAAAGGGAACGCGACCCAACTGCAAGAGGCATGGATCCTCATGAGCCCCCGCAGTCGCGGGGGCTCATGAGGATCTATGCCTCTTGCTGAGACCAATTTGTATCCATGTTTCTTGGACAGTTGTGGCTTAAGGGCGTTGACTGAACAAAGATTTGAGAGACAACAAAACTGTAGGTACAGTGGCAAGGGAAGGGGATCAAACCATATGTAACCAAGCGCGCAAGAGGTTATCAGGCCGACCGGCCCGAAGGCCTTTTGCGTAGTGGGTGCGGACAGTGCCCCAAAGTACAATGCCCACCCTTCCAATGAGAGACGTACATGCAGTTGAAAGCTACGGTTCCATAAGCACAAATCCGATACGAATACGATCCGAACCCTATGCCGTAATGCAATTTTCCTTAAAAAAAAATTGCGTCATTTTCGTTCGAAGCCAGATGCGAACTCGTATACAAACCAAGAGGAATCACTCAGCGCCGGACAGACAAACAGATCCCCTGCCCCCGCCCAACTCGTTTCCGCATCGGGGATATTTATGGAAACACACACATATGAAAATGACTTGCACGAACCTTTCTGTTTCGGATTCGGATCGGGTTCGTATCGGATTCGTGTTTATGGGTCGCTGACGTTAATTCGTTCCTGCATAGAAAGCATTGGTAGAATACCTTTTTTTTGCGTGTCTCGCACTGAATCGCCAAAAAAAAAAAAAACAAGAATAAAAAAAGACAGTGCCGTTGGCCTTAGATATGTTTGTTGGTCGCGATTTAGACGTTTTCTCAGCAATCTGCTGCCGAATCACACGCAAGCACAAATATTCACTGCGGGGCATTTCTTGCGACATCACTGAAATCATCGGAAACACCCAAGTGTTTCCGATGATTTCAGTGATGTCGCATTTCTTTTGCTCGTCAGTGTTGGTGCTTATACCCATACCTTCCTTGGAAGTATACTCACAAAAATGGAGACAGAGTAGGTACATGGAGTGCGTGTGTGTGTGTGTGTGTGTGTGTGTGTGTGTGTGTGTGTGTGTGTGTGTGTGTGTGTGTGTGTGCGTGTGTGTGTGCGTGTGTGTCCGTGTGTGAGGGGTGGGGGGGGGGAGGTGTTGGGGTGGGTGGTGGGGGTAAGGTGTGGGAAGGATAAGGCTGCGAGGGGCTGGGGGTGGGTGGGTGGACTTTCACGGATTTCCATGGACTTTGTTTTGTGAATCACGAAAATTTGAGCTAGAAACTGTCACGAATTTATGACATGATTTTATTTTAGAATCACGTGTCACGACGAGGTACTGTCACGAGTAACGAGAACCATAAATAGACCCGAATAATAGATTAAAAACGTGTTACTATTCACACACACACCTTCCTTCAAACAAGACAGGCACTGTTCTATAGTTTTACCCATTAAACCCAACGGCAGCATTTCACAAATTTTGGGGAGTCACCCAACGACTTTGTGCCAGTTGCACGAGACGGATAGATCATGATAATTCAAGGGTAGTGCCAGATTAGCTTGGCGCCTGATGGCGCCAAGCTATTCTGGCACTACCCTTGAATTATCATGGTTGATTCATCTCAGTATTGCGTCGGTGTTAAACGGATGGTTTAAAGTACAATTACCATTAATCTCAAGACACATTTCAGCACCAGTTGTGTTTGTTTTACCTCGTCGACACACCTAATGAACTTTAATAGCAGTTTGGACACGCAGCAAAAGCACACGCGTAACTGCACTTATTTATTCTGCCCTGTCTTTTGAGTGTCAATCTATTTTTAAAGCTGTTTCTCGCACTGATAGCCTCGTTGTATTTCTAGAACGGAGTGGACTCATTGTCAGGTTACTTGATATAAAGACGACGTGTGCTGAACTGGTTTGTCCTGTGTCTCAATGAACCATTTCGTAACCATCTGTTAGAGAAGTGTATAGTCCGTTTGAGCATAACTTGCCTACTGTTTTTTTTTTTTTTTTTTTTTTTTTTTTTTTAAGTTAACGTTTGAACAAGACACATTTCAGGACAACATTGAGAACAAAAAGTGATCACCAGACTTAGTCCTAATTTATTTTTTAATTTAGCTGTTTTCAAACCCAACGGTTTAATCGCTAACCTCGTGAGCCGCCGTGAGATGGCCTTAGTCGCCTGCTCGGCGTTAAACCCAAATAACTAAGCTACCGTCGTGAGATCATGGAGATGACCTATTTAAAGGCTGACCAATATACCTTGTTTAGGCCTCAGTGACCACTGACCTGCATCACTGATACAGAACCAATGACAAGCCATGCATGGATAAGACGCACTGCAAGGCCAAACTGCTGAATTTTCAACATGGACAGCTTGCAATCTGCAGAAATAAATATGTCAGTGTTTCTTAGTGGGGGGGGGGTGGGGGGGTGGGGGTGGGGGGTAGGTGGGGTGGGGTGGGGGGGGGGGGGTGGGGGGGGGTGGGGACAAGGTATATTTTAACCCTTTTCATCCTGATACGCCCACTGCTTGAAATAAATGTGACTGTGATAGTTCAAGGGTGGTGCCAGAATAGCCTGGCGCCTCAGGCGCCAAGCTATTCTGGCACCACCCTTGAACTAAAATTCTTGATTCATCTCCTAATCAGTAATGTAACCATCATAGGGCAGTAAGCACATTTGTTAAAAATCAACCTCAGGATGCAATGGGTTAACAGGTGTAACTAGGTCATGTTCAATATTTCCAGAGGGCAGCGGCTAAACCATTGCTGTCAGGACCTAAAGGACATTTAATTAAGGACAAAAATAGGACCAAGGTTGGCGATCATCATTACTTCTCAGAGTTAACTTCAAACCATCTGTGTTCAAAAGTATTTTGAAAACAAAACAAAACAACAAAAACCAAACAAACAAACACACACAAAAAAACACGAGGCAAGATTTGCGCAAACGGACTTATTCTTTGAACAGTTACGGCGGTAGTCGGCCTTAAAGTACATACTGCGGTGTGTTGTCACATGTCACGTAGACGCACGTGACACTGACGTGCTCGGAAGTGGAGCGGGCTGGCTGAATCCAGAATCTACGAACTTTGCGCATTGTCTGACCGACTTTTAGTGTCACCGATTTGCTGATCGGAATCTGCTGTATTCAAACTTTCGTACTTTTTGTCTCAGTGCCCGGGGACAACATGCTTTCAAAGAAACTTTTGATCTGCCTGTATATAACAAGACAGGAGTGGATTAGAGGGTGGGTGGTGGAGGGGAGGGGGGAAGGAGGTCCACTTTTTATTTGGACATATCTAGCTAAAAGGCAAAAGGCAGTAAGTCCCTTTTTATGAAAAACGAGATTTTCACTGTATTACAATGAAAATCTCGCTTTCCACAAAAATGGACTTGCTGCCTTTTGCCTTGACAGGGTAGTTGTTAGTTCAGACATAAAACGCCCAGATGAGACAAGTACATTTAGCATTTTTTTCTAAAATATCAAACGACAAAGTTGAGTGTGTGTGTGTGTGTGTGTGTGTGTGTGTGTGTGTGTGTGTGTGTGTGTGTGTCTGTGTGTGCGTGCGTGTGTGTGTGCGTGCGTGTGTGTGTGTGTGTGTGTGTGTGTGTGTGTGTGTGTGCGTGTGTGTGCGTGTGTAATTATTTGTGTCACGGGAGGTGGGATGCTGGAGGGGGGGGGGGGAGGCGTTGGTGGAGGGAAGGGATGGAGGGGTTCTGGGCGGGGGGAGGGGGTCTGGTCGGTGAACCTTTTCTCTGGTTAATAAATCAAACCACAGAGTTGGCGTGTGGGGACGTGGCTAGAATCTCAAAGATTTTTAAAGCGGGTTTTGGTGTCCAGATACTCAAGGGGGAGGTGGGATGGGGTGGAGTGGGGTGTGTGTGTGGGCGGGGGCGGGGGGGGGGGGGTTGCGGGGGTGGGGTGGGGGGGGGGGTCCAAATTCTCAAGATATGGGGACTTCACCTTGCCTTTTTAAAAAAATTAGGCCACGGGGCGGGAGTACGGGAGGTTGGGAGTGAGGAGAGGGGTGGTGGGTGGGCTATTGGCCGGTGTGCACGGAGTATTTCCGATACCCCTAGACACCATCCACCCCCGCTACACCCCAGCAAGACGTTATGTAAAAGTTGACAGCTTGACACACTTCGTGTTTCCACGTATAAAAATGTCTGTGTGCACATCAAAGCTTGTTTGAACCTATTTCGGGATTTGGGATGAACAGGTTACTCTGAACTTTGATACAAGCTGCATGCAATCCAGATCAGAAAGGTGAAGGCCGAGTGTCTACAAGGCAAAATAATAACGTTACAACAGAGAGAGAGAGAAACGCGTCTACACTGGAGAACAAGCACACGTTAGTTCACTAAATGTGCGGGTCAGAAACCTTATTCAAAGTTGACGCAGGCAGAGAAGACAGCGCGCTGCTTGTCTGTGTGAGCTTGACTTTACACAGATGTGCTGTTCATTGTCCTTTTGTTGCATTGAAGCAAATTCCCTTCTGTGTTAGAAAAACTGTGGTGGAATACCCTTTAAAATAGAAACAAGGAACTTCTGTGTTGATTATTTGTACAGGTCCGAACATCAGAAGGACATTTACAAAGCAGTTTCCTGAATTGTTGGTTAACTCCTTCAGCCCGACGGCCGTAGTATTTCCAACATTTTGGAGGCGTCATCTGGTGACTATGCACCAGTTGCAGGAGGTGGATCGGCCATGATAATTCAAGGGCAGTGCCAGATGAGTTTGGCGCCGACAGGCGCCAAGCTCATCTGGCACCACCCTTGAATTATCATGGTCGACCCATCTCCTGCAACTGTGCGTCAGGGCTGAATGGGTTAAAGATAGGTACCCTCGTTCAATGCTGACGAACAAACAAGAAGGGTAGTGTGCTTCTGCAATCCTTAACTACCAGCGGAGGGAGATCGAGTTTATGTGATTGTCCGCGTTAATCAACGCCACGGACTCTAGCCGTGGAAACAAAGTCGTATCAGCAAGAGGCATATATCCTCATGAGCCTCCCGCGACTGCGGGGGCTCATGAGGATCTATGCCTCTTGCAGTTGGATTGTGTCACTTTCCATCGGCACCAAAGGGTAAAAAAAAAAGAAAGTAACACTTCGTTCCCTTTTGTTTGTTTGTCGACATTTCCACATAAAGTGTAATAACCGGACAGTTTAGTGAAACTGTTTCTGAACTCGCCCTTCTAAAACGTGTTTCAGGTCCGGGTTTAGCATGGCGAAGCGTCGTGTGTTGCGCGCTCTTTCATCGCTGATTTTGTTTGCGGTTATCATCTTGTCTTCTGTCCTCATCTACTCCACGCTGAGTCTGGAGGAGGCTTCCAGACATATTTTTGCCGTACCAGGTACGTCAACTGTTTTATACCACTCTCAGGGCATTATCGGAGGTGAAGAAACAAATACGCGATTTACCTAGCAACGAGTTTTATCCTTTAGCGACCATGACCTACAAACATGCGCAGTAATGCATGTACATGACTTCGCCAATCTATTCGTCTAAACCCTTCTCTGTCGTGCTCTGCCTCTTGTTAGGAACACTTACGTGGTGTGTGTGTGTGTGTGTGTGTATGTGTGTGTGTGTGTGTGTGTGTGTGTGTGTGTGTGTGTGTGTGTGTGTGTGTGTGTGTGTGTGTGTGTGTGTGTGTGTGAGTCGTAATGTATTTGTGGCACGTGAGTCATTTTCAAAGCGTGCGCATGTGTGCGCGAGTTGTGAGTGCGCGCTTAGAGTTATAATTATTATAAGATAAGCGCATTATAAATACCGTAATTATTATTATTATTATTATTATTATTATTATTATTATTATTATTATTATTATTATACAGAAATATGCGTATTCAGTAAACGTCGGACGTAACAAATCGCCACTGGACCAAATTTTCCTTGTTGTTACATCCAAAGTTTGTTTTTCGCGAAGTAATTTACACTGAAAAAAACAAAACAAATGTGGTCGGTCACTCTGAAAACTGTTTGTATATCCAATTTGTGTTCTATCTGACATTGTTATAAGCGAGGTCGATTGTATTTCTTTCTTATTCAAACACTAGACACTGTAGAAGACAGGCCTTGATTTTGTTGCCACGGAGGCACACTCGGAAGTTGTGAGGTTTCCGGTCCGATGTCAATGTCCGCGTCAACTTTGAAAGCTCTTTTTACCACCCAAAATAGTCAGTGGCAGGGCCGAATGCAGGCGGAGGGGGGGGGGGGTGCTTTGGTACTACAGCTGGCTGGCATCAAACTATAAATAAGTGTGTTTAAAATTGAGTTGTGACGCTTGGGTTTCAGTGCCGTACGTACTGGTGTTATACCAGTTAGAAACTTTCAATAACGTCAGAAGAACAGTTTCGGTTGTGGTGTTTTGATATATACTAAACCCTGGCAACAACAAATAAAAGTTGAGCACCACCCCTTGAAAACTGATTGATCCGGCGCTGAGTGGATACCTCGTGGCATACGCTGTTTTGGATTCTCGTGGGCTATGTAGAAATTTTCAAATTCGGGCAGTAACTTTCTGGTCGAAATGCTCGATAAAGCTTCGCACCACCAGCCAAATAAAACCTTAGGGTGAAAACTCTCTTGTAACCCGCTCGACCGCTAGAGTAGCATGTGGTGCAGTTGTAAGCCTTTTGTCATGGATCTTTTGCATTTTGGAATGCTTATTTGATGTCTTTCCTGTCCGATCGATCGATGGGGTTTGATTCATTGATTGTTTCACTGATCGTTTCATTGACTGACCGATTGGTTGACCGATTGACTGCCTGATTCACTGTCTGACTGACTTGACTGGCTGGCAATCTATTGGTTCTTTAATTTATACAGTGATTAAGGGATTCATTTTTATCACTAACCCATGCAGCCCTGACGCACTACAGCAGGAGATGGGTCGACCATGATAATTCAAGGGCAGTGCCAGATTAGCTTGGCGCCTGTCGGCGCCAAGCTAATCTGGCACTGCCCTTGAATTATCATGGTCGACCCATCTCCTGCAACTGGTGCATAGTCATTACACGACGCCTCCAAAATTTGGGAAATGCGACCGTCGGGCTGAATGAGTTAATCCATATATGTTTCGTTGTCTCCATGCAGGCCACCTCGTTATTCTAGAGCGCCGTAAAAGAGACCCGAAAAGTCATACAGAGGACAATGAAATCAAAGAGGGGGATCATTTCACGTTGATCAACTCCCAAGTAAGACTCACTAACCCATTTAATATTTTAAGGACGCATTTTCCAAATAATTCTTTTTTTGTTGTTGAGGTGTCACCTAACGACAGGTGTACCAGCTGAAGGGGTTAGTTGCTCGATTCAGATCGACCACGATATTTCAAGGGTGGTTCCAGATTAGCTTGGCGCCTGATTGGGCCAAGCTAATCTGGCACTACCCTTAAATTATCATGGTCGATCCATTTCCTGCTGTTGTGCGTTGAGTTTAAATGGGTTACCACTACTACAACTGATAATAATTTGCTTAAAATGAAAATAATAATAATAATAATAATAATAATAATAATAAATATAATGATAAAAATGATGATGATAATAATAATATAATTATGATGTTGATGATGCTAATAATAATAATAATAATAATGTTTCTTTCCAGCACTGTTTGACATATTGTAGTAAAACAGTTTATGTGCAGTTCATTTGTTTCAAAATGTTTTTTGATACCCCTTAAGATTGCCGCTGTTAAGAACGTGCCTCCGAGGCAACCGGCGCACTCAATGTCATCAGAATCAAGGTCGTTTCCATGGAAACCTGTGAGAGTGAAGGAGGTGGACTGCCCGCGCCTGTTCGCGGGAGACGTGGCTGAGATAGAGCGGGCTTGGGAACTGCAGAACTCGGTCCCAGCCCCCACGTGTCCGTCAAGCTGTGTCCTCGACCTGGCCAGCGACTGTCCCAGGCTCATTCGGGTCAGTCACGTGCAGTCTCACGCTGGTTGCCTAGCGCTATCAACTATACATAAACTGCCATGTTTGTCACGTAGCACGTAGCGAGTGAGTATGTATTCAAAGCACCCCTCCCCCTCCCATCAATTAAAAAAAAAAAAGCTAAACGTTCAGGGCTAGCTTAACGTCTTTGGACCACCGTGAAGGTGATTTCAAAGACAGGCACCGAATCGGAGCTATAAATGCAGGGAGCGCCTTGACCACGTTAACGCCACGGTATGCCGCAGCGTTACTGCATGTTTATTTGTTTAGTCGCAGTCCTTAAACAAACAAATGCTGGCTCAGATCGATCGAGTCGGGATCTCTGCGCTCGGAAAGGCACACACGCGCCCCACCCTCACCCATCGGGTCTTTCCAGAGTTCCTTTTGATATCGTACTGTTGATTGGTTTGGTTTACTCAACGGATCTCTCACGTCCTTTCAAATCTGCCCAACGCCTGCCTGCCTTTCTCCACACCTCTGCTCCGGAGGCGATCGACTGTGTGGTGCCCTGCCCAGGGCGCAAAGACCATCGGGCCGACATCGGCCGCCGTTGGCCCGCGCACGGCTGTGCGCGGGTCAACGGCGGCCGATGTCGGCCCGATGACCTTTCGGGTTGGCTCTGTTCCTTCCACAATGTGTCGTTTCTGCTGCAGGTTGTTTCAGTGCGTTGCACAGACTAATTCCAGGGCGTCACTGTTGTGTTGTGTATGTCTGTTTTAGGAGCATGGGTTCATCACCAGCCCACTGACAGCAGAGGAGGAGCTGTTTCCTATCGCCTACAGCATCCTGGTGTACCAGAAGGCAGCGCAGGTAAACACTTTCTCTCTGGACAACATTTACAGAGGCAGACAGACACACGGACGAACAGATGAATGGTCGGACGGACGGACGGAGGACAAACAGGCAGGCAGACGGCCGGATGGACAGACGAACAGAACAGACATACAATCAAACAAACGTTCAGAGAGAACGACGGACAGATATACAGACGGACCAATATACAGACAGAAATACTCACAGACGGAAAGAGTTAGTTATTTGGGTTTAACGCCGAGCAGGCAACAACGGCCATCTCACGGCGGCACAGACGGACAGAGAGAATGATGGACAAAGGAAAGACAGACAGAATATTGACTGTTAGCTAGCCAGAAGGTAAGACACGAAGAAAATCCGACAAATCAAACAAACATAAAGGCAATGAAACAAAGCTTTAAAAACAAACAAACAAACAAAGAAACAACAACAACAACAACAACAACAACAACAACAACAACAAAAAAACACAATGTGACAAGAAAAAAACACTTAAAGAAAGAGAGAAAGAAAGAAATAAAGTAAAAACAAAAACAAAACAAAGCAAAAAAATCCCACAAAAAACCCCAAACAAAACAAAACCCATTCAAAAGAACAAACATAAAATGAAAGTTACTGCTTATTAGCAGCTTGTAGCATTTAAGCGGAGACAACACTGCAATCATCTCCAAGAGGCATAGATCCTCATGAGCCCTGTCATGCTTATGAGGATCTATGCCTCTTGGAAATGTTTGGAGTCGTGTCTATGCGCTTTTGGTACAAGCTGGTTATCGGCCGTGATTTAGCTCTCGTTTCTAGTTGGGTGTCGACCGCTCTTTGGCTTATGAGGATCTATGCCTCTTGGAGATGTTTGGAGTCGTGTCTATGCGCTTTTGGTACAAGCCGGTTATCGGCCGTGATTTAGCTCTCGTTTCTAGTTGGGTGTCGACCGCTCTTTGGCTCATGAGGATCTATGCCTCTTGGAAATGTTTGGAGTCGTGTCTATGCGCTTTTGGTACAAGCTGGTTATCGGCCGTGATTTAGCTCTCGTTTCTAGTTGGGTGTCGACCGCTCTTTGGCTCATGAGGATCTATGCCTCTTGGAAATGTTTGGAGTCGTGTCTATGCGCTTTTGGTACAAGCTGGTTATCGGCCGTGATTTAGCTCTCGTTTCTAGTTGGGTGTCGACCGCTCTTTGGCTCATGAGGATCTATGCCTCTTGGAGATGTTTGGAGTCGTGTCTATGCGCTTTTGGTACTAGCCGGTTATCGGCCGTGATTTAGCTCTCGTTTCTAGTTGGGTGTCGACCGCTCTTTGGCTCATGAGGATCTATGCCTCTTGGAGATGTTTGGAGTCGTGTCTATGCGCTTTTGGTACTAGCCGGTTATCGGCCGTGATTTAGCTCTCGTTTCTAGTTGGGTGTCGACCGCTCTTTGGCTCATGAGGATCTATGCCTCTTGGAGATGTTTGGAGTCGTGTCTATGCGCTTTTGGTACAAGCCGGTTATCGGCCGTGATTTAGCTCTCGTTTCCAGTTGGGTGTCGACCGCTCTTTGGCTCATGAGGATCTATGCCTCTTGGAAATGTTTGGAGTCGTGTCTATGCGCTTTTGGTACAAGCTGGTTATCGGCCGTGATTTAGCTCTCGTTTCTAGTTGGGTGTCGACCGCTCTTTGGCTCATGAGGATCTATGCCTCTTGGAAATGTTTGGAGTCGTGTCTATGCGCTTTTGGTACAAGCTGGTTATCGGCCGTGATTTAGCTCTCGTTTCTAGTTGGGTGTCGACCGCTCTTTGGCTCATGAGGATCTATGCCTCTTGGAAATGTTTGGAGTCGTGTCTATGCGCTTTTGGTACAAGCTGGTTATCGGCCGTGATTTAGCTCTCGTTTCTAGTTGGGTGTCGACCGCTCTTTGGCTCATGAGGATCTATGCCTCTTGGAGATGTTTGGAGTCGTGTCTATGCGCTTTTGGTACTAGCCGGTTATCGGCCGTGATTTAGCTCTCGTTTCTAGTTGGGTGTCGACCGCTCTTTGGCTCATGAGGATCTAGGCCTCTTGGAGATGTTTGGAGTCGTGTCTATGCGCTTTTGGTACTAGCCGGTTATCGGCCGTGATTTAGCTCTCGTTTCTAGTTGGGTGTCGACCGCTCTTTGGCTCATGAGGATCTAGGCCTCTTGGAGATGTTTGGAGTCGTGTCTATGCGCTTTTGGTACTAGCCGGTTATCGGCCGTGATTTAGCTCTCGTTTCTAGTTGGGTGTCGACCGCTCTTTGGCTCATGAGGATCTATGCCTCTTGGAGATGTTTGGAGTCGTGTCTATGCGCTTTTGGTACTAGCCGGTTATCGGCCGTGATTTAGCTCTCGTTTCTAGTTGGGTGTCGACCGCTCTTTGGCTCATGAGGATCTATGCCTCTTGGAGATGTTTGGAGTCGTGTCTATGCGCTTTTGGTACTAGCCGGTTATCGGCCGTGATTTAGCTCTCGTTTCTAGTTGGGTGTCGACCGCTCTTTGGCTCATGAGGATCTATGCCTCTTGGAGATGTTTGGAGTCGTGTCTATGCGCTTTTGGTACTAGCCGGTTATCGGCCGTGATTTAGCTCTCGTTTCCAGTTGGGTGTCGACCGCTCTTTGGCTCATGAGGATCTATGCCTCTTGGAGATGTTTGGAGTCGTGTCTATGCGCTTTTGGTACTAGCCGGTTATCGGCCGTGATTTAGCTCTCGTTTCTAGTTGGGTGTCGACCGCTCTTTGGCTCATGAGGATCTATGCCTCTTGGAAATGTTTGGAGTCGTGTCTATGCGCTTTTGGTACTAGCCGGTTATCGGCCGTGATTTAGCTCTCGTTTCTAGTTGGGTGTCGACCGCTCTTTGGCTCATGAGGATCTATGCCTCTTGGAGATGTTTGGAGTCGTGTCTATGCGCTTTTGGTACTAGCCGGTTATCGGCCGTGATTTAGCTCTCGTTTCTAGTTGGGTGTCGACCGCTCTTTGGCTCATGAGGATCTATGCCTCTTGGAGATGTTTGGAGTCGTGTCTATGCGCTTTTGGTACTAGCCGGTTATCGGCCGTGATTTAGCTCTCGTTTCTAGTTGGGTGTCGACCGCTCTTTGGCTCATGAGGATCTATGCCTCTTGGAAATGTTTGGAGTCGTGTCTATGCGCTTTTGGTACTAGCCGGTTATCGGCCGTGATTTAGCTCTCGTTTCTAGTTGGGTGTCGACCGCTCTTTGGCTCATGAGGATCTATGCCTCTTGGAGATGTTTGGAGTCGTGTCTATGCGCTTTTGGTACTAGCCGGTTATCGGCCGTGATTTAGCTCTCGTTTCTAGTTGGGTGTCGACCGCTCTTTGGCTCATGAGGATCTATGCCTCTTGGAAATGTTTGGAGTCGTGTCTATGCGCTTTTGGTACTAGCCGGTTATCGGCCGTGATTTAGCTCTCGTTTCTAGTTGGGTGTCGACCGCTCTTTGGCTCATGAGGATCTATGCCTCTTGGAAATGTTTGGAGTCGTGTCTATGCGCTTTTGGTACAAGCTGGTTATCGGCCGTGATTTAGCTCTCGTTTCTAGTTGGGTGTCGACCGCTCTTTGGCTCATGAGGATCTATGCCTCTTGGAAATGTTTGGAGTCGTGTCTATGCGCTTTTGGTACTAGCCGGTTATCGGCCGTGATTTAGCTCTCGTTTCTAGTTGGGTGTCGACCGCTCTTTGGCTCATGAGGATCTATGCCTCTTGGAAATGTTTGGAGTCGTGTCTATGCGCTTTTGGTACTAGCCGGTTATCGGCCGTGATTTAGCTCTCGTTTCTAGTTGGGTGTCGACCGCTCTTTGGCTCATGAGGATCTATGCCTCTTGGAGATGTTTGGAGTCGTGTCTATGCGCTTTTGGTACAAGCTGGTTATCGGCCGTGATTTAGCTCTCGTTTCTAGTTGGGTGTCGACCGCTCTTTGGCTCATGAGGATCTATGCCTCTTGGAGATGTTTGGAGTCGTGTCTATGCGCTTTTGGTACTAGCCGGTTATCGGCCGTGATTTAGCTCTCGTTTCTAGTTGGGTGTCGACCGCTCTTTGGCTCATGAGGATCTATGCCTCTTGGAGATGTTTGGAGTCGTGTCTATGCGCTTTTGGTACTAGCCGGTTATCGGCCGTGATTTAGCTCTCGTTTCTAGTTGGGTGTCGACCGCTCTTTGGCTCATGAGGATCTATGCCTCTTGGAGATGTTTGGAGTCGTGTCTATGCGCTTTTGGTACTAGCCGGTTATCGGCCGTGATTTAGCTCTCGTTTCTAGTTGGGTGTCGACCGCTCTTTGGCTCATGAGGATCTATGCCTCTTGGAGATGTTTGGAGTCGTGTCTATGCGCTTTTGGTACTAGCCGGTTATCGGCCGTGATTTAGCTCTCGTTTCTAGTTGGGTGTCGACCGCTCTTTGGCTCATGAGGATCTATGCCTCTTGGAGATGTTTGGAGTCGTGTCTATGCGCTTTTGGTACTAGCCGGTTATCGGCCGTGATTTAGCTCTCGTTTCTAGTTGGGTGTCGACCGCTCTTTGGCTCATGAGGATCTATGCCTCTTGGAGATGTTTGGAGTCGTGTCTATGCGCTTTTGGTACTAGCCGGTTATCGGCCGTGATTTAGCTCTCGTTTCTAGTTGGGTGTCGACCACTCTTTGGCTCATGAGGATCTATGCCTCTTGGAGATGTTTGGAGTCGTGTCTATGCGCTTTTGGTACTAGCCGGTTATCGGCCGTGATTTAGCTCTCGTTTCTAGTTGGGTGTCGACCGCTCTTTGGCTCATGAGGATCTATGCCTCTTGGAGATGTTTGGAGTCGTGTCTATGCGCTTTTGGTACTAGCCGGTTATCGGCCGTGATTTAGCTCTCGTTTCTAGTTGGGTGTCGACCGCTCTTTGGCTCATAACGATCTATGCCTCGTGGAGATGTCTGGAGTCGTGTCTATGCTGATGGGACAAACTGGGCATCCGCCGTGACTTGGCTAATTGTTCGTTGTGTGGCGATCGAGAAGCACGCACAAAACACCCCACACGTCTCCAAGAGGCATAGATCCTCATGAGCCCTCTCGGGCTCATGAGGATCTATGTCTCTTGGAGGTGTTTGTGGTGTTGTCTATCCTTATGGAACGAGCTGGTTATTCAATTCAATCCAAGTCCACTGGTAAAGCGCAGCAACTTCCATTATATAACGCTGATGGCGCTCGATTGCAGCGTATATTAACTCATTCATTCCCGACACACCACATGAAGACATGGATCGAGCATGATAGTTCAAGGGTGGTGCCAGAATAGCATATGGGCGCCAAGCTATTCTGGCACCACCCTTGAACTATCATGCTCGATATGTCTCTAGAATTGTAATACAGTCCTTCAGAGGGCGACTTCAAAATTTGGGGATTTCGGTCCTAAGGTAAAATATGTTAACAAAAAAATAAAAAAATAAAATAGAGAGAGAGAGAGAGAGAGAGAGAGAGAGAGAGAGAGAGAGAGAGAGAGAGAGAGAGAGAGAGAGAGAAGAGAAGAAGAAGAAGAAGAAGAAGGAAGTTCTCCGCCAAGACTTGTTCGTTGTTGGGAGTCGTCCAGCGCAAACGTAACTTCTCTGATATTTTGTTTTCTTTCTTATAAAGGTACTGGACCTCCTGCGGGCCATCTACCGTCCTCAGAACTTTTACTGCGTCCACGTGGACCCCGTCGCGGAGGCCGCCTTCTTGCAAGCCATGACCGCCATTGCTGCCTGCTTCCCTAATGTCTTTCTGACGTCACGCTCCGTGCACGTGCAGTGGGGGCGCTTCAGCGTGCTGGAGCCCGAGCTCATTTGCATGCGCGAGCTGTGGCGCTTTAAATGGAAGTACTTTATCAACTTGACCGGGCAGGAGTTTCCACTGAAAACCAACCACCAGCTGGTGAAAATACTGACGGCTTTCAACGGGGCTAATAACGTGGATGGGTCCTTGAAGGAGTAAGTATTACAGTGGAACCCGTCTTGAGCAAACAGCTTTTTGGTCATCAAAGACCGCATTCGCGGGGGCTTATGAGGATCTATGTCTCTTGCAGCTGTATTGGCAATGAATGGTTAAGCCGGATTCTTCTCTGTCCTTTGGCTTTAAAGAGTCTATCGACAACAAAATGCTGTCTTCTGTTCAATTTTTTTTCTGTTCGGGCTGTTCGGCCATCATTATCATCGTCAATCATCACAAAATATAATCCATTGGTTACAACCTGCTTCCAGTAACCACACCCAGAGGTGGCAGAAACACCTGCCTTCCCCTCATGGCCTGCGCCTGCTGAAGGGGTCAGTCCACGTCACCATCACCAGGGACTTCGTCGACTTCATCCTGCACAGCCCCGTGTCACGTGACTTCCTAATATGGCTGAACAAGACCTGGATCCCGGATGAGACGTTGTTCAGTTCACTCAACCATAACCCCCAGCTCGGCATCCAAGGCAGCTTCAAAGGTGAGCCGCGCAGTCAGCCGTAACGTGTACAATGTCACGCACTTTAAAACAAAAGCGACAGCTTTGAACAATAAAAAATTGCTGTGTACAGCCTAGAACCACTCGACAGCCTAGAACCATTCTACTGCAAGAGGCATAGAACCTCATGAGCCCCCGCAGTGGCAGTGGCTCATGAGGTCTTATGCCTCTTGCTTGCCTTATTTTCTATCCTTGTTTGTGGGACGGCTGGGGTTTTCATGCTTTGAATTTACGGTCGTTTTTGTTGCGTTTCAACGTGCATGGCAGTAGTACAATAATATAACAACCATGTGTTATCTAAAAGAGTCGTTTTACAGTAATAGGCTCAAGACACTAGCTGCCTCTGGTACAGACATCTGTCAAACGTCATAAACTGACGTCATATGCGAGAAACCAGTTTTAATTTCACGGCTTTATTTTACCCATTTTACAATAACTCTTTTTGCTCCGCACTTTTTGTCGTTGCTCAGGGGAAGACCCAGAGAGCTATCCGGACTCCAAACCTTTCCTCACGCGCTTCAAAAACTGGGACTGGTACGGCATCCCCTGCTACCACAGCAAGATAATCCGCCAGATCTGCATCCTGAGTGTGGGTGACCTCCCGTTGCTAGGCCGCCTTCCGCATTTGTTCGCCAACAAATTTTACCGCCACTACAGCCGGTTTGCGTTGGATTGTCTGGCAGAGCGCCTTTACAACGACACGAGAGACGAATATCTAGGAGTGAAAACTTTCGACGTCCGCCTTTATGAAAGTTTGCCGTACTTGAAGAACGTGGTGACGGAGCCTTTTTGGCGAGAGATGGGTGTGGTGGACACTTTCGACAAACTTCCGACGTGAGACTAATTACCGCAAGGCGGAAAAAACAACATGTTAACGTGGCTTTGGGTTACACCAGTACGATGAAAGCTTCCTGAAATTGGTGAATAGTTATTAAAAAAACAAAAGAATCTAACACAGGACGAGAAAATGAATGAGTTATGGCCCATTACCGACTCCGAGCGTGAACGCTCGGAGTCGGTCATGGGCCATAACTCGTGCATTTCGTCGCGCGTGAGTTACCGACGCCAAGCGTCAGTGGCGAGAAGTCGGTCAGTCACGTGACTAAGTGCATTTTCTCTCACTGTGGATCCAACATTGCGGATTAAACAGTTAGCTTGTGAACAGTAACTTGATCTCGTCAGTTACTGCAGGAAGATGTTTTTAATGTTGCCTTGTTTTCTTTTTGTCAGAATGTCAGATATAAGCATATAAGCAGGCAACTTAGGTCGGTAGACGTGCAAACAAACAAACAACAACAACAACAAAAAAAAACCCCAACCCCCCAAAAAAAAAAAAAACAAACAAACAAAAAAACAAAAAACAAACCAACAAAACGAAAAGCACACACACACAACAAAAAAAATCCAAACACCCCCCCCCCCCCCCCCCCCCTACCAAACACTATACCCCATCCCTTCCCACTCCGGAAGTAACCGATCCTGCCTAAACGTAACAACTTCAAACCAAAGGTCAGACAACTCTGGTTGACATTGCACATACAAGGGAAGTGACTCAGCGCTGGACAAACAAACAGATCCCTGATTTGTTTGTTTGTCCAGAGCTGAGACCGGCATTTCCCTTGGCATGTAGAAAATGCAGAGAGAGAAATCAGGTTAACTACAAGACATACTGAGCGGATGTCGGTCGGTACAGACTGGCTCAGTTGGTCAGCAAACACCACTTGCATTTATGGCACTACTAATTTCAAGTGATGTGACACAATATGTCCTGTGAATGCACACGCCAGTGAAATTCATTCTTTGTTCCCTCCCAACTGAGAATGGACTAACACTTTACCGCGTGTCGGTAGCGGTTTTTGTCGCGATTATTCCTGCAGGAATAACAACACCCTGACATCCTGCAGGAATAACAACACCCTGACATCCTGCAGGAATAACAACACCCTGACATCCTGCAGGAATAACAACACCCTGACATCCTGCAGGAATAACAACACCCTGACATCCTGCAGGAATCATCGCGACTAAAATAGCTACCGACACCCAAAGGGATAACGATATTGTTTGTCGTCACTGGAAGAAATAGACGTTATCGCGAAGCGACCCCTTACACGAAGGCAAAAAAGAGGAAGGGAGGCCACCTCTGCGGTTACGATTGATCGATTAGGCAGTGTTCTCCCCTTAGTTTCTTTACGCTTTCATTCACAATAGCTTTAATATGAGAGAGGTAGCGTTTACGCCGAACGACTCCCAGCAATGAACAAGAGCGAAATCACGGCGGATAACCAGCTTGTAATACGCATTGACGACGCGCCAAACATCTCCAAGAGGAGTAGATCCTCATGAGCTCGAGGGTTGATGAAGATCTATGCCTCTTGGAGGTGTTTGGAGTGTCGGTGTCTAAATACTTATGGTACAAACCGAGCTGGCTATCCACCGTAACTTGGGTGTTGGGAGTCTTTCAGTGCGAAAGAAAAATCTCTGTTAAGGCATTTGAAACGTGCCGCATTCAGATGCACGGCAATACGCACTGCCCAGGGCACAGTAGGTCTCGAATGAGTGAATATGCACCGAATGTAAAGTAATGTTCTTCACTGACGCATGAAGGCACGAACACACGCACACAAGCAGGTAGCCAGGCAGGCACGCACGCATACACACACGCGCGCGCGCGCGCGCACACACACGCACGCACACACACACACACACACACGCACACACACACACACACACACACACACACACACACACACCTACACATGCACACACGATAAGTTTACTCAAAGAATCTGTAACACGATGTGCCCAGACTGGTAAAATGGTGAGGCGGCGGGAGAAGGGGTGGGTGAGGTGGAGGGGGGGGGGGGGAGGAGTGACTGACAGAATGGTTGGGAAGAGCAGATGGGGGGGGGGGGGGGGAGAGAATATTGTCGCACGTGTCCACTGCCTATTTACCACTCACTAATCAATCTAATTATGTTTAGGCTTAAGTGACTTTCCGTCTTCGCAAATACGCTCACCCACAAACAAAATCTAGTTACAAGTAATGTTAATTCAAGTTTAAACAAGATGAGGGTTTCATCCCAAAGTCTACCGTATTGTTTTAAGCTCTCATGCGTTTTTCTTTTATGAACATTCAGAGTTGTTCATATTTTTACGCTTATCCATCTGATCTATTTCTCTCGTCTCTAACCTAACCTCTGATCAACACATACGCCGGCACACACAAATAAAGACGGAGACACGGCGCTTCCCGCCATTACTTGAGCTCGTGTAGCGACAGGAATTCTGAAGAATAGCACGAGCAGCAAAGTGACGACACTATAAGCTTCACTTCATGGCATCGCTAGTTCCACGACGCTGTGTACACAGTGACGAAGTTGATGTTTCACGTCACTCATCAGAACGACACGCAGCCTCTTCCAGGGCTGACTGTTTTGTCTTCCACACAGCTTATTTCAGGGCGGACTGTTTGATGGGAGTATAATTATAGTGTCTCCCAAAACTTGCAAAAATGAATTAATTATTATGCATACAGTTGCAGAGGAACAAAGCTGGCTAACGAACTCATCCAATGTCTTTCTCCAAACTAGCAACATCCACAATTTCAAGTATATATAATCAAAATTACGGACACTAATGTGGTCAACCGACTTTCTGTAAACGGTGATTTAACTCTTTAGTGAGACATCCATTTTGAATATGCTTGGAGGCTCTCCTAGACACCACCAGAATGAAGCATAATTTCCGTTATCTTCAAGTTTGTACGTGAGCAAACTTCGGAGATGTTCGTGTTTACACACACACACACACACACACACACACACACACACACACACACACACACACACACACACACACACACACACACACAGACACACACACACACACACACACACACGCACGCACGCACGCACGCACGCACACACACACACCCACACCCACACCCACACCCACGACGTTTCCCTCCAAATGTACGTCCTGCAGAGAAGTTAGCGTAACTAGACATGTCATTTTTATATGGTTACTTTATTTGTCAGATTTTCAGACCAGCCCGCGTTTGTCGTCATGGACATTCTTTTGAACTTGCTCCTCCGCGACCCATCCTAAAAGTCTCTTATATAAATAGAAGAGACTTTACAACCAACACTATTCACGCAGTTAAGCTTGTTTCTTTTTTCACGAGTAAAGTTTTTATTTATTTTTTACAGTGTGGATACTGTAATTATACAGGACGTTTTCTGTACCTTCCTACAGCAAACAAACCAGTCAACTATATGCAGACACAAATACACCAAGAAAAAACGAAAAAAATATAATACATGTACTTTGAAATATAAATTTAAATTAATATACAAATAACTCGTAGACCAGGTGCAAACCAAGGTACGGCGCATATAGTCTCTGATATGTTTAAAAGGCATAAGGGTCTTGACGTTGAGCTCGCTGCTATCATTAACTCATGTAGAAGGTTTTCTTCAATGCACAAGCCACTGACAGCCATTACGACGTGAACGATTTCAGACCTCCTGCCATTTTGTCCACAACATTTTGGGATAAATAGATTCGAAGTCATTAGTACACAATGCCGGTAAGAAGAAAACATTTACGTTGCTTGACAGCAAGATGACGTCAAATTGTTGTAGTTCATAATTTTGTTAACGCCTCATTCTTGCAATACATGTCTCTTGGAAAACACTGTACTCATTGAGAAGGCTATTACAGGAAGAAAACGAAAAATACTAATTAAGTCTGCAGCTACATTTTTTTTTACTGAGACAGATCTGCGCGGAAATAAGAACATCACTTGTTCAAAACGACGAAAACGATTCACCTCAAGCAACGGATCCGCTGTACTTACATTGCGCCATGATATATACAGTGAACCTAGCTGTTCCGATAGCGCGAGGATCCACAATATCTCATCGTTATGCGTTGCCACCATCTCATCAACTAAGTTTATTTGTCACCGATTTTGAACGGATAGATTCGTGGCCTCAGTTCCAGAGCCCAAAACAATAACTGAGGCCCCGGCCGGGGCTAATAATCAAGTGGTATTACACCGGCGCTGAACTATAACGACGGGCCTCCAGGTGCAGTTTTGACCGTTGTTTTATGTTGCCTAGGTCGGAGATCAAGTCCCCTTCGACGGTAATTTCAACAACAAGTTGTTTCTGTTGTTATCTTGTATTTTCATGTATACTAATGGTCAAAACATAAGGGCCACTTTTTATCGCAGGCGCACCGACAACACCACACAAATGATGTAGTAGTAGTAGTAGTAGTAGTAGTAGTAGTATTGTGAGGACAAAATAGGCCGTGAGGCTTTTGCAAATGTCCTTTCTTTCTTTAATTACTTTATGGGTCTGATATGCATGAACATTTTCTATAAATCATTCATCGTAGGAATAGAAAATCTCTTTAAAGTTTGGTAATTCGTCCAGCTGGTTTTTAAAAGAATTTATATTAGGGGCTTTTAAAAAATGAAACTGGTAACTCAATCCAAACAATGGCAACTCTGTAAGAAAAACAAAACTTCCGCAGGTTAGTGTTGCAGTGCCGTACAAAGATTTTCCCTTCAGAGTTTCGGGTTCTGTCACAAAAAGGTGTTGCAAGAAAGTCGTTCCAATTTAGGTCGTCGATGCCATTTAAATTTTAAAAACTTGGATTAAGTCTCCACGTATTCGTATTCTACGTCCACGTAAGGAGTGTAGTCCAAAGTATATGAGTGTGTCTAAGTAAGTCATATTTTTACACACTTTAACCAGCTTTGTTGCTCGTCTCTGTACCCTTTCGAGTGCAACTGATTGGCTCTTTAAACCTGGATACCATAAAGTGTTTGCATATTCTAAATGTGGTCTGACTAGTGATTTATACAGTTTACTAAAAATGTCTTTATCTAAATAATTAAAGGCTGTCTTAACTATTCCAACCACTTTATTGGCCTTATTGATACAGTTCTGAATATGGGGGCCAAAAGATAGAACTTTCTCGAAAACAACACCTAAGTCTCTTTTCTACTCACAAAATACCACCTTATTAATGTCGCTGTTAACTTTCATCAAGCAATCACGTTCAGGATTGTTCCTTCCAGCATGCAAGACCTTGCATTTCTCTACATTAAAATGCAAGTCCCATGTGTCTCACCACTCTTGCAAGTGATCAAAACCATACTGCAACACTTCTTTATTGCTCGATTCATTATAGATTTTAGCATCGTCTGTGAATATTTTGCACATGCTATTAACACAGTCTGGCAAGTCATTTATAAATATCGTAAATAAAGGTCCTAGGATGCTTCCTTGAGGTATACCAAGGAGGTGTAACAATACTTAGAGTCAGTACTTTGCTAATTTATGCAGTAACAATTTCATTTAATTTTTGAGTAAATCAAGCAATTGTAACAACAGCAGTACGTTAGAATGTTCACCCACCGTTTGAAGACAAGCATTCAATGCAACGCTGACGCATGGAGTTCACCAAGGTTCGGAGAACCTGTTGTGGGATCGCTTCCCACTCTTGATGCAGGAACTGAGTCAGCTGGGGGACGCCTTGAGGTGGAGGTTAGTTGCTGACTACATGTTGCCCCAGCACGTCCCAGAGGTGCTCGATGGGAGCCAGATCAGGTGAACGAGCTGGCTACTCCATCCTCATGATGCCCCGTTGCTCAAGGTACTCATCCACCACACGGGCGAGATGAGGTCGAGCGTTGTCGTCCTGCAGAACAGCATTGTCGCATATGGCCTGGAGAGTTGGCTCAATCTCGTACCGATAGCTCAGTCCAGTCAGGGTGCCTCGGATGACGTGGGGGGAGGGGGGGGGGGGCTCTGCCTTCCCTGCTAAAGCCTGCGCAGACCATGACTGAGCCTCCTCCGTAGCGATCCACCTCTTGGACGCATCCATCCGTGAATCGCTCGCCCTGGCGTATCCAGACCCTCACCATGCCGTCGTTGAAGGACACAGTGAACCGTGACTCATCAGTAAACAGAACCTGAGTCCACTGGAGTCTGTTCCACCTCACATGTTGACGACACCAGGCAACCCGGGCTCTGCGATGAGCTGGAGTGAGGGGTATTCTTACTGCTGCTCTGCATGAAGCCTGGCCAATTTCGCGCAGACGCCGGCAGACTGTGCTTCTGCTGACTTTAACGTTTGCAGCTTGTATCAGTTGACGTCGCAGAGTGATTGATGTGACAGTTCGGTCGCGCAGAGCCGCCACACAGAGGTATCTGTCTTCCCTTCTGCTGGTGCAGCGCGGGCGTTCTGAGCAGGGTCGTCGTTTTGCCCTTCCAGTTTCTTGGAATCATGCATGCAGCCTCTGGATCACTGAATGGGACACACCCAAGACGTCTCCGAACTTCTCGACCGGAAATTTCATCCTGCAGCCATGCTAGCGCCCGGCCTTGATCTACTGGCGTTAGGTTTCGTTGTGGTGGCATGGTTAGGAAAGTGACAATTATGCCCCTACTGTACCGGTATTTGTAGCGAAACAGTGGTGCTCACTGTTCACGTACATCACGACTTTACCGAGTTTTTCCACGTGCCTGCCTTTGGTACGCTTGCCAATATCGCACAGCTTTTCACAAAAACTGACAATGTTTCTTGTGCATTTTCCACGTTCGTGGAAATTGTTGAATTGTTGTCTATTGTTCCCTGTACAGTGGACTGTCTCAGGTCAACTTTTAACCCATTTGGATCGAAAGAACATTGTATTTTATTACCGTACTTGCGACGATAAACAATGACACAAAAAGTGGGGTGGCCCTTAAGTTTTGACCATTAGTATACTAGCTTTAGTCAAGTACGAACTTAACAAAAGAGCATATTATACTAGTGTGTTCAGGAGACATAGGGCTGTCTTAGCATTCTGTTTTTGTCAGGGAGGTTTGGGTCGGGATGAGGCCACTGGCGCCCGCCATTAGATGCTTTGGCGACAGGCTTCACCCGTCCCGAGTCATTGTCCATTTTGTCGCTGTGTTATTGTAATTTGTGGAATGAGCGAGTGAGTGAATGTGAGCAGCACCTGCGGTGACAAGACAATTTTTGCTGTGTATGTTTTTCTATCACAGCAAGAATAAAGTAATCTTGAATCTTGATCTTCTTCTTAAAGCAATCTTACGAACCTGGAGTCCCTTACAACAGGCAATATAATGTTAAAGCAATGTTACCAAATTGGAGTCGCTAAACAAGTGGTATTACAGCAGGCAATAATATGTTAAATCAATAATTTACCAAACTGGAGTCGTTATTACAGCAGGCAATATAATGTTAAAGCAATATTACCAAACTGGAGTCGCTATACAAGCGGTATTACAGCAGGCATTACAAAGTTAAAGCAATAATACCAAATGATACCAAACTGGAGTCGCTATACAAACAAGAGAAACGTTTCAAAAACGCCAAATGTCAGGGGAGGGGGGGGGGGGGGCAGGGAGGAGGGTATAGAGAATACCTTTATACACTCGCCAACTGATGTGGTGGAGGAACCGGAGGGATATCTTGGGGGGGGGGGGGGGGTAGGGGGGATACCTTTGTACACTCGCTAAATGGAGGGGATTGGGGGGGGGGGGGCGTAGGACAGACGAGACAAATCCATTTTTACACTCGCTGTATGCCGGGGAGGGGGCGCCGGGGAGAAGAGAATACCTTTGTATATTCGCCAAATTGCGGGCGAGGGGGGGGGGGGGAGGGGATGGGGGGTGGGGGGGGGGGGGGAAGCGAATACTACTTGGCAAGTCAAACCAGGATGAGGGACCAGAGGGTTTGTTTGCTTTCCTCTCTCTTGTTTCCAGTTATTTATTATTTTTTTTAGACCAGGGGTAGGGGTGGGTGCATGGAGTGCATGGGACGGTGGCGTTCCGGAACCCCTGGAATGCCCCTGCAGATCCTCCACTTGTTTGTTGACACACGGATAGTTTACAAATTGTGTTTAGTGGCTGGCGTTGTGCTACAGTTCTGGTAGACTGGCTGTGACTGACACACGTGGGCTGTGCATTGTCCAAAGTTGTGTTTAGACCGACGTTGTCTGTGTGTAGTCCGATGTGGACTGCAGATGGTCCGACATTGATGCGACATGTGCCGTGTCGATCCGTTATGGCAGTAAGGGTGACGGCTGGAGATACCCTTCTGGGTCCTCTCGTGGAGAAAAGCAACGGCGGGTGGGATGGACCGCAGCTGAAATGTAGAGTGATACCACCCGATCAAATCAGCGTTAGAACTATACGAGTACCTAAATGAAATAGTGTCCCGGCATGCATGCTGTCACAGCTGCAGAATAATGTCAAAAGGTAATGTGTCGTGATTTTATTTCATTGTTAGTGAGGTTTCGTTTGCGACGAACGACTCCCAACAACGAAAGAGAGCGATATCACGGCAACTGATCAGCTGCCACCATAAACATAGACAACACTCCAAACATCCTTAAGAGACATAGATCCTCATAAGCCCTCCAGGCTCATGAGGATCTATGCCTCTTGAATATGTTTGATGTGTTGTCTATCTGACTATGCTTACTGTACACGTTGGTTGTGAACTGCGATTTCGTTATCGGTAGTCGGTCGTTTCAAACGACACCTCACTATTGAAAAATCAGTCACGAGGGCGACTTGCAATTTTGTAGATGTAATATCACATTCCACAACACTGCTAATAAGAAGGATTTGTATCATAAATCAGCCTGCCTAGAGGACAATGAAATGACAAAATATTAAGTCAAAGGAGACTTTACTAATTTCATTATACATATAGTAACAAGATGAGGATTTCATCTCAAATTCTACCGTATTGTTTGGAGTCACATGCGTTTTTCTTTTAGGAACATTCAGAGTTCATGTTTATATCTTCACAAGCTTATCCTTCTAATCCATTTTCCTCCTCTCCAACCCAACCTCTGATCAAAACACACCGGCGCACACAAATAAAGATGGACACATGGCGCTTCCCGCGATTAGTACGGTCTGTGGGCTAATACGGCGAAAGGAATTCTGAAGAGGAAGAATCGCACGAGCAGCAAGATGACGTCACTATAAGCTTTACATCATGGCATCGCTAGTCCCACGACGCCGTGTACACAGAGACGAATTTGATGTCAATTGAAACATTGTATTACACTGACACCTGGTGCATTGCGACAATTTAGGAACATTGTGTAACACTGACGTGTTTGGCGCCTTTACGTCACCGTCACTGTCGATTTTTCTCGAGAGTCGATAATTCTTACTCTTTATTTTTTTCTGCAATGAATAACTTTTTTTTAAACGAAAAGTTGAAAAGGTACAAAACTGGCTAACGAACTCATCTGATGTCTATTTTCAAGGTAGATATTTGCAAAATTTCGAGTGAATAGAACGAAAATTACGGACTCAAATGCGGGTCAACCGACTTTATATAAACGCCAATTTTTCTCTTGCAGGAGTCTACCATTTAAAATATGCTCGAAGGCACTCCGCAATACATCTCGATCAAAGCACTTTCTAAAGTTTCAGGCCTGTACGTACAGAAACACATGAGATTCTACATACGCACGCACGCACGCACGCACGCACGCACGCACGCACGCACGCACGCACGCACACACACACACACACACACACACGGCGTTTCTCGCCACATGCACGTTCAACAGTGGGTACTTTGTGGCAAGAACTTTCTAAATATAGCAATTTCAGTGACCTCTCTTAAAAGTCAAGGTCACAGAGGATCCGAAAATTCGTTAGAATATAGCCATAGTTTGAATATATTTGTTTGTTTTTTTCTCTCTCTCGAATACTATATATACACAGCATCAAACTGAAACTTGGTATGAAGATACCTGATGGTTAGACCTTCCTATGCATACTAATGTGGACGGTCCCCTGGACATTTTCACGGGTCAAAAGAGGTCAGAAAATAGGTAAAAAAAGTAGTTTGAAAAAAATTGTTTTCCTCAAATACTATTCACAAATTCACACCGAAACTTGGTACAGAGATAGCTGATGTAGCAAATTCCCATGCATACTAATTTGAATGACCCCCGGAAAGGCCAAGGTTCATAAGAGGTTAGGAAATAGGTAAAAATTGCCATATTTTCCCCCCAAATGTTTTGTTTTCTCTCTACAACTCACAGCTTCAAACCCAAATTTGGCAATGAGATACGTAATAGTAAGACCTTTCTATGCATACTAAGTTTGATGAGCCCTCGAAAGGGTCAAGGGTCACTTGAAAAGATTGCGAAAAATGTCAATGTTTAGTTGATTGTTTTAAGCATTTTTACAAAGCTTTTATCCAAATTTAACACAAAGCTAGCTGATAATAAGGCCCGTTGTATGCATATGAAATTTTTGTACCCATCGCAAACGTCAAAGGTCTCGGGTTGACGGCAAAAGTGACAAATGCATACATTTTGAATTTCGCACAAGGCACAAAAGCCTACCATTTACTTATTTAAGACACATTTAAGAAAGATCAAGGTGAACAATTTCAGATTCATTATTATTTTAATCAGTCATGCTCGTGAGCCTTAAGTGCTTTGCCACTCTTGTTATATAGATCTTATGACCCAAACCTAATCTCCAAGCAAACTCCAGCCAGCCTGACCTTCCCAACTTGACATTCTATCCTCTTACCTCCCCTACATGTCTATCTTCTTACCTCCCTTGCATGTCTATCCTCATATTCTCAGTGAACAAAATGATCCCGCTCTGACGTCGGTCACAGCTATTGCGCGCCGACGTCAGCCGGAAGACGTTTAGCTTACCCAGCGGGACGTGTTCGACTGCGTTGTCTGGAATTTCTTCGTAATCACTGCTTTCCGCGCTGGCTCTGTTGTCGTCACCAGGCAGAACTGCTTGTCTCACCATCTGCTGGCCGCCACGTCGTGAAACTGGGGAACATGGAGGGAGAGAGTGAGAAAGGAGGCAGCTTTGTTCACCTCTTTACGTCGCTTTTTGTCACACAGCAAGCATACCTAACGCCCTTATGCATGCAGCCATTGCTCTATAGACCACCTCACCGCGCGAGCTCACAAGCCACGCCCTCTAGTAACCTGTCGCTAGGGCCACAAGCTCTCTCATATTCTTCGTTCAGACAATAGGGACAGAAAAAGCCCCCAAACGGTCAAAATTGTAACACCCCCCTCCACCTCCCTTGTCTGGGCGATTCCCAAAAACTCGTGCTCAGTAAGTCGTGGCCCCCAGTCAGGAACAGTCCAATAACGCGTGCTCTGGAACATGTGGCCCATGTAGACCCATACTAATATCCTTAAGTTTCCGGCTCTGTTGGAATTTTCTCTCGCATTTGTTAGTGTTGTTTTGGTGTTGGGTGGGTGCTTTAAGTATAATTCCTGTATATAATTTTGTCGTTTAATAAGCCCCACAGATTTTATTTAATCTGCATTTTGTATTCACCGGTGTAACACTGTATTTCGATCTCTGAGTCTGCTGAAGGCCTCTGCACACCGACTGTAGATAACCCTTGGCCCTGGCCGTGTTACTTTAGTATCCACATCAGTCGTACACCCTCTTCAATACTACATGACTGGGTTTCGCACAAATCACACATCACTAAAGGTAATTCCACAGCAGTAACTCACGCATTTTCACTGAACAATGCAAAGCAGCCGACTTACTCGCCATTTTGAGTGTCCCTTGTTTGAATATCCTCAGTAAGACCGACCGGTCAGACGCGGCGAAGCAACGTCGACGACCAGATTTGTCAAAGTTCGAAGGCACTTCAGTGGCTTCGCCAAAGTGACCAAAGTAGCTTCGCCGAAGTCTCTGATGTGCCCTTCCGACACTTCGACAAAGGAAACATCGATACATTAAGATAGGGCACTACTTGAGACACTTCGCGAAGTAAAACTTTGGGATATTAAGAAGCGGCATGAGAGATTGTCCAATGAACCATGCGACGCAACCCGTGGCTTTAGTTAGGGATAGTACAGTGCGGACAGAAACTGAAGAGCTCTCGTGTCATAATGTGGGTATCAAATGCATCGCGGTTTGGATTTTGGTTGTAGGAGTTGTAATGCTCTGTCTAGTGCGGGTGGTCTATAATTTTAAAGCGACCTACTCCAGGCACTAATGGGTGAATAGAAGGCAATATCTCCTGTATGAATGAGGTTGTCTTACAATAATGCTGAGCAAAAGGGTCAATTTAAATTATGAAGTTTCAATGTCATAAAAAGAAACAAATTTCTGTTCTCTTTCTCCTGTGTATGCAGAAGAGTTCCTTGCGTTACATAGCAAATGTGAGTCTATGTACCCTACGTCACCACCAAAGATGAGCACAGCACTGTGAGCAAGAAAGCCCTGACACTGGCCATGTTCGAAGAAAAGTATCCCCAGGAGGCATGGATAGGGCATACACCGATGGATCAGCCACAGGTGCAGTTCAGAATGGAGGGGCATTCAGTACCCAAACGGAAAATGGCAGGCAGAGGCAATACCAACAGGCCTTCACTGCACAAATTACAGAGCTGAGGTCCAGCCCTGGTCCATGCTGCAAACACCCTTAGTGGCACTGCAGACTCTGATGCCCAGATTGTCTTCCTGACTGATGCCATGTCTGTTCTTGAGGCAGCAACAGCAAGCAAACTGCCACGTCTACAAGAGGCACTGCAAAACATCAAGTGCACCAGGCTGTTGCTGCAGTGGATCCCTTCACACTGTGGCATCTACGGCAATGAAGAAGCTGACAGAATGGCAAAAGTGGGCGCCGAGAAAGAACAAGACGAAAATGGAGTCAGCTTCACAGAGATGAAGACCATCATTAAGTCTGTGTACAGACCACCACAACGGCCCCTAGACAGTTACCATCAGCTGTCCAGACAAGAGCAGGTGACCATCTTCCGTCTGAGGACCGGGCACAACCGACTCAATTTCCACCTGCACAGACGCTTCCACCTCGTGCCATCTCCCCTGTGCCCTTGTGGAGAAGCAGAGCAGACCACAGAACACATCCTCCAGGAATGTAGGAACCACCAGTTGCTGAGGGAGGAGATATGGCCGAAGCCCGCCACCCTACAAGAGAAACTGTACGGGCCTGTGGAGGCGCTACAGAAGACTACATATTTCATTTTGAGAGCCAAACTCCAAGTGTGACGGCGTTCAAGAAGAAGAAGAATTCTATGTAATGGGCCAGACGTCGTCCGTCCGTCGTCTCTCCGCTGTCCGTCGTCCGTAACAAAATTAACGTTGGCATTTTCTCGGAGACTATTCAAGCCACAGTGTTCAAAATTGGGTACTTTGTGGCAAGAACTTTCTAAATATAGCAATTTCAGTGACCTCTCTTAAAAGTCAAGGTCACAGAGGATCCGAAAATACGTTAGAATATAGCCATAGTTTGAATATATTTGTTTGTTTTTTTCTCTCTCTAGAATACTATAATGCACAGCATCAAACCGAAACTTGGTATGAAGATACCTAATGGTGAGACCTTCCTATGCATACTAATGTGAAAAAGACAATATCTCTGGAAAACCTCTGGTACGTGTGCCTGCTCAGAATGGATTTTTAAAAAAGGGTAGAGAAGTTTGGGTTGCGGCAAGAAACCATTGATAGCCCGTTGTATCGGCGAATTTTAGCAATCAAAGCCCGCCTTGGAGCAGATGACTTTAAGTTTTACGGTTGTTTTAAATCAGTCCACGTAGCGAGCAGCACGGATACGTTTTACTTTGCCAGTGTGCGTCTGTGTTGTAATTGACAGTCTGACCTGCAGATGCACATATCTTTGTTTTAACTGTGAGGCTGATTATAAACAGTGAGTTTTCCATGGCAGATCACATCATCATAGTTGTCAAGGTCTGCGTTCTGAGCAAACTCGATTCCCCCATTACATCAGCTTACAACTTGCAAAAGTACATTGAGCATCTTTGGTCAGCTCTAGGCTGGACTACTGTAACACACCGCCCTACAGCACAGACATCAAATCCACCGTAGAGAAGCTTCTCTGGCTCACAATCACACAAACTCCGCATCGACCACAAACTGTTGTATCTTTCTGTTGACCCGGAGCTGTGCCATAGTACCTGGCCACATGCAAATACCACACAAGCCACATGGCTATGCCGCTTTTTCTGGGTATCACCATAGTGGTCAGTCGGGGTTTGCTCATAATAAACCACTGCTCCATTCCAGCTGGTACAGAACTTAGCTTTGCTACCATCGAGGCCTTCGGGCAGAGCTGACGACGTTCCTCTTTTAGCTTATTTTTTACTCCAGCCTCCCAGCAATACGAGCGTGGTCGGCATTGACACATTACGCGTTATAAAATTATACAGTCATCCGCATCAGTCATCATGTGTGTGTCAGTCCTACCTTTCTTCACGCAGATGATGATGATGGAGATTATAACGACGGTGAGAAGGAGCGTTACAGCAACTGTTACAACGATGACAATCATCATATTATCCAAGGATTTAGTAGCGGGTTTTGCCAAGTCCATTGAGTCTGGAAAAGCTGAGAATATATCATAAAATAAAATGGTAATACAAATGAAGTAAAAATATATATCTATGTAGATCTATTTACATTAAAAAGTTCGCTTTCAGTCAGCATTATTATACGCAAACTACCTCCTTCGACCTCTCATCCCAACTCATTATCCTCATATACCCTACCCCACCTCACCTCCATGTGCATTTATATTGTACCCATTCATATTGAAATGTTTCCGACTAGCCAGGCTGTCACTGCCACTGCCAAGCCGTCACACATTTCAGACTGTTTGATAAACAATACGGACCAGTCACCACCGGTGGGAAGTTATGTCCGACCAGTCGCTGTTAGAAACAAAGAAACCAATCCACTTCCATAGTTAACAGTTAATACAAGCCATGATTATTATGTACATTGCTTGCTGCTTTAAAGAAAACGTATGTATAACGCTTATTTATATTAAATGGTGCAATGTATGTTATAGAATACAAAGCAGTGGATGTTATCATGATTTGAAGAACGTGCAGTGTGACCTACCGACGGATGCATACTCAATGGTCAGAAAGGTATGAGAAGAAAAGGCAGGGGCAGACTCATACGTGACTGGTGTGAAAAGCATTTTAGTTTTGATGATAATATACAGTGCATGTTGTAACTACGAGAATGGTGGTGATAACGCTGTTGTCAAAATGGTGCTAATGAAGAGGACTCAGGGACGCCCATGCACCGTGTAATAGCCGTAGCGTGCCTCTATCATCGCTTATTACAATAATAGTTTCATGCCGGGCTTCATTCAGATAAGCAAGGCGACATTTTCCACTCACTTTCCATTATTATCAACTGAAATACGACATGTCCGGCCCCCATTTCATTGGTGAGTGTCAGGAGCCATGTTCCCTGGTCCTGTTTCCTCACACTGTCCAGCCGGACACTCACTGTCAGGTCAGGAGGGGAGCCAGTCAGGGTCAGGGCACTTCTGAATGTACAGAGCAGAAGATAAACAAGAAGTTGAAAAGAAGTTAATTCAGCCATACGTTAACCCTTTGATTCTCAGAACTAAATGATTTCTGTCTCTGGAATGGAAGTCATTTAGTTCTGAGTTAACACATTATCTTCCCTTCAGACATCACAGCGGTAGGTAGATTGGTCAGTGTTAGTTCAAGAGCTGTATCAGACTAGCTTGACATTATAATAGTACTCATGCATTAGCATTATTCGTGAACGATCATGAACAATCTATCTTCCGCACCTAGTACGCTGTCTCTATAGTGTCGAAAGTGAGGAAATCATCATTCGTTGTGAACAAATTAAAAGTGTCAGATCTGTGTTTGTTTACATTTGTGTACACCATCTACAAAAGCAGGTCTTTATGTTCTATCTATGTTCGCAAATTAACAATTGGCCATTCCTTGTGATTCTGTATCAGCGTGTAAACCACACAGTTACTGCCCATTCATTACATGCAGTCCCGTGTCGCTGCAGTCGGTGTCAGTTTAGTCATGCTGCATGTCGTGTTTATGGAGTGTGTTCTGATGTTGAAGCTAACGTCAGCGTGGTCACCAGCAGTGAAGGAAAAATTGTTGCTCTGTGTAACCTCAAACGTCGGGGGACCTGGATACAAACATTGAGCCAAACAATTATAATAACATACACGTTTATATCTCTTTCTGTCTTAATCAATCAATCAGCCGACCGACCGACCGATTGATTGATTGATTGTTTGATCAATCACTCGATGGGGCTGTCGAATCTTTATAACCACTTCCGTAACGTACACAGTACTCACATTTGACCAGCAGTGTTGTTGTCCTGTTCTCACCGCCCTTGACTTCACACGTGATGCTGCCCGCCTTGTCACAGCTAACACTGGGAAAGTCGTACTTGAGCTCCACTGTGCCTGTCTTGCCATCACCCTGCTGTGCCTGTAGCTCCGTCCCGTGTCTGTCCAGCAGGCGGACCGTCACAGGCGGGTTACCAACATCAACAGAACACTTCACCTGTACACGCTCACCGGGGCTGGCAACGTGCGCCTGGTCATCCTGGGCCACCGGCTGTCGGGGATTCCGGAGAGTCAGAGTTTTCACTCCTGCCGGGTCTAATACAAAATGTAGGGGAGGAGACCCATGTATAAAACACTTAAGCAAAAACGACTCCCGCGACCTCCCCAAAAAAGGTAGAATCAATCCGAAGCCAGGGTTTGATAGAGATTATATTGATGCATCTTAGGACAAAGCTACATTTCAAACTCGAATCGACCCAGAAGCAGTTCTAGTTTGAAAAAAGTGACACATTGTTTAAATATTAGGCACCATTTGCCTAATATGAAACACGAGGTCTCCTATTATGAAACAGTGTGAATATGTCCTTTGTACAAATTTCATTTAAATTTTGTTGGAAAATTAAGGTATCAGAGATGGTTAGCACACATTATAGGCTCATTTAACATTAAAAGTGAGTTAAACATAATGCGTTATCCGCCACTGGTCCACCATTGGTCCATCCATCCATCATCTTTTGTATAGCCAATTGTGACAGATTTTATCATTTTGAATTTCTGAAAGGCCATCAGAGCCACAGACTTCCACCTTGGCACAGTGATCCTATTTGACAATAGCTTTGATTGTAATTTGCGCTGACCTCCATGAAAGGTCAAGGTTACAAAGGTCAATAAACGGGCGATTTTTTTAAAGAAAATAGTTACATTTTTTTTTTTTTTTTTTGGGGGTGGGTGGGGGGTGGGGGGACTTGCCAAACAGAAAACTGATGATAAAACTTTTGTTTGCAGCTCTACTTAGTTAACCTCTCGTTACAGTCAAAGGCCACAGGAAGTAAGAAGGCTTTTTGTTTTAGGTTGTTGCTATTATAGGTAGTTCGTATGTGAATCCTAGTAGGAATGTTTTGTAAGGAGTTACACTGTCTATGCATATTAATTTTATTGCCTCCTTCCAAAGGCCAAAGGTCAGGCATAGTCAGCAAGTGTGTGAAAATGTTTTATATATGGGGGAATAAAAGATACTGTATTTAGTTTTTGCACCTCAGAAGTAAAACCAGATAAAAGATAGCATTATCGATACATATTCAGAAGCAAATTA
This sequence comes from Semisulcospira habei, assembly GCA_036245525.1. Taxonomy (NCBI): domain Eukaryota; kingdom Metazoa; phylum Mollusca; class Gastropoda; family Semisulcospiridae; genus Semisulcospira; species Semisulcospira habei. The sequence goes on along the minus strand of BTPG01000003.1, from coordinate 108,314,826 downwards.
TGGGGAAGAGTTCCTGGGTGCGCGGCTCCTAGGATATTTTTTAATGTGTAATTTTGGAAAACCTCCACCCCCCCCCCCCCCCCACCACCACCCCATACATACACACATCCTCCCGCGCATCTTCTTGGATATTGTAAACGGTCCTTGAGAATGTGGACCCCCTCCCGTCGTTTGATTTTTTTCGGCCAGTGGTGAATAGGTCTCCAGGCCGCTCTCCCCCTTCCCTCGACCCCCCCCCCACCCGACCCCTCGTTCGATAGTCAAACAAGTGGTCCATTTGTTGGTCATCACCCTCCTCACATTCTCAGCAAATGTGACATCGCAGACAGGAAGAGTTTCCATGAAAAGGTCGACGGAATCTCCCGCACGTTCTTTTTTTAAAATCTGCCCTCTACCTTAAAGAGAGGTCATTCGGAATAGTATTAGTGGTATAAAATGCATACTTAGGTACTTTCAAACTTTTGCGAGTAAAGTTAACTTTATAAAAAGGTTTGTGCGAAAATTGACTAATCTTTACAGACACATCGACCTATTATGACCTTGACCTTTTCTACAGGTGAAATATGCAAGGTTGTTTTTGTAAACGACAGTTGTGTCGAGTTTAAAATCTGTGGATGTTATAGTCCCTAAGACATTGCCTTAGACAAACGCACACATACACACACGACGCCTAAAGAGCGGATGCATGGACGATTGGTGACTACATTTATAATGTTTCACATTTGCCGTCACACCTAAGCCACCAAGGTTTGCATTTGGAACAACGTTTTAGCCCCACCCCCTCCCGGCAGACAGTAATACGCCATTTTGTCTGTCTGAAAGCATTCCAACAACTGTGCGCGTCATCGTGAAGTGATGTAGCGACATAAACTTGGTTTTTGACAAATCTATCTTATTTTCTTCGCTATCACTGGACGCAAATATTGCTCTGAAATCTTTCTTAATTCAGTTCCACCCAAGGAACCCCAACCGTCAAATAAATATTTGTCAGTTGTGTCAGCAAAAGCCAAAATCGCCATGAGCAACCGCACCCGCGAGGCTCATGAGGATCTATGTGTCTTGCAAAGTTTCTCGGCTGTCAAGGGGTTAAGTCAAAATATGAACAAGCAAAATGTCTAAACAATCGGGCCTGTGGTTTCAGAGATATTGCCTGCACAAAGGTTCACAGAAATATGGCCGCTGCGACCTTCAGTCATTTCTAGCTTAAAAGTGAAATTAGGCATTCACCATCTCTCTCTCTCACTTTGTTTACACTGACATGCTCGGTTTCTCTGCCAATGTTTTCATCGCAAAACGCTCTCTTTAGTACAACCAGTAACTGATCAATGCATGTTTCTGAATTATAAGGGATCAAAGGCAAGTTAGCAACACTGAACGCCCGCAAATGAAGATGCGAGACAATAATGAACATGGCCATACCTGCGATTATGACTGAGCACATTTAGATTCAATGTCAGAGTGGGTATGGTGTACATGTAATTGTGTTACGGTGTGTGGGTGATGTTTGCTTAAAACTAAGTGACAATGTCCATTTTACATACAGACGTTTTCTATTGTGGCATGTACACTTAAAATCACAAAACTCTTTGCGTTGCGTACAGGTGCAAATGAATACCCAGCACGCACAGTATCTTGGGCAAATATTGGTCCATTGCTGGATAATGGCCGATATATTGGGCCAGTATGCGAGAGCTTAGCGCCATGCTGAAACCAACACGCGCGCCGGTATCGCGTGAGCCCGCGCGCGCGCCGGTATAATCAATCTTGGTGCCAAGCTGGAACAATCACGCGAGCCGCCGGAGGCTGTACCGCGCCCGCGCGCTGCTTCGACTGCAAATGTTGGCACACGATAGGCGAGCCAGTCTGGCCCAATTCGCAACATTGACAGATGAAATTTTAAATCTAGCCGACATTTATCTTGAAAATAAATATACAACGGCAATCTTTTACCATAGTTTGGGCACGCCGTGACTTTTTTTTTGTTTAAATAATTTTTTTTATATAACATTTATTCGCCACATTCTATGTTTTGTCAGACACTGCATTGCATGCCGGTATAGCACCTACTGCGATTATTTCCGCCAAATTTGACTGCAAATCAAGGCTACAAATTCCATTGCCAGACCAAGTTCCAGCTTTCTTTCTTCTATATTTCTTTCGCTGACGCCACGTGCACTTGCTGATTAAGGTATACGTACGTGTATAGTACGATTTTAAACTTCTCCTTGAGAAAATATGGATTTTAAAGATGAGTCGTACTGGTCGAAGAGGAGAAAAATCAGGCGGAATTCCCACTACAAGATCGTGCAGAACTGGAGAACCTCAACACAGTCCTAGACAACGCGCGGCGACCAGGAACAACATGGTAATTATACATTTGAAATCTGAAATATTGTTTGCATTTTCTTGTTTTGTGGTGTGCTGCTTGGGTTGATGAATTTAGTTATGTAGCTGGAGGTTTAAAAACTAATATTTTATTATAATTTACATGCAGTTTTGTGTTTCGTTTTATGCTTTCTGCTCTATGCAGGAAAACTACAGAGAAAGGTAAATTTTGATTGTGATTCTTTTGGACAAATTTTATTTGTAAAAACCGTTTTATTTTTTTCTGTGTGTGTTTGCAGATTCTGTACTTATCCCATGTTGGAGGCTTGGACTTTAAAGATTGTGTACGGAGGACAATGCCCTTTTTGATGAGGACAAGTCAGTGTCTGGATATTGTACATCCTCACTGGAAAAAGGGGAAAGAAGCCTTCAGCAGACTGTGTAACTTGCACAACGCAATCATTGGTAAATTATAATTAAGTAATTAATGCTCTGTTTTATTATTAAAACAAGATGGGATAAAACATAACCCACAAAGTCCCTTCTATATGAGTGCTGTCCTCGCTTTTGTCTTTGATCTGATTCTGATGTTGAATTATCTATTGAAAAAGTCTCACAGATCTGCCAATGCGTCAGTGAGTTCTATAGTATAATGCCTCAGTGCGCGAGCATGACTTGGCCCCGGTAGCTGGACTCACAATCCAGGGGAAAAAACGGATTTGTTCAATAGCATGTCCGTTGAAAGGTCCTGGTAAATCAAAGTGGCACAGTTGGAGTGCGCCTGAGTTGATCAGTGTTCAGGTCGTACTCCATAGGCAATAGATTTCCCTGTCCCCCATAACCCGCCCGTCAGGGCCGTCCATGATCACCTCGGTGCTGTGGACGTTAAACCCGAACTAACCAACCAACCATGACTTGTGACCCAGTTTCTCGGCTGGCCTGGAACAAACTAAGTGGCCAAACTGAAACAGCCGCGTGACGCGTATGTCAAGACATACATGCCACGCGGCTGTTTTAGTTTGGCCACTTAGTTTGTTCCAGGCGAGCCGAGAAACTGGGTCACAAGTCGTGCTCGCACACTGAGGCAGCGAGTCTCTCAGCTGTCAGGCTAGCTGATGAGCGGGCTTCCTGCAAGGCGCAGTACAGCAGGAAAAATGACTACCTTTTGTTTTCATGACTTTCTTATTTACCATTCTAGTGTGTGATGCAAAACTTTGTGAGATCTGGTTTTTTCTCTTTATTTCCACCTTATCCTGCTGGCTACTGGTTTGTCACAACTATAGTGTGTTTGGTGTCAGTGTGTTGGGCAGAATGTCCGCTTTTAAACAAACAAAGCTTTGCATCACACACTTGAACGTTACATAAGAAATTCATGAAAAACAAAATGTAGTCATTTTCCCTGCTGTACTGCGCCTGGAACAAACTAAGTGGCCACTTCTAGCGCTGGGCCAAACAGCCGAGGTGATTGATTTGTCAAACATCATTTGTCATGACGCAAGTTTTAGTTTTTACGTATTCATTTAGTTTTACATGATATTAATATGAGTTTCACTTCATAGGCTTGAGAAAATTGTGTCAAAACTAGAACTCCATAGTACAATTTCAGTCTTGCTATAATTTGTGTGAAAGCAGGTTGACTTTACCTAACTACATGATATACTAAGTACACTGGTCACCTGCATCCTCTTCTTAAAGCGCGTCGATGTGTGTGTGCGTGCATGCACGCGCGCTCCAAACATCTCCAAGAGGCGCCTGGAGTGCGCATGAGGATCTATTCCTCCTGGAGATGCGCGCATGTTTGTGTGAGAGAGAGGGCCACTCGTGCAAGAGAGAATGCTGTCATATTTTAGAGCTCATTCAGATGTTGGAGCCTGCACTGCAGGGAGTTAGCACTTCATAAATTTAATTATTATTATATTTAGAGTATTAGGTCAGTATCTCCGTAGTGACGGAGTTGCCTCTTTTACATCACCGCTGGTCTGACTTTCTCTAGAAGTAAAGTTTTTTTGTAGTGTTTTAATGCCTTTCTGAAAAGAATTAATTTTTACTAAAGAAGTTGAAGTTGAAAGGATGAAAAGCTGGCTAACGAACTTATCCAATGTCTTTCTCCAAACTAGCTATAGGTTCAAGTAATTATGACAAAAATTACGGTCTCTAATCTGGGTCAACCGACTTCCTATAAACGGTTGTTTATGTCTTCAATGTGTCATTCATTACAATATGCTCGGAGGTTGTCTTAGCCGCCACCCACTTAAGAAAGTATTTCACCAAGACCAAGTTTTAAATTCAAGCTTGTGTGTACAGAAATATCAAAGATAAGAAGTCTTGTTTACATACATATGCACGCATACATTCGCACATACGGCGCTTCACGCCAAATGTACGTTCAGCAGCGAAGTTAGTGTAACTAGACATGACGTAATTTTTATCTTGTTGCTTCAATTAGAGGTTTAGCCTGCTTGCCTTGACATGGACATGCTATTAAATTCGCCCCACTGCGACCTTTCCTAAAAGCTCCTTTCTATAAATAGAAGGGACTTAAAACTAAAAGACTTAAAAGAAAACTGAAGTCCAAAATGGGATCAAACCATTCAAGTGACTGCATGGATATTGCAAAACTGGCCGAAGTGAGTCTTTGTTTTGGGTCATCTGTCAGATGGTTTTTAGTTTTAGCCATTGCCCGTCATGAAACATGCATCAATTGGTATTTCTCTGAGACTAAGCAAGCCACAGTCTTCTGTAAATGTTCAGACTTGGCCCAAGGGTACTTTCCACAGTATAAACACCAATTTCAGTGACCTCTCTTAAAGTCAACTCTACAGGATTCAGTAATCAGACATGCATTTTATTTTCAGATGGTGTGAGAAGGTGCCATGGTAGTGCAACAGACATAGGCCACGTTTTAACTCAGTTACTGGATCAATTGATCGCGATGGGAATAAGCAGAGGTGGGAGGCGGCAAAGCGAGCACACACAGACTGACAGTGAATTAGTATAGTTTTAGTTTCTCTGCAAGCTGCTAAACCCTCTGGCTATCAGTACTGCCTGACATTGTGATGATTCCTGCAGGACACAGACTGACAGTGATTAGTATAGTTTTAGTTTCTCTGCAAGCTGCTAAACCCTCTGGCTATCAGTACTGCCTGACATTGTGATGATTCCTGCAGGACACAGACTGAGCATTAGTATAGTTTTAGTTTCTCTGCAAGCTGCTAAACCCTCTGGCTATCAGTACTGCCTGGCATTGTGATGATTCCTGCAGGACACAGACTGACAGTGATTAGTATAGTTTTATTTTAGTTTCTTTGCAAGCTGCTTAACCCTCTGGCTATCAGTACTGCCTGACATTGTGATTATTCCTGCAGGAATCATTGCGACTTATAGTGCAATACAGACAGCCAAAGGGTTAATCATACCTGTTATCAGATTTATCATATTAAGTAGAAACTAGAATGTAGTGCATGTTTTGTGATTTTGTGAAAACTACAATTTCTTTTAGTACTCAAACCAAGGGGAATCACAGCGCTGGACAGACAACAGTTAGATCCCCTGCCCCCGCCTATCAGGCACCCAATCGCCAGCCCACAGAGAAATACGCAGGTATAGAATAAGACAATCATTTCCATTCCTAATAAGAATGGATCAGGTCTCTTATATAACCCATGTCTTTCTCCGGAACTTAGGAAGTAGGCAGGAGAAACATACATACACAAACATGAAGGTGCGCTACTATATGTGGTCGGGTAAATACCCTGATTTCCCACAGTAGATGCACAGAACATTACACAACAATGTAACGATACAAATTTTGCCTCGAGTTATACATGATACTCACAAACCAGATAGGTGAGGCTAGCGCTGGCAGAATTGTCAGTACTCAAACCAAGGGGAATCACAGCGCTGGACAGACAACAGTTAGATCCCCTGCGGGGGCAGGGGATCTAACTGTTGTCTGTCCAGCGCTGTGATTCCCCTTGGTTTGAGTACTGACAATTCTGCCAGCGCTAGCCTCACCTATCTGGTTTGTGAGTATCATGTATAACTCGAGGCAAAATTTGTATCGTTACATTGTTGTGTAATGTTCTGTGCATCTACTGTGGGAAATCAGGGTATTTACCCGACCACATATAGTAGCGCACCTTCATGTTTGTGTATGTATGTTTCTCCTGCCTACTTCCTAAGTTCCGGAGAAAGACATGGGTTATATAAGAGACCTGATCCATTCTTATTAGGAATGGAAATGATTGTCTTATTCTATACCTGCGTATTTCTCTGTGGGCTGGCGATTGGGTGCCTGATAGGCGGGGGCAGGGGATCTAACTGTTGTCTGTCCAGCGCTGTGATTCCCCTTGGTTTGAGTACTGACAATTCTGCCAGCGCTAGCCTCACCTATCTGGTTTGTGAGTATCATGTATAACTCGAGGCAAAATTTGTATCGTTACATTGTTGTGTAATGTTCTGTGCATCTACTGTGGGAAATCAGGGTATTTACCCGACCACATATAGTAGCCCACCTTCATGTTTGTGTATGTATGTTTCTCCTGCCTACTTCCTAAGTTCCGGAGAAAGACATGGGTTATATAAGAGACCTGATCCATTCTTATTAGGAATGGAAATGATTGTCTTATTCTATACCTGCGTATTTCTCTGTGGGCTGGCGATTGGGTGCCTGATAGGCGGGGGCAGGGGATCTAACTGTTGTCTGTCCAGCGCTGTGATTCCCCTTGGTTTGAGTACTGACAATTCTGCCAGCGCTAGCCTCACCTATCTGGTTTGTGAGTATCATGTATAACTCGAGGCAAAATTTGTATCGTTACATTGTTGTGTAATGTTCTGTGCATCTACTGTGGGAAATCAGGGTATTTACCCGACCACATATAGTAGCGCACCTTCATGTTTGTGTATGTATGTTTCTCCTGCCTACTTCCTAAGTTCCGGAGAAAGACATGGGTTATATAAGAGACCTGATCCATTCTTATTAGGAATGGAAATGATTGTCTTATTCTATACCTGCGTATTTCTCTGTGGGCTGGCGATTGGGTGCCTGATAGGCGGGGGCAGGGGATCTAACTGTTGTCTGTCCAGCGCTGTGATTCCCCTTGGTTTGAGTACTGACAATTCTGCCAGCGCTAGCCTCACCTATCTGGTTTGTGAGTACAATTTCTTTTGTTATGAAACGTTATAAAATATATGTTGTGTAATGGTTATATATGGTATAGATCTGTCATTTCTGTCTACCATCTTAGAATTTTTAATTAACTTTTTTTCCGGTCAAAGCAACATCAACTTCAAACATTGGACATTAATCTCAACTAAACTGTCCATGACAGAAGAAAATTAAACTAATTTTGATTGCAATATTAAGTTTCATTCTGATTCAAATATTCAGTTTGCTACACTGTTAAGTCAGTCGGGCCAAGATGCTTGTAAACATATTGTTTATTTTTACAAGTATAGTTTGCCTGATCACTTAAGCTTGCCTCATGTTTTTTTGTTGTTGCACATAACATTTTAATAAGACATACATGTTTTGTAACCATCTGTTGCAGAAGTGTTTATGTTTGAAAAGTGATGGCAGCTACTGGCTAGTTTAGGGCTTTCAAGCAATGTAGAGCAAACCTGCTTTTAGTTGCAAGTTATTAAAATGCTAACTGGCTGCATGCATGAACTTTTACTCCCCCCCCCCTCCTCCCCATTACATTTAAGCTTTTATTTGATACTATTTTTAACCCATTCAATCCAGAGGCTGATTTTGTCAGATTTGCTTGAAGGCTACATTACAAATTTTGCGACAGATTAACCATTTTAGTTTATGGGTGGTGCCAGAATAGCTTGGTGTCTCAGGTGCCAAGCTATTCTGGCACCACCCTTGAATTATCATAGTCAAATTAATTTCAAGCATGTGTGTATTAGGATGAAAAGGGTTAATAAGGACAATTCATATGAGATTCTCTTCTTTCTTTTCATAACCAATGTTGTTTGTGCCAAATCCTGTATGTTTAGGAGGAAATTTAGTCTCCAATCGAATTATGTCAGTATATTCTGTTAATCTGTATGAAAGTTATTTATGGGAGCAGGTAAAAAATGTGCTGTGTACAAAATCTGTTATGTTTACAGATCCTATTGCCAGTAATTGAACATCTGTGTGTGTATGTACATTCAGAGATGGTTTTTGTATGTCAAGTATCAGAACAATTGTTTTCTTAATTCAATAATTGTGGGCTTTTTTTTTTTTTTTTTTTTACATTTTGTGTATTGTTACAGACAGGTTTCTTTTTTGTGTGAGGGGGGGGGGGGGGGGGGGGGTGTAATTCATCCATTGAATCCTGCCTGAGGGTGATTTTTTTTTTAACTTCAGATTGCCCTGTGAAAGGTATGTTATGGGTAAGGATATATAGATCAACCATTTTAGTTCAAGGGTGGTGACAGAGCTGTGCACCAAGCTGTTCTGGCACTATTCTTGAGCTATCATGGTCAAATTATTTCAGGCAGTAATGTATCAGGATGGAAAGGGTTAAATGAGATAATCATTGTCCTTCATTTCGGTATAGTTAGTGTTTTCTTTTCATAAAACTGAAAATCAGATTAAACTTGTGCATCACTGTGAATCTGAGTTCAGGTCTTTCTTTTTAAGTTGTGTTTTGAGTTACATATTTTGATGAACGTTTGATTTGATAACTATCAGATTAATATATGTTTGCATGATGGTCTTTTTCCTCAGAAAAAAAGCTGGATTAAATTACCAATATCCAAATCTGGGACACTACTATTCATGTTGGAAAAAGGTTGGCAGAATATTTGCTACATGTTGGCACCAGAATGGATTAAGCATGGCACTATATTGGCAGCCAATATTCACCATCCTGGCCCTAGGATGGATCCATCTTGGCACTATATTGGCAGCCAATATTCACCATACTGGTTCTAGGATGGATCCAGCTTGGCACTATATTGGCAGCCAATATTCACCATACTGGTTCTAGGATGGATCCAGCTTGGCACTATATTGGTAGCCAACATTCACCCGATATTGGGCCAACAATGGGCCATTTTGCGCTTCCAATATTGGACCAATATTGCCACCCATATATCGGCCCAATATCTGAGCCAATATTGGGCCAATATTGGACCTATATTGGTGTGCTGGCTGGGTAGGTTTAAAAAAAAAAAAAAAAAAAAAAAAAAAAAAAAAAAAAAAACCAAGGAGGGAGGACTTGATTGGTTAGACAGAAGCGGAGCTGTACGCTTCTGGTGTACAACTCTGCAGTGACCACTTCGAAAAGAGCCAGTTCTTATATCCAGACAAGACCGCCAAGCTGACCTGGAATGCAGTACCATCTGTATTCAAGAATATTTCGAATCCACCCCCTCGAGTATCCACTCATCGAAAGCCGCCCAAACAGAGAGTACAAGATGATGTACTGCGCTGTCCACTTGAGAAAATGAGAAAGTCTTCAGGAACAGATAAACAAAATTCAGGTCAAATCCCACTGTATGTTCAATGTGTTTCATGTCATATGTAGGCTTCGTTTTCTGCATTTCATCATTAGTGGGCTATTGATTACATAATTTAATAATGGCTTACAAAGCGCGACTGTCAGTAAGCATTAGTCAACCAGCATGCGTACAAGTGGTTTACTATGCATAATGGATGTAACGTTGTAAGTTATCATTTATTTCATATATCAAGTAATTGTATAAAGAGCCTGCAAATGCATTTGTTTTACAGTCTGTTAAATATGAAGGATGCCTAATGCAATTCTTTACCATGTCTGTCATTATGTTTCAGGACTTCAGGCTTCTTTGTCATCGGACACTGACTTAGCTCAGCATATGGATGTGAAACTAAAAGTGGATGCCATACCGCGAGCAGGTATAATTTACATATTAAATATTAGCTCTTCAGAAGTAACCGCCCCCCCCCCCCCCCCACCCCATTAGAAACTCGACAACTAGCAGAAGGCTGGATGTGGTTGTATATTATGATGTAACCAATTCAGAGGGCGCTGGCAAAATCATAGGAAAACAATACAGGGCTGACGCGCGGAGAGGCAGAGTGCAACAGCTAGTGTCATTCTAAACACACTGGAGATTTTGACTTGCACTTGTCAAACATGTTAAACTTAGCGAAATGTAGAGAGTTACTCTACAACCGATTAGCCACACCACTTGTCTCCATAGTCTACAGTCAACTGAATTAAACTCTACTTTTTGTGAACAGTATAATCAGTAGTATTATTTTGTGTGTGTGTGTGTGTGTGTGCAGAAAAGCAAGTGCCCAGTACCTGAGGCATTTCGCCAAGAAAGAGAAAGCTGAAGAGGGACCTAAAAGCTGCCATAAACAAAACCTACAGACTGCAGAAGAAAATCAAGCAACAATCTCCAAAGAAAAAACGCCAAAAGCATGACCTGGCAGAAAAACGAGATGCGTTGATAAAAGATATCTCCCTCTTCCTCGAAGGTTCATGTCTGCAGTTCGTCACCACTCAGCTTCGCCAGGTCACCAAACCGAAGATGGGACGCAGATGGAGTGATCAAGACAATCGTTTAGGTTTGTCCATTTTTCATGCCAGTCCCAAAGCATATCGGTTACTGAGGAAACTGTTTTTGTTTCTTTCAGTTTCTTCGCTTCGGAGACTCATGCGAGCTGTCAAGATATTTTTTAAGGCTTCAACAAGAGTGTTCTGAACGCACTCCAGCAAAAGCTTTCTTCAATGCCAACTAATTCAAAACTCTGTGCTTTGGTGTTGAGTTTGTGACATACAATGTCGAAAAAGACTGCATGGAAAGCCTAGAAAACTTCAGCTGTATGGGTCGGTCCATGTATGTAGCCAACCATGATACAGTGTTCATGGTGCGTGGACTGGTTATGAATTGGAAACAGGCTGTTGGTTATATCCTTTCCAGCGGACCTGTTGACGCTAAGGTGCTGCATGGTCTGCTGACTGAATGTCTTGACAGACAAGAGGAGTGTGCTCACAAACCAGATAGAGAATTGTACACATACCAAGGGGAATTACCTATACCTGCGTATTTTTGTTGGGGCTGGCGATTCGGTGCCTGATAGGAGGTGGCAGGGGATCTGTGTGTCTGTCCAGCGCTGAGTAATTCCCTTTGGTATGTGTATAAGAGGAGTGTTATCTGCAGGTATAAGTGGTGATTGCAGACCAAGGTACCAATAACCGAAAAATGTTAACAAAATTCTCCAGGGTGACAGAGCAGGCTTCTTTTTTCCTCCACAAAGAGAACAAACTTACACACACTTTATGATCCTCCCCATTTAAAAAACAAACAAACACAAGGAACAAATTTAAAAAGAGTGGGTTTCTTGTTGATGGTCAAGAAGTGATGTGGGTGCATATTGAACAACTCTACAACTTTGACCGGCAAAATGTTGATCGCATGGCCACAAAACTGACCAGCAAGCGCCTTGAACTGTCACCTTTTGCTGCACTTTGCGTGCGGTATGCTCCGCAGGTCCTCTCGCACACAGTTGCAGCAGGTATTTCTACACTTGTGCAGCTACATGTACGTTACCCAGACGCCGTTCAACAAAACCCTGTTCATCGAAACCTTCGATCAACTGTTCAATACCTTTAACAGTGGAAACCTCAGGTCTACACAGAAAATGGCCCATGCCATGAAGCCAACATCCGGATATGAGGAGTTTTTGTTGAAGACTTTACGTTGGCTGGAATCTGTTCAGTCCCTTTCCTCAGTATCGCAACTCCCAAGCCTGACAGGGTGGAAGATGGCCATTAGAAAGGTTCTGGCATTGTGGAAAGAACTTCATGAAATTTCGTTTAACCGACCGTCTGAACCAGGTCTGTGTTGAAAATCTGTAACCGACCGTCTGAACCAGGACTGTGTTGAAAATCTGTTTTCAGTTGTTCGGTCGAAAAGAGGGCATAATAAAAACCGCTGTCCGGAACTGTTCGCAACAAATTTCGCCAGGTCATGGTGGACTCTTTCTTCGTGCAGAGTGACGCAAGCAACTGCATTGAGGACTGTGACAAGTGTCTGCTCACCCTGACAGCGCTGACATCAGTACCGCAGCCAGTAGTGGAATATAAACCTGAAAGTGAACCTGAAGATGGTGTCGTCCCTGATTGGCCACCGGGCCATGTGGAGAATGATGGTGATACATATCGGTTTATGCAGCTGGTTTTGCCAGTGGCAGAGACTCAAGACCCACGGCTCGTCCAAGTGCAAGAAAACGTACTTCTGTATATTGCTGGCTATATGGCAAAAAAGATGCAGGCAAAACCATTATGCGAGGAATGTAAGAGTCTCCTGACAGGTGCCTCCACTGGTTCTCGAGCTGAACGTTCATCATGAACAAACAGTATCAAGGCTTTACAGGAGGGGGAGGGGGGGGGGAGGCTTACAGTTCCCAGCAGCAGACTGCAACACATGGTACAGGTGTTCGAGGAAACCTATGTTGCCAACAGCGGAAAAATTCTGCACATGGACAAAGTGAAAATGCGCTTTATAGCACTCTTGAAGAAACATGGGAAAGTGTGCCATCCAGCATTTTCTGATAATTAGTTCATCAGTGTACAGTAGCATTTCTCTCTGAATGAGAGCAACAGGTCATTTGTGCAGAAGTCACAGAAAAGAAACAGAAAAATGTTGAAAGTGTGTCACCTTTAAGATAAGAAAACAGTCCACAAAGTCCAGACCAAAAAAGATGACTACTCTTCTTTCTCTGAACACGTGTCTTTCTGTGTTGAAACAATTCACTAATTGACTAATTACTTTACTTTTTTTTAGTGCTACCAAGCGCATGTTCAGGATCTTTCGGACAGCTGCACTGTGTTGTACTTGTAGCCATGTGCAAGTGTATACAATACTCTTCTTTCATATGACATTTGATTATGTTCTGTTGTTATTTTTCCTTTTTGCCTGTTATGAAGATGGTTTCTCTGCCACTAGATCATTTCAGAGAAATACAATAGATAATACTTTTGCTCTTATGCCAGACTTTACCTGTGTTGTCTCATTAATTACATATGTTTGTTAGCACGTATGCGTGATTTGTGTGTGGGTGTTCGTGTGAGTGTGTTTATAAATGTTATTTGTGTTAAATGTTATTTGTAGAAATTGTTTACATAACCCATTTAGCCCCAAGGAGGCAGGCATTGGATTGATCAATATAATTCAAGGGTCATGTCAGATAAGCTTGGCGCCTGAAGCTAATCTGGCACTAACATTGAATTATCATAGTTGATCCATCTCCTGCAACTGGTACAGTCGAGTGGTGACTCTTTCAAAAAATGTTGAATGTGGGCTTGGGATTAATTGGATGAAAGTACTTAAGCATAAATTTAACAAAACAAACACCCTGCAAGATCATAGAAGGCATGAATGATGGCTGGTTGATACTTGCTGAAATTTCGCTTCTCACTAACACATGAATAAATAATACAGAAAAACTAAATGAAAGAGAAATGATAACATTCAAATACACAATAAGCAAGCATTATTAAAACAACAACACAACGAAGTACATGTTAACACTTAGACATATAAAGAACACTGAAACATGTACACAAAGAACTCTGCAGATTCACACCATTTAAAACGAAACATTGCACCCCCCCTCTCTCCCCCCCCCCCCCCGCCCCCCATTCAACATCACAGATTTTATTATCAAACAGGCCTGCACCATGTTACATGAAACATCTAGGGATACGCTGCATTTCCATGTGCTGATGTTTTTCTAATGGTAATACCATCGTGTGTTGACCGGCTGCGTGCATGGTCAGAACAGGGGAAGCAAATCCTCGGGTGACATGGTTTATCTGATATACGCTAAAGAGGAGCTGGTTTTTCTTACTATGTAGGATCTTTGATCTGACTTGCAAAAAATAACGTGATCCGTGCATCAAAGCTACCAGAAATTTATATGTATTGAAAAAGTCTGCATGCAAATAAGGAACGCCTCATTCTCAAATATGTATTTCCTTTCCTTGAAGGTTTATTTTTAACAAAGCATCGACTCTGATGTGAATAGCAGTGTGTCAGCCTCTTGGTGCGAACCCATTTTGGACAGGAAAAAAAAACAGCATATTAAAGTACCATTACGCATAATTCAAAAAACACGTTTCTGCACCATTTGTGTTTGTTATGTCTTGTCGACACACCTAATGAACTATAACAGCAGTTTGGACAGGCAGTAACAGCACATGCGTAATCGCATTTATTTATTCTGCGCCGCCGTGAGCGTTTCAAACTATTTTCAGCTGTTTCGCGTACTGATAGCATTGCATTTATAGAGCGAAGTGGAGTCATTGTCAGGTTACTTGATATTAAGACGACGTGTGCTGAACTGGATTCTCCAGTGTCCAAATGAACCATAACTAGACCGGTGTGTAGCGTTTCGTAACCGTTTGTTACAGAAATGTATCTTTGAGCAGTTACGGCGGTAGTGGGCCTTTAAGGGAGAACAAAAAGCTATTTAGCGTCGCTTCCGGCAATGTCGCTTTTGAAAATGGGAAATCGCTTGCTAAAACAGTGCACAACAACGGTGTACACGTTTGGCTGTATTCCACTCATGCGTCAAAGAGTTACTGCATGGAATCATCTCCCGTGCCTGCTTACGGATGGGCGATTTCGGCGCTCAGCTACTTTCAAATGAGCAAAGGCTATCGGGCCGATGGCATTTTACGCACTGGGTTGGTACCCGCCAAAATGCGAGATCAGTCGTCGCCGCTAGAGTTAACAGTGAGGTTACGTTACGTCGGACGATTCCCGACAACGAACGAGAGCCAAGTCACGGCGGGTGACCAGCTTGGACCATCAGCACAGACAACTCGCCAAACATCTCCAAGAGGCATAGATCGTCATGAGCCCTTAGGGCTCATGACGATCTATGCCTCTTGGAGATGTTTGGAGAGTTGTCTATCCTTACGGTGGACGCCGGTTCTTCACCGTGATTTCGCTCTCGTTCGTTGTCGGTAGTCGTTCGTTGCAAACGGAAACTCACTAAAGGTAACCATTTACACCAACAAGCTGCCAGTCATGTTTGAATTTGAATATCTATGACAAGTAACCACAAACGCTGGTGTACGTACTGCGAATATTCCTCGTGATGCTGACTTTGTAATTGTCCGCCCACTCGTACGAATTTGCTGTACATTGGTAAGATCTCGTCTCCCCTTCCCCCAGATCTGTGATCACGGCACTCAGCACAACAGTAGGAGGCGTCTCGTGGAAAAAACAGGACACAAACGTTCGGTTTGTTTTACACTCCTTTGTTAGGAAGACGAAAGCTGCCAGCTTTGTTTGGTTTGGAGACAGCTGATAAATTTCAGCGAAGAACAGTTTTGACGTATCTTTGATGGTGCACTCGAGGAGATGTACGTGGTCTGTTCTCTCAAACAGCCGTGTCTGGAACCCGGAAAACATTAGGACACTGTGATCATTTTACGTAGAGACGTCCTACGTGTGCCCAGCAGGACAAAACGTGCATCGACCAGGATAAGTAGATGTAGAACAGCTGTGTGAAATGCTATCATATTCTCATCGACAGTATACACAGGCCGTCCCGCTTGAGCCCGAGACGGTCCATGTATACTGTATCCACTCTCCTCACTTTCATGGGGCATTACGTACTTATCCTGTCTAACGTTGTACAGTGCTTTATTACATTCTAGTTTGAAATAAAAAGAAGAAAAAAGGGGGAACAAAAAAGAAACAACTTACCACTTCCGGATGCTTGAATCAGACTTGAACTGAACGAGAAATGTAGCAGTATGTACAAGGCGATAGAGGACCAGAGCACGTCCGACTTACACCCATCCATCGCGATAACTGAACCACTGTCGAGAACACTCACACATCAGCAACAAGGACGGAAATCAGTGTTGATGTGAAACGCTGTTACCATTGTGAACAACAAGAAATACTGACACGTGATGTCCCTGCCATTCATGCGTGGGAAAAAACACCACATTTAACCTCTTCAGCACTGAGAGTATCTTAACATCACCCAAGTGCAAGAGGCATAGCTCCTCATGAGCCCCCGCAATTGCGGGGGCTCATGAGGATCTATGCCTCTTGCTGGCAACACTCTGAAGCCATGTCTCTAGGCAGGCTAGGGCATTTTGTTGTTGAATTAACAAAGAGTGGAGAAACACAATCTGCGTCCACTGGCAGTGAACGGGTTAATGTACGTGGCCGCCAAGCTAACGAGCATCAGCCGGGCTGTGGACGCTGCACTTACCCACATGCAAAGGGTTAACATCGGGCCGGAATACCGTGACGTAAGTCCAGTGGGGATGTTTTAAGTATTGAGTCATTGGGATTGAAAATCGCAAGAAAAGGGGCGAACAAATACGGAGGCGGTGGAGTAGGGGGGTGGGGGTGGGGTGAGGGTGGGGGTGGGGGTGGGGGGGGGGGAGAAAACGTGTGGGGGGGGGGGGGAGGGGGAAAGGGGGGGGGGGTTATGCCATATAGTCGTGATGTGCGATGTGTGTTTTTACGATTATTATGGTTTATGAATTTGTTTCTGTTACGATTGAGGTTGTGTTGTTTCGTAATAGCATGCATGTATTGATCGTAGGAAACGATCCGATATTTATTTGAGCTATCACGATTACGAATCACGTACCTTTTCAGTAAGATTCTTTATCGTTCGCGCAGATAGCTGAATTGGCATTGTTATGATACGCTAAGTTTAGTATGGAAGCTTCTAGCAAAGTCGCACGTAGAATAGCGGTCGATTTTTGTTATGCGTAGATTCGCTGAGAATAAACCAGGACGTTCGAGCAAGGTCGCGCTGTCTACTGACCTCGTAGGTGTGACATCAAAGTGTAGAGCCGCTCTATTTTTAGTCATAGTTTTCTGTGCGCGTGAATTTAGCAGCCAGTCAGTGTGTTTTATGAAAGGTCGTGAACGGTCTGCCATACTCTTGTGTGACGTCTTTACACACAGTCGGATTTTTGTAGACTATTTTAGTTTATTCTAGAAAGTTTTTTTCTTAATATGTATGTTACGTGTTCCGTTCTGATTGGTTGCGTTGTGTGAATTCTTTGGATTATTCTGGAAAGTTGTTTTACTATAAAAGATTGTGCTAGGATGCACGTGTGTATATTGTCATGCATTGTCAGTTGTAGGGACACACAGTTTATCGTAGGTATGTGGCCCGTATACATTGTGAGACGCAGCGTAACGGTGGTGTAGGTTGTATGAGAAACCTTGTGTCGCCAGTGTTGACATTTTCAGAGGAGACATTGTATCAGTGTTGGCACATTTGGGAATGCAATGTTTGGAGATCGCATCGCTGAATTAAAATATTGTTGGAACTGTTACTACAGTATTGTCTACAACCTTAAGCCACGTGTGACGGGTTGCAGCTGAATGAAGTTTCTTTAAAAAGAACCTTACGTGCGTGCGTCTGGTGTGATATCATACTACGACTACGACTCCAACACGTAACAGTGTCCCCTCGTGATTCACGACAAAGGAGTTCAGTTGTCTTGACACATGAAAGACAAAAGTTTCGTGACCTGTGAGGTCAACCCAACATCATCCATCGCGATAACTGAACCACTGTCGACAGCACACGCACACAACAGAAACAAGGACGAAAATCAATGACGACCTGAAAGGCTAAATCATTCATGTGTGCGATGTGAGCGCCGCGTTTTGTGTGTGCAAAATGAGAACTACGTATCCGTAGAACTACATGTCGCTAGCACCATGTGCATATAGTACTACGTGTATACTTCAGCCAAAATAGGTCTGTCGACAAATAGTGCTAACGACATGTACACGTGTGTACTTTGGAAGCCGTATCGACACGTAGTGCTAGCGACACACAGCGCTATCGACACGTAGTGCTGGGGACACGTACAAGTCTCCTGTCGACGTGGGTTTGAAAATGATTGGAGGACTACAAACCCAACAGGCAAAAGTCATCAGGCCGACGTCGATCCAAGGGTCATTTGCTTTCTGGGTAGGCAACACAATGAGAATTGTTACGTACAATGGAGCTTTTGGCGGTACGCTGGTTTCGCGCCACCGTCTACAAACTACCCCCTGACGCAATCAATTATTGGCCCGCTTTAAGTCACACAATTTAGTTATTCATAATGGATTTTTTTCCCATATCGCTAGATTGAGGGATTCGATGATTGGAGGAAGGAATTTGATGAGTTCGTTATCAAGCATTGTACATCTTCAACTTTCTGAGTGATAATTAACCCGTTAAGTGCCGAGATAATCTGAACACCACGCAGCTGCAAAGGTAATAGATCTTCACGAACTTCAAACAGTTGCGCAACTGCAAAAATGAAAGTTTGTTTAGCTCATTCAGCACGTATTTCCCAAATTTTGGAGGCGTCATATAACGACTATGCACCTGTTGCAGGAGATGGATCGACCATAATAATTCAAGGGCAGTGCCAGATTAGCTTGGCGCCGACAGGCGCCAAGCTAATATGGCACTCCCCTTGAATTATCATGGTCGACCCATCTCCTGCTGTAGTGCGTCGGGGCTGAATGGGTTAATGAAGTGAAACTTCAGTTTCTTACAAGTATAACCTTTCCCGGGTTCAGATTTTGAACAAAAAGTCTCGGCATTCAATGCTGATTTTTGCGATTCACGTGATGGACCCTTGTAGTCTTTGACAGGCTGCGACAGAGAAATGGGGAAGGTTTATTCCAGCAATTTCAGTTTCCAACGAAAAAACACTTAATTATGTGAGAAACATTACAATATTTTACAATATTTTGAAGCATAGCCTGCATGGAAATTATTTACAGGTACTTTGAAAAGGCCCATCCAATTTCTCTTTTCTTTATTCAGGAAAGCTTATGTTAGTAATCTTTCACATGAACAAATCAAGCAAAACATTATTTTCATGTGATGTTATTCTGCTAAACGAAAATGCCAGTAATTGATAAAATAGATGAAAAGATTGACAACAATCAGATTAAAGAAAACGGTAACATGGATTACGTAAAGTAGCTCAAATTAGCTGAAAAATTATCAATTCTGGTCCCCTCCTATTACGTATCACGATGACGTCTATCGCACAAAATGACGTAGCTCACGTATTGTCTGTGATCTTTCATGCAGATGTGCGCGTGCAAAAAAGGAAAGTTTACTTACTACTCTCACTTTTTTTTTTACTTCAGAGAGGATCTAAATGGGTTATAAAATCTGTGGAAAAGCTGAGGTTTCACTCCTCTTCCATGAGCCGGGTATAAACGACCGGATATAAAACATTCAGTATTAAAATTTAGGAAGGTACTCGTGTAAGTAAACGCTTTTCTCTCAAAGAGCTGTATTAAACGTCTCTTCCCTAAGAAATTATTTTTGAAAAAAAAGCATTGTTCAGAAACCTTGCAAACGCGCAGTACCATTGATTTGGCCTCGTGATTTAGCGTGGTGCACAGGTTGCTGCAGCAATGGCAGACCATGGAAAATAAATTTGTGACAACAAGGAACGGCACAACATTTAACTCACTGAGCCCGACGGCCGTATTTCCCAAATTTGGGAGGCGTCATCTAATGGCTATGCACCAGTTGCAGGAGACGGATCGACCATGATAATTCAAGGGCAGTGCCAGATTAGCTTGGCGCCGACAGGCGCCAAGCTAATGTGGAACTACCCTTGTATTATCATGGTCGACCCATCTCCTGCCGTAAGGGTTAAATGGGTTAAAACAACCGAAGACAAATATCAAAAATAAACAATCCA
Source organism: Semisulcospira habei (assembly GCA_036245525.1). NCBI lineage: Eukaryota > Metazoa > Mollusca > Gastropoda > Semisulcospiridae > Semisulcospira > Semisulcospira habei. The sequence goes on along the minus strand of BTPG01000003.1, from coordinate 108,294,790 downwards.
GACCAAAAAGGTGACTGCAAAGCGTGTAATATGCAAAGAAGTCCCCAACGGAGAAACAAACACGTAAAATCTTACGTCACCTCCTTCAGTTTCCACATTCCTTTTGCCAATGAAGATAAGTAGCGGCTAATCTCTCTGTTTGTTTGTTTGTCTATTTTAACAAAGGGTATTTACCCGAAATATTAATAAATTGTGTTGTACCCGTCTTTTCTAAGCGTGTTTGTTTCTCCGTTGGGTACTTCTTTGAAGACAAATATCAGCTTCATGCGCAAAAACAAAACTCACACACTGTTTGAACTTCAAAAGCGGATCACACTATGTAACAGAACGACAGGCTTTTGGTCACGTAAATTACAGTAGCGTCAATTACTGTCACTTTCTTTCTTTAAAGGGGTAACTCACGCTGACATATTTTGCTTCCGGCAATGTGTGGTAAGTAAACATTTGCCACCTGCCACATCGGCTTCGTGGTACATGTTTCAATATGCACGCAATGTGTTTGTACTGACTGACCTGCCATTATGATATATGGAACAGCTCTCACGCGCGGTTAAAATATTCCGAGCTGCGGGAGTCCCATATGCATGAGAACTCTCGGACAAGTTTGTTCAATTTAACTCATTGGAGACGTGCCGAATACTAATACGCGGCTATTCGCCGCGTTTCCGCATGCGGCAAGTCTCCAATGAGTTAACAGTCTCAAAGCCGTCGTTCAGCTTCTCCGCCAGTTTTTCCGGCTCGGAAGATGAAGAAACGGGAAGTGACGCGAGGACACCGCTGATTGGCCGAGAGGCAGCAACATTGCTCTAGCCTTGCGGGCCGCCACAAGAAAATAAACTCGAATTGTATCGGGTGGCAAGTGGTGTCGGTAATATGGCTGGCGCCCCGCAATGTGGCCGCAACATTGCCGCCACAAAATTGCGCCCGGCTATAGGTGTTTGTGGTAGCGTGTGCCCAGCCTCTTACGACGCCTGCAAGGTAAGATTGCCTCAACTACCATTGTCATGTGACGTCAATACATGGCACCAAGGATATATATTTTTTTTCCAGCGCACTGAATCACGTTGTTTGGAGATATTGGTACGTTGCTTATACTTTTATAATTATTGCCAGAATGGAAATAAAATATTTGTAATTTGATACCATTTACGAAACATGATCAAGCTTTGCAAACTAACCATGGCTTGTTTTAGCAACATTTCCTCTTTATAAAATCATTACATGAAACATTTTCATAGCTTCTTTTTTTTTATAAGGTCTGTATGTGTAAATGATCTGTGCACTGCAAGTCCGTAGCTGTCAATTAGATCATATCTCAATGTACAGACTGCAGCAAGCAACAGACACGCGTTTTTCGTATTTGTACATTTACGGTGAGAAGCCAATGCGCAAAGGCCATAGGGCCGACATCGGGCCCCGTTGGCCCGCGTAAGGCCGTGAGCATGCCAACGGCGGCCGACGTCGGCTTGATGGCCTTTTGCGCACTGGGAATGAGTCTGTGAAATGGAAACAATCTGTCGAAAACAAATTTTAATCAACGATTTTATTATTATTTTTTTAATGTCATATTTATCGTTAACAAAGTATATACATTATGTTGGGAGTGTTTGCGGGTCCAGGTAGACAAAAAGCTATCGGGCCTTAGTCGTCCTCAGTGGGCCCGCGCACGTTGTGCGCGGGCCCACTGAGGACGACTAAGGCCAAATTGTCTTTGCGAATTGGTTCGACTGTCACGGATTCACAAAGGTTTCATTTGGGCAATTATGAATCGGCAAACCAAAGACAGAGTCATCACAATACAAATTATTTTGTAACATCATTTTCCAAGATCACGAATAAAGGTCTTTCACGAGTCACGAAAACCTTAAATTACATCACCTACATGTTGCGGTTTTCAGAAATACCGCCTCTTATTATGAGAGCAATTTGTGGTTTTCAGTGTTCCAAGCTGATGCATGTAGAAAGCAAAATACATTGAATAAAATCGACATTGAATTGCATTAGTTCTGCCTTGTGTTTGTAAAAAAAATAGTAATTATATCCATTTTGTTTGTATACAATGAAAATAAAAAAAAAAGAAAAAAGAAAAGAAAAGGAAACACGATGATTTTTCGTTTTCTGGTCGTTACAGAGCCGCAAGTTTTCATCAAGCACAAAAGCAAGCCAGTACAATTGTTCACTCCGTCTATGCCCAAATCCAGCTCGATTTTCTTTTTTTGTGTGTGCGTGTTTGTGTGTTTGTGTGTGTGTGTGTGTGTGTGTGTGTGTGTGTGTGTGTGTGTGTGTGTGTGTGTGTGTGTGTGTGTGTGTGTGTGTGTGTGTGTGACACGGGTGAAGGTATAGGCCATGAGGCCGAAGTGGTTCTGTTGATCTGTAAACCGCTTCATGGCTAAACACCAATCATCTGTAAGATACATACATCATCATGAGCCCCTGCAGTCCATGTGGGCCTATGCTCTTGCCGGTTCCGTTTATACGTGCGTTTCTCTAGCGGAATTTAATCATAAGCAGCGACCAGTTTTATAAAAGGTCAGTGAAAATGAGATGGAGCGTCCCGTGGTTTAGAGTCCTCAGCGGTCCAGCTTTATGTTGGCCAATATGTGTGCCCGAGCTGTTTTGGTACACGCAATCTGCAATCAGAAAGTCGAAGGAAACACACGTTATACATCTGGATCTCCGCGCAATGTGAATGTATCCCCTTCCATGTCGAGGAATACTCAGTGCCACCCAACTGCAGGAGGTATAGATCCTCATGCGGCCCCGCAGTTGCGGGGGCTCATGAGGATCTATACCTCTTGCTCAGACCAATCTGTATCCGTGTCCCTCGGACGGCCGTGACTTTTGGTCGTCTAATGAATACAGATTTCAGAAACAAAGTATGCGTCCAGTGGCGGGGAAGGGGTTGAAACGGGACACTACTAACTGTTGTCTTCCAGGACGGTGGGAAAAAAAAAAAAAAAACACGAGTAAGGGAGAGAACTGTGAAGAGTTCTCTCCCTTATTTTTTACTGGTGCTTTTTCCTTCAAGCCTCTTACCTCTTACGTACAATGAGTATTGCATCCGTGAATGTGATTTGACAGACGGGCACAGAACAGTGTCTCTACAATTTTTGGACCGAACGTGCTTCGAAATCGCAAACTTTCGACCTACCCATCTGACATTCTCTGGTAACCGAAGAACGAACAAACAAACCCAGCACGATACAATGAATGGTGCGGTCATCATATATATATATATATATATATATAATATATATATATATATATATATATATATATATATATATATATATATATAATATATATATATATATAATATATATAATATATATATATATATATATATATATATATATAAGGGATGTATATGACCGTTTTGCTATCACCTGTTTTTGTGATCTGACGATTGTGTGCCAGATATGAAAGGGCAAGGGAACTAATCGTTTCTGTCCAGTGCTCAGTAATTCACCTTGGTAAGCGTATTAATTACATGGGCAAATGAACACTTTACACCTGAGGTCATCAAACAATGAAAATTTCCTCGGTTTAATCATTTTTATTTTTATGACAGCTATGACTATTTATACAACTCGCATAGTTTTCCCGACATGTGTAAAGGCCCCGCTACACATGCCCGATTTTGAGGCCGATTCCCGATCAGTTTCGAATCGAGGGGTGATCGGGCCGGACTAAAAACACGTGTGCACTGCCACACATTTCCCGACTTGTTTAGCCGACCCGTTTGAATCGAAGATCAAAGTCGTACCTGTTCTGCAAAATGGCTGCTAGTTTTGACAGTGATGATGATGTGCTTGCATTATCAGCAGTTTTGCATCATATTCGGGAAGAGGCGTGCGAAACATCAGCAACGGCGGTGGCCTGTACTGATCACAACAGGCGTGTTCCGCCATTTGCAAACTACGACATGCTTTGCGGGACTCGCTCTGATTGGTTGAAGCTTACAACCGGGGCCGATTCGGATCGGGAAAATAGAGCAGGTTCTATACACCCGATTCCCAGCCGATTGGGACCGGATCGGATAATTGACGTCATCCGATCGCAATCGGATCGGAATTGGCTTCAAAATCTGGGCACAACCGGCCCGTGTAGCGGGGCCTTAATTGAGCTGTCCCAATTCACGTGTGGTGGTAAAGGTTGTGCGTTCTCCGCCGCACTGCTGACCGTTTTGTTTCAATGCCATATATCGATTAGTCACTGAGGCGGGGTAAAGTAAGAGAGACAAAACTGTGAGATCGAACAATTTCGAAGACACAAATGTCGATTCCAAGGATAACACACATTACAAAATTCATTGTATAAATAAATGTAATGATACTTGAACTCCTGCAAGCAAAATGAATGATGCACTCATTTCGACCGATAAAATGCCGCTCGTTAAAGCTCGAGCTTTAGCTCGAGGTTTAACGAGCGTCATTTTATGGGTCGAAATGAGCACTCGTAATTTATTCAATGATGTTAGGCCAGGCACAATTAGGTCTGTCGTTTACCTTTCGACACGTGCACGTTGCCTTTGACTTGAAGTTCAGCATAGGGTGAGCTCAGCCCCATCTCCCTCATCCTCAGTTCTTCATACTCAGAGGCCTGGTCGTCTGCGGACAGAAACCGAAAGGACACGCGTATTGAGGCGTAGGTACAGACTACGCGACTCAAACAAACATAGGGCAAATTAATTTAGGCAGGTGCTCTGTTCGAATACACAAGTGAAATTTACGCTTGAGAAAGGTCACGTTTACTGTGATACAAGAAAAAATGTATTCCAGAAATGCCGAATGCGGATATCCGGCAAATGAAGAAATCGTTCGAGACATGCCGCATTTATATCCGGCAAATGAACCCATCGTTCGTGACATGCCGCATGAAATCCGGCAAGTCACGAACGATGACTTCATTTGTCGCATATCCGCATTCGGCACTTCTCGAATTTTTTCTGAATACAAATAAGAAATCTGGACATCGTGAAGATATTGGTTTCTCTTCATGTCTGAATGGCTGTTACACAGCGCATTAACATTATCCATGGCAACAGACAATAGCCGATCAAGCAAAAGAAGAAGAAGAAGAAGAAGAGGAAGACACAAATTAAAACAATAAAACCTTAGCCCTTCCAGTAGGTAATGCCTGTCAAATGCTTTTGAAACAAAGGAGACCATGAAAATCGATATTATGGATACTGCTCTCCACAAGTCTAGATACACATCTCATTTAACTCATTCAGCCCGACGGCCGTATTTTCCAAATTCTGGAGGCGTAATGTAATGTCTATGCACCAGTTGCAGGAGATGGGTCGATCATGATAATTCAAGGGTAGTGCAAGAATAGCTTGGGGCAGACAGGCAATACCCTTGAATTATCATGGTCGCCCCATCTCCTGCTGTAGTGTGTCAGGGCTGAATGGGTTAATGACGAACTACGTGGACATTTCCCAGTACTGGCTAACTGATAACCGGATAATCCGCTGCACATAAACTAATGTAAATATATTCCCGCTATGTGACCAGGACAGAAATGTGATTTGTATCCCAGTATCGCTTGTTAACCCCTTGCCTGCTGAGGAATACTAAACGCCAACCCCACTGCAAGAGGCATAGATCCTCATGTGCCCCTGCCCCCCATCCCCCTGGGGAAGAGGGCGGTGGCTCATGAGGATCTATACCTCTTGCTAATACCAATTTACATGCAGTCCTGGACGGTATTCACTGTTGATTGTCGAATGAACAAAGGTTTCAGAAACACAATACGCGTCCAGTGGCAGTGAAGGGGTTAATGGTGGCGTTAATCCGAGTCCGATAATCCTCTACTGAAGCGTGTAATCCACTATAAGAGGACGAGGAAGAAAACAGGTGTACCATTGGGCTGTCTCAGATTAACGTAGTGCTGTAAAGTTGCATATGGCGACGCTAGTCCCACTTCTGATGTTTTCAAACCTTCATAGACAGAGGGCTCGGTGGCTCCCTCTGTGAATAAAAAAAGGAAATAAAGCTAGAATGAATGAATGAATGAGTGAGTGAATAACTCAATCAATCAATCAATCAATCAATCAATCAATCAATCAATCGATCAATCAAACAATCTAGCAATCAATCAAGCAATCGATCCAACGGTGAAGATGAAATATAAAAAAGACTGCTTCGCAGGAACAAAACAATAGACAAAAGAACAAACAAATAAATGAGAAAGAAACCCAAAGAAACAAGCTAAGAAAGGACAAAGACTATACAATTTATCAATAAATGTCATCAACTGTGATGAGTCACGTTTGTTGACGGACGTCACAAAATATCAAATCACTTTACACAACAACACGGGCAGTGTTGGATATCGCTGGCAATCATGATCAGAATCAGCTAAACACAACACTTGTGTGCTGATAGACTTTTGTCAGAACGTAGTCTTACCTGCATGATGAGAGCTGTTGGTTGTTGTTCTCTGTCCACTTCCATCATTGCTCCCATCACGTGACTCCAGTGACGTGTTGTTCTGAAGCTGTTTTGCCCTGTGAAGGCAGAAGACAGTAAATTCATTATTGTGTGAAGAGAGATTTTCGTTGAGTTAAAATAAAAAAAAACAACAACAACAACAACAAACAGACATTTTCGCCTTCATAAGGGACTCTTTGCCCCGTCCAGCCTCAAAAACTGGTGTGTAGAAACCGCTGTCTGTTGCAAGAATGAGGCAGATTAATGTGCAACAAACAAGATCTGTCGACCGTATGTCCTGCAGCTGTATGGTAAAAAAACCACGTAATAATTATTATAGTGAAAATGTATACATACATACAACTGCATATCCACCTGGTTGGAGATTTACTGGGCAGGAGGACTTGCAAATAAAAACTCAGTCAAAAGTCAAGTCAGTTCAAATTAGGTTAAGTTACGTCACGTCAAATAAGTTTTAAAAAAAGTCTGGTCCGATCAAGTCAAAAGTCAAAGTCAAGTCAGGAAAGGTCAGGTCAAGTCAGGTCAAGTTAAAAGTGTAGTCAAGTAAATAATAATAATAATAATAATAATAATAATAATAATAATAATAATAATAATAATAATAATAATAATAATAATAATAATAATAATAATAATAATAATAATAAATGAGATTTGTTAAGCGTAGCTCTAAAAGTAGCTCTAAGCGCTGATACAATGAAAAGGCTAACAGCTAACACGCACACACACACAAACAACATACGCACGCATGTACGCACGCACGCACACACGCACGCACGCACGCACGCACGCGCGAGCGCGCACACACACACATACGTGACCGTGGTGATGAATTGTGCATGGCTGGGGAAATGAACTAGTGAAAGGCAGTGTTGTAGAGGTGGGTTTTGAGAAGTTATTTAAATGAGGAGAGCGTTTGACAGTTACGGACAGGGGCTGGGAGGCTGTTTTAAGTGGCCGGGCCAAGATGGGAGAAGGCACGACCGCCACGTGTTTTACCTGAATTGGGAAGGCGAAATTTACGTGTGTCAGAGGAAGAGCGGAGGGTGCGAGATGGAGTATACAGATGGAGTTAGTCAGAGATATAGGCAGGAGAAGTCAGGTTGATAGAGTTGAAGCGCATGCAGGACAGTTTATACAGAATGCGTTCTTGTACGGGCAGCCAGTGGAGTTTTTCAAGGGCGTGGCGGATATGGTCACGCTTACGCACGCGCAGAACTAAACGGGCAGCACTGTTTTGCACTCTCTGCAGTTTATCTAGCTGGGTTTTAGGCAGGCCGGAAAGGAGGGAGTTACAGTAGTCTAACCGTGATAAAACAAAGGAGGAGACAAAGATTACAGTTGCTTCGGGCGTTAGATACTGTCTAACACTGCTATTTCGCCGAAGTTCAATATCTGCACATATGACTAACATAATTATCAATTTTGAGGTCTCGATCAATGAAAACACCGTTGAAAAAGGTTTTTGACACTGTCAGAGAAAGTGATTTGATTTTGACAGACAGAGATGTGACTGGGAAGACAGGGCAACTGCGAAGGACGCACGCCAGCTGTGATAAGCATGGATTCTGTTTTACCATCAGTTAGCTGGAGTTTATTTCTAATCATCCAGTCTTTAACTTCTTTCAGGCAGTTTTCCATGTTGGAAATTAAACGTCCAGCTTCAGGGACAGGATCAGAATCGTGCAACTGTGTGTCATCAGCGAACATATGATGTTTAACAGAATACTTGGAAAAATAGTAGCTAACGGTTGCATTTTGAAAATGAAGAAAATAGGCCCGAGCACAGAACCTTGGAACACTCCGAAAAAAGTAATGGGGCTAATGCAGAGTGACAGCCGTTGACAGAGACAACTAGATTCCGGTTTGTGAGGTATGACTCCATCCAGAGTAAAGCACGATCAGAGAAGCCATAGTTAAAGTAAAGACGAGACAGAAGAATGGAGTGATCGATAGTATCGAAGGCTGCGGACAGATCAAGAAGAGTCACGACCGACAGCTGATTATTATCAGCAGCGCAAAGGTGATCGTTTAAGATTCTAATCAGGGCAGTTTCAGTGGAGCGGCTAGGTAAGTATGCGGACTGGAAGGGATGTAGGAGAGAATTTTCTTGGAGGTACTTTAACATCTAAGATAAAACAACCTTCTCGAGGATTATAGAAATAAAGGGAAGGGGATCGAGTTTTTTTTTTTCCAGCAATGGTCTAAATAAGGCCGTCTTGAACTCGTCCGGGAATACACCAGTGGACAGAGACACATTAATGGTGTGGGTCATGGGACCAATCAACAGATCAATGTGTTGGTACAGAAGAGGCGTGGGTATGGGATCTCTTTCGCATGTCTTTGGAGGCGTCTTTTTTAGGATGTTGAGAATAGTCACCTCTGTAACTGGCTCAAAACATGCAAAAGAGGTCCCATGACCGAAACAAGGTGACGGCGACAAAACAACAGACAAACTAAGCTTATCCAGTTTGTCGCGGATATGTCTGATCTTATCACAGAAAAAGTCGAAGAAAACTCGAGGAAGATCGCTTGTAAGGATCGCAACGGGAAGCGGAGAAATCCTGCACTTGACAAGCAAGGAGTTCCCACTACTAAACAGTTTCTTGCAAGTGTCACTCTCAGCTATCTTACTGCTGAAAAAGACAGTCTTGGCATGAAGAACCAGACGCGTGACAGCATGCTTGGCGCCGTGTAGATCTGGCGGTGTACTTTCAAGCAGAACGCACGCCATGCACGCTCAACACGACGTCTCTCTTGCTTCGCTGTCCGAATGTCAGGGACGAACCACGGTGGTGGCTGGCGCGTGGCGGTCGATAAGAGTGGAAATCAGCGTTGAGGGTGGAGGCTGTGAGGGAGGGGGTGCTGGACAGGACACCGGCCAGGTCAGCATGGAACTACTCATGGTCTATGGCACGGAGGGTCCTGCTTGTCACGGGAGGAGGAGGCGGGGTAATGATATTCAGATCACATACAATGGATCTGTGGTCGGACACAAGATGATCGGAGACACAGACCGACGAAAGGAGCTGGTCGGTCTCTCTGTGGATAACCCAGTCCAGCATATGTCCAGAGCGGCGTGTAGGTTCACTGACGGCCTGGGTTAGACCATACTGCAGGAGAAGATCCTTCACGCGATGAGAGTTTCCACCACAGTCAAAATGAAAGTTAATGTCCCCCAGGATAATGGTTGGACTTGGTTAGTCAATGCACAGGTCGAGAAGATTAGGAAACTCCTAGAGAAAAATGCTTTCGGTCAGCTGGTTGGCTTTGCTGGTCGATAAAGCAGCAGAAAGTGCACACGCTGCTGTGGAAGTGAAAAGGACAGTTCAGCCAATTCAAAGGATGAATGGCCGAAAGCAAAAGAGACAGTGTATGTAATAAAAGGTTGAGGTGATGATCTAAAAAATGAAAGCCAGACCTCCGCCTCTTGAAGCACGGGGGTAGGACTTCATGACGTAGTTGTCAGGTGTCATGTCTTTGCCTCATCTCCAGTGACACTGAACCAAGTCCCTGTCAGAAACAGAACATCAATGTCGTTGTCTCGGATGAATTCACTGATTTCAGCCCGTTTTTCTGGAGAACCGACGAACCTTGCATTACACAAAGCAATAGTCAGTTTAGCAGCAGACAGCATGCGGGCATTTGACTTCACATCAGCAGGAGTTGGTACAGTTGGCAGCGGGATGGAAACTAAGTTGTGCCAGTTGACATGACCCCGACAGCGTTCATGCACGCGACTGAGACGTAAGTAACGTCATGTCAAAAGTCTAGTCAGGTCAAGTCAAACGTCAAGTGAAAAGTCAAGTCAATATCCACTTACTTTGTGTGTGACGTGGAAAGCGCTGAAACAAACGGGACAAAAGTAAACTAAAGAATAGCAACACACTCGCTCACGCATGCATGTACCCAAGCCTACAAACAGCTCAGTAATGAGCATGCTAATGTCCTGCAATTCTCGGTGTAAACTGTTGGGTGCACAAAACGTATAATTCTCAGTGGCAAACTGTAAAAGTCGTATTACAAAGTCACACTTTCCAAAGATTAAACAATCAATGACAGTCAAATCTGCCGCCTGAAGGCAAAGAACAGCAAGTCCATTTTTGGGAAAAGCGAGACTTCCGTTGAAATACAGTGAAAATCTCGATTTTCACCAAAAAGGACTTCATGTGTTGGATTAAAAGGGCTGTGTAGACGTGTACATGCTAAGGTCATTATAGCGGGTAACAGCTTTATTAACTCATTCGAGACAAGCCGCCTCCGGATACGAGGCTTATGCCGCGTATCCGGAGGCGGCTCGTCTCGGACAAGTTAAAACACCCTCGCTTTTGACATATTTCAATGAGATTCGTCCTTGTAATCGAAGAACGAACTGTACATCTGATTTGCTTTACGTATTTTCAGTGTTACGTGAACTGAACGGACATAATCTGTTTTCTCCCTCTATCACACTTGCGGTGGTTTTTCGCCGCGAGATGGCCTTAGTTGCCTGCTCGGAGTTAAATCCAACTACCTAGCTTGGGGTGATGCATAAATAGACCAAGCGCCAAAAACTACAAACCATGTTCATCCATATAAATAAATGAAAACGTGAATAAAATAAATAAATAAATAATTAAATAAATAAATAAATAAATATTCTCGATGTACCATTTTTTCTCCGCAAGAAGAACACAACCACCACCACCCCCGCAACCACAGCTGCAACAGCAGCCAAGACTCCGCCAATGATGGGACCTGACGAAACACCAGTGGCCTCCACTGCTGTCGATTGAATCATTTTTGCATATTAAGAAACACGATATCTACAAATCGCCATTGACAGCACCTTGTTCGTATAGCACAAGATTCTCCAGGACATGAATAGGTAACACGAGAAGTAACCCCTTGACTGCTATTGACGATACGGAACTACCTTAAATATTTCGAGACGTGACGCCTCCGGATACGCGGTTAATTCCGCGTATCCGGAGGTGGCACGTCTAGAATGAGTTAACACATTCACTTCCGAGAAATGAAACGAACAACACCCTACTGGAAGAGTTATAGATCCCCATGAGCCCCCACCATTGTGGAGGCTCATGAGGATCTATGTCTCTTGCTGAGACCAGTTTTGAGACTGTGCGCGGGCCCACTGCGGTTGACTTTGGCCCGTTCGCCTTTTGACTGCTGAGGTAGTTCCAACGCCCGAACATCTATATCGACCGTAGTTCTATCAAACATCCTCGTGCTGTCGAGCAATAGATTGTTGTAATATCGAGCAATAGGTTATTGTAAAAGCCTTCATTATTATTCATAGATACGTAAAACGACAGGATTGAGTCATTATGACCTTGACCTTCAGAGGGGTCAAAAGAAATAATTTAGATATGCAAGGAGAAGATTTATCGTCAGGTATCTCTGTACAGAATGTCTACCTCTGATCGTTATTGGACTGCAGGTGGTGTAGTTCGCTGTCACACTGCCAGGTACAATCTCAAAACAATCGCTCCAGCATCTCAGGGACCGTCCTTCGTGTTTTGCCTTGTCAGCAGTAAAACGTAGTTCGTATGTCGCCACGTCGCTTGTAGTGTTTACACACCGGGCATCGCCTGTAAAGGTTGTGTTGCAAGTGGGGTACCCGGAACTGGCCAGGGCGGACCAATAGGCATCGCTTTGTATCTCAAAAAGCACTACGCTTACAATAACACACTTTCCTGTTGATCCTGCAGTGAAAGTGGTCCTGTTCACCTGACACAGCACCGAGTACTGCACGCCGTCAATAAAGCTGGGTGGACAGGTGGTGGTGAAGTCAGCTCCATACACTGGACAAACAGCATCATTATTAATTTCCACTCACTTAGCCCTGACACTATATACTGTTCACAAAAATTAGGGAATGTCGGCCAGTGGCTAATCGATGGGAAATCTTATCATATTGCCTAGTTTAAAAATGTCAACAATTCAAGTCGAAATATGATTTTCCCCTACTTTGTGTGAACAGCGTGCAACTAAATTCAACTCAGCCAACAGAGTTCAACGGTGATGCCAGAATATCTTGGCGCCTAGAAGCAATACCATCTATCAGCCTAGCTAGGCAAACTATTCTACCACCACATTTGAACTTTCATGGTCTAAAATCTATCCTGTGGTGCAGATCACAGCTGCCTTGGCAACTTCAATAAACAGTGGACCTATCCACTCAGGCCCACGGGATATAGCTAGGTGATGGTCAATGTACAATACCCCGGCACCTCCTGCTGACCTGGGATAGTTGCTTGCACAAGAGACCATGACTATTTGTTTTTGGTCACTTTTGCCGTTGCGACATCAACCATGCCAAGACCTAGTGCTCCGCAACGAGTACGAGATCTTGGGCGTTTGGAAGCCGGCGAAGATCCACAAGCTGTGGCAGTGACCTTTAAATGTCACATTTCGACCAATTACAGGCTGCAGCAACGATATTATGCCAACGGGTCTTCTGCTGACGCTCCCCGAAGCGGACGACCACGTGTGACAACTCCACGGAATGATCGCCACATTTTCCGGGCTCACGTGCGAAATCGCTTTCATCCGGCCGAGGAAACAGCAAGAGAAGTTATCGGCAATCAGCAGGCACCCGTGGCCAGACAGTGCGACGACGGTTAAAGGAGCATAATCTGCACCACCGCAGTCCAGCCCGTCGACCTGTTCTTACTGACCGTCATCGTCGTGCACGCCTACAGTCGGGCCACAGGCTCATGTCGACTGGACCTGGCGACAGTGGCAGAACGTCCTGTTCACGGATGAGAGCCGCTACTGTATCAGCCATGCAGATGGGCACATAAGATTGTGGCGCAGAAGGGGTGAACGCCATGCTGATGACTGCGTGCTGGAGAACAATGCCTTGGACGTGATGATTTGGGGTGGAATTACCCTAAACCAGACAGTAGGACCTGTTGTCTTCCGTGGACTCGTACCAGGTCGCGGAAATGGCATCACAGCTGAGCGCTACATTGACCAAGTGCTACTCCCATATGTCCTGACATTTTCTCAGGGACGCAGAAACTTTATCTTGCAGCAAGACAATGCGCGTACACACACTGCACGTATCACCCAGCACTTCTTGCAGCAGCACAACATCCCAGTCATGCCCTCGCCTGCCCTCAGCCCGGACCTCAATCCCATCAAACATCTGTGGGACCAACTGCAAAGGGAGGTCAACGCTGTACGCCCCAGACCAACGACAGCCGTTGAACTGGAGAATACCATTGTCCAGGCCTGGAACAACATCCCCAGGGCAGCTGTCAACCGCCTGATGCAATCTATGCGCCGACGCTGCCAAGCCGTCATCAACGCCAATGGGAGTCACACGCCATATTGACTTTGTGCTGTTCCAAGCTTGCTCCAAATACAGAATAAACTTCCACACGGATTACGCTGGTGTCCATGATTTCATTCCTAAAATGTCGATAACATCTGTTGTATGGTTTGTCCGACATCGACTTTCAAATGTTGGATTAAATGTGATTTGAAGGGGCTGCTACTTTGCGTT
>BTPG01000003.1:108192936-108280799 GCA_036245525.1 Semisulcospira habei | reverse complement strand
TTCTTTTGTTGATCAATATATAATCAACACCATACCGCACACTAATCGCAGCACCCCCGCTTTGCGAGAAAACGAGTACTTGAAAATGTTGGAACTATGCGGGGTTTTGACCCGAGTTACAACTGCTTCTACATAATGACACTTACCCTTTGTCAGCCACGGCAACACACAGATGAACGCAGTCAGAGCACACCAACTTGTTGGAGGAGCCATTTCTCTGTACTTCCTCGTACACCTTCAGGCGGGTAGAATATCGTTAGCGTGTCGCGTGTGTGTTGTTATTGATAGGTCTAAACTAGGCCATAGCTGTGTGACATCGGTCTTAGAATTCATTGCAGTGTGTAAACATATGCGGAAGTAAATTAGGCGTGTTATGTGCTGAGAGTGTTAACCAGTGATTCTTTTTAGGATCAAACACGCCTCGCGCCATCGAAACCTCTTGGTAGTGGAGTTTTGCGTACGCAAGGTATGACCACACTTCAAATAATTCACCGTTTGTTTCTAAAATCTTGTTTCATTCAGCGACTAAAAGCCAACACCGTCCAAGGAAAATGGATACAAATTTGGTCACAGCAAGAGGCATAGATCCTCATGAGCCTCGGCAGTCGCGAGGGCTCATGAGGATCTATGTCTCTTGCAGTTGGATCGTGTTTACTTTTTTTCGGCAGTGAAGGGGTTAAATAATAGGACACACACACAAATATCAGTCAGTTGAAAGAATAGTGCCAGTTATAAGTTGTAATTTATATAACTCGTAGGGGACTCGTGGAGGGCGGGGTCGTCTATGTCCCGTGCAGATGTGAACATCTGCCCACTGCCCACTGCCCCTGCTGCCTTGCAGGCCTGGCCGCTTGGCTGCGGAAAGGCTAAGGGAGGAAACCCCTGACATCAAAGCCCCCGTGTCTCCGGGGAAGGCTTTTGAGCCAGAGACTAGGACAAGGACAGTCTGATATAAAACCTACGACCCGAGGACCTCGATGCCACCGTCCCAGCTTGCTAGGCCATGGCAGACGAACCAAGGGTTTAAAGGGTGGGGCCAGTACTGCGCACACTGCACTCCACCAAAAAGCTGCACCGCGCAGGCTTTAGGAAACGTCCACGGACCATGACACTGACCATTCCAAGTCCTGTAGCGACGGGCGAGGGGCGAAACGGCAGGTGAAAAATGTCACTGGAAGCCGCAGTCTCAAACCTGCATGCAGGCGGTTCAGGATATTGGTCGCCTGATGTTGACCTGGGGATGACAACATCACTCGGCACACCCTGAACGACCAAGCAGCCTTCTCTAGGGACAGCACTGCCTGCTCCACACGGAGAGGGGCCTAGAAAAGGTGGCCTAACCAAAGCTCGTCCCCTCGCAACCCCAGTTGGCTAGCCGCGGTCAACGGGCATCTTCTCCTGCGGTCAAAAAACAAGAAAGAATAACGGATCCACTCTCATGACGACCACGACCGGACTCAACGTAGCATGCTGGAACGTCCGAACCATGCTCGACAAAGCAGACAGCGGACGCCCTGAACGTCGCTCCGCCCTCATTGCCCATGAATTGCGGAGGTTAAACATCGACATCGCCGCGCTCAGCGAAGTACGCCTTCCGGACGAAGGCAGCCTCCAAGAACTTGGTGCTGGGTACACCCTCTACTGGTCAGGCAGGCCTGCATCAGAAAGACGGCTCTCAGGCGTGGGTTTCATGGTCAAGACATCCATTGCGACTAAGCTGGAAAACCTACCAACGGGCCACTCAGACCGCATCATGTCCATGCGCCTCCCACTGAGACACCAGCAACACGTCACCCTTCTCAGTGTGTACTCCCCAACCCTCCTGGCAGAGCCTGCTGAAAAGGACAAGTTTTACACTGACCTGCGCAGCCTCATACAGAGCACCCCTGCAGACGACAAAGTCATCATCCTTGGCGACTTCAACGCCAGAGTGGGCCAGGACTCTGAAGCCTGGAAAGGAGTCCTCGGCAAGCATGGCGTGGGGAACTGCAATGACAATGGCCGCCTACTGTATGGAGTTCTGTGCGGAGCAGCAACTGGTCATCACCAACACTACTTTTCAGCAAAAGGACAGTCGAAAGACCACCTGGATGCATCCTCGCTCCAAACACTGGCACCTTATCGACTATGTCCTAGTGCGTCAGAGGGACCGCAGTGACGTCCTCCTCACCAGAGTGATGCCCAGCGCAGAGTGCCACACTGACCACCCGCCTTGTCCGCTGCAAACTCAGGCTCCACTTCAAGCCAAAACCCAAGAAATGGGGGCCCCCCAAGAAAAAGCTTGATGTTGCCAGCCTTCAGCGCGACGATGTGAAAGCTGCCTTTCAGACAGATTTACAGCGCAGGCTCAAAGACACAGCGGACCCAGCAGACTCCTCCCCTGAAACACTCTGGGAACAACTGAAAACTGCTATTGCAAAATCCTCTGCAGAAGTCTTGGGTTTCGCCAGAAAGAAGAACAAAGACTGGTTTGACGAAAACGATGTAGAGATCCAGGAACACCTAGCAAAAAAAAAGAGCCGCCCATCAGGCCCACCTAGCCCAGCCTTCCTGCCCTGTGAAGAAGTCTGCCTTCTGCCTCGTCTGCAGCAGTCTCCAGCGCAAGCTCAGAGATCTCCAGAATGAGTGGTGGACCAGACTTGCACAGACGACCCAGCTTTGCGCTGACAATGGTGACTACAGGGGCTTCTACGAAGCACTGAAAGCAGTGTATGGCCACAGGCACCTGGTACAAAGTCCCCTGCGAAGCGCGAATGGCCAGGCACTCCTCACAGATAATACCTCCATCTTGAACCGCTGGTCGGAGTACTTTCAGAGCCTCTTCAGCGCTGAGCGCACTGTTCAAGAAGCAGTCGTCCTACAAATCCCACAACTCCCAGTAAAGGTCGAATTGAACGAACCGCCCACCGCTGAAGAGACCCTCACAGCCATCCACCAGCTCAAGAGTGGCAAAGCAGCAGGCATTGATGGAATACCGCAAGAGATCTGGAAACATGGAGGCACAGCACTGCACAACAAGCTCCATGACCTCTTTCTCTCCTGCTGGGAGGAAGGAACACTACCAAAGGATCTCCGTGATGCTGTCGTTATCACCCTGTACAAGAACAAAGGCGAGAAGTCTGACTGTTCCAACTATCGGGGAATTACCCTGCTGTCCATTGCTGGGAAAATTCTTGCAAGGCTGCTCCTGAATCGGCTGGCACCTGCCATCGCTGAAGACCACCTCCCAGAGGGCCAGTGTGGCTTCAGAGCAAACAGGAGCACCACCGATATGGTCTTTGTGCTGAGACAGCTTCAGGAGAAGTGCCGCGAGCAGAACAAAGGGCTGTACGTAACGTTTGTCGACCTAACAAAAGCGTTCGACACTGTGAGCAGGCAAGGCATGTGACAGATCCTGGAGCGACTTGGCTGTCCCCCAAAGTTCCTCAGCATGATTGTCCAGCTACACGAGGACCAGCAAGGCCAGGTCAGACTCAACAATGACCTCTCAGAACCATTCCCATTCTCAACGGCGTAAAGCAGGGCTGCGTGCTGGCACCGATCCTCTTCACCATCTTTTTTAGCATGATGTTGAAGCAGGCCACAGTGGACCTCGATGATGACGATGCAGTGTACATCAGGTATCGTCTCGATGGCAGCCTGTTCAACCTCAGACGACTGCAGGCCCACACGAAAACCCTAGACCAACTGATTCGTGAGCTGCTTTTTGCTGATGACGCTGCCCTCGTTGCACACACAGAGAGAGCCCTGCAGCGCATCACGTCCTGCTTCGCAGACGCTGCCCAGCTCTTTGGACTCGAGGTCAGTCTGAAAAAGACAGAGGTCCTCCATCAGCCGGCACCCAAGACAGTGTATTGCCCTCCTCACATCACCATTGGCGAGTCTGAACTAAAGTCAGTGCACCAGTTTACTTACCTTGGCTGCATCATCACTTCGGGCGCCAAGCTGGACAAGGAGCTTGACAGCAGGCTGGCAAAAGCGAACAGCGCTTTCGGGCGACTTTTCAAGCGGGTGTGGCACAATCAACAGCTGAAAACAGGCACCAAGATCAGCGTGTACAGAGCTGTGGTCCTCACAACCCTGCTGTATGATTCCGAGTCCTGGGCCCTCTACCGCAGCCAACTACGACTCCTCGAACGCTTCCACCAGCGCTGCCTGCGCACCATCCTGGGCATTCACTGGAGTGACTATGTCACCAACGTCGAGGTCCTTGAACAGGCTGAAACTGTCAGCATCGAGGCTTTGCTGCTGCGGACACAGCTCCGCTGGGCGGGGCATGTCTCCAGGATGGAGGATCATCGCCTACCAAAGATCACCCTGTTCGGCGAGCTTGCTACTGGACACCGTGACATAGGGGCACCAAAGAAGAGATACAAAGACTGTCTCAAAAAATCACTTAGTGCCTGCCAAATCGACCACCACCAGTGGTCTTCGCTTGCTGTGGACAGTGACACCTGGCGCTCCACCATTTACAAGGCAGCTGTCTCCTTTGAGGACTCTCGCAGAGCTAGCCTCAAGGACAATCGGCTCACGAGAAGAAAAAAAAACAGAGATGCCGCAACTCAGAACCCTGGCCATACCTCCCCCTGCAGCCACTGCGGTCGAACCTGCCTGTCCCAGATTGGCCTCCGCAGCCACGAACAAGCCTGCAGACGTCGTGGGCAACTCCTATAAAATCTTCGTTCGCGAAGTCAAGCCAAGAGAGAATATAACTCGTACCCTTTGCCAGACCATGTGTTACCATACTGCATCATACTATGAGGGATGTATACGATAGTCTTGTTCTTTACCTGTGATTTTTTTTTAAAGGCTGGCGATTGGGGGCCTGATAGGAGGGGCCAGGGGATCTAACTGTGTGTATGTCCAGCGCTGAATAATTCCCCTTGGTATGTGTACTATTCTACCAACGTTAGCCTCACCTATCTGGTTTGTGAGCGTACTGCATCACGACAAGTGTGGCGTTACGGGCTGTGCTGCATCCTCTTCAGTTTTGTCTGTTTCGTTGCAATGCCACACAACGATAAGATATTGAAGCGGGGTAAAGTATACACGACCTGCTGCACTGCATCACTTCGAAAAGAAAAGAATATGTCGATTCTGAGGTTGAAAACTCTTTTCAAGAAATCGGTGTATAAATAAATAAAACCAAGCCTGACCTCCTTTTTTGCTAAATAATAACGAGGAATCAATTCGACCAACAAAATGCGAGAATCTGCTCGCATTGTATCGGTCGAATTGAGCACTCGCGCTGTATTTTGCGTAACTAGAGATCGCGCACAATTTAATCTGTGTATATAAATTTCAGCGACTACTTAGAACAAATGTGAAATATTACTGTGGTTTTTTTTCCCAAGGGCCCTCGCGTCAAGATGATATAGTGTTACCCTTTCTTTACTTGAACCCGCGCGAGCTCAGAAAAGCTCTCAGTAAGCTCTTATCTATATCCGGGCAAATAGTTTATGGTCATATTGAGCATTTTAATGTTTTTATGATTATATGCGTCGATCACAGCTAGTTCTTCACTGTTACAAAAGTGCATTATGATCTCTTACTTGTAGTCGCTTATGTTTTTGAATGTACTTGTTAGGATTTGACACGCGAGCCGTTAACCCTTCCAATCCTGATCCACAACACAAGAAAAGAGGAGAAGCACCTACCATAAAAGTTCAAGGATAGTGCCAGATTAGCTTGGCGCCTGGAGGGGCCAAACTAATCTGGCACTCTCCTTGAACTATGTATACCATCGTCGGTCTTAACTTTCTTTTCTACCGACCTGGCACATGGTCTTTACACGACAATTGGTTAAAGACGGTCGAGTAAAAAGATCATGCTGTGTGTGGCAATGCGCCATAATTTCTCTTCCAGTCATAACTGGGTGAAGTTTGTTCTCAACAAACGGCTTGGGAATTCTTACATTGGCTGTTGTGAGCACAACCAGAGAGACAAGATGGGCAGCCTGTTAGAAATACTGTGTTTTCTCCTGCTGGGCAGCTTACGCGCATGTAAGTATGTGCGAACGATGTAGAATGCACACACAAGTTAACGCACCCTTTGTGAATACATGCTGATAGGCTTTGAAATTTCCGTATAAGATATTGTCTAAACTATTTTGTGTTATTATTTTGCATGAAATATGTACCATAGGTCGAACATGTGTGTGTGTGTGTGCGCGCGCGCACGTGTGTGTGTGTGTGTGTGTGTGTGTGTGTGTGTGTGTGTGTGTGTGTGTGTGTGTGTGTGTGTGTGTGTGTGTGTGTGTGTGTGTGTGTAACAGGTTCTGGTTTATTTTCTGGCTTGTCTTGGGTGTACACGTCGTACAACATGCGTCCGTCTTTAATTACCTGTCGAAGATAATATCTAACCTGTCAAAGCTTTTATTACGACTGAACACAATATTTTTTTTTTGTTTTGTTTTGTTATTTTTGTGCTTAACTCACTGTGCCCGAGGTACGAAATACCCACATTTTGGAGTTATCCTCCAAGGACTGCATTACAATTCAGGAGATAGATCATAGTTCAAGGGTGGTGGCAAAATAGCTTGGCGCCTATATGGTCGAACCCTATCTTACTGTGGTGTGTCACGGGCAGAATGAGTTAACGGCTTGACAAAATGAAGGTAAATGTGTGTTCGTATTGTGAAACGTGATTGGCCAACACCTTTGTAGTTTAGCGACTTCGTAGTCCAGAAGATGAATGTCAAGAAGTCTGCGTTGCCGTGACAGCGGGCTACACGGGGAAAATATGCGAGTAGAGCTAGGCCAATTAGAAAAGGTGTACGAAAAATAGAACACATAACAGTTCATTGTGCTTTGTGTTTTGTCGACTGTCACTGATAGGCTAGAGATACAGAAATCCTTATCCCAGGGCACAAGATGGCCATCGGGCCGATGTCGGGCGCCGTTGGCTCGCGCACAGCCGTGCGCGGGCCAACAGCGGCCGACGACGGTTTGATGGCCTTTTGCGCACTGGGATTGTGTTGAGTTGCTTTGCGTTGTGTTGCCAAGAACTGGCTTGCTTTGCCATGCCTGGCTTCTATTGCGATGCGCTGAATTGCACTGCACTGCCGCTATTATAGTGCATTGTATGGCATGGCAATTGTATGGTACGGTACGGTATGGGATGGTATGGTACAGTACGGAATGCATGGCATGGCATGGTACAGTACGGGATGGTATGGTACGGTATGGCATGCATGATATGGAATGGTACGGTACGGGATGGTATGGTACGGTATGGCATGCATGCTATGGAATGGTACGGTACGGGATGGCATGGTACGGTATGGTCTGGTATGGTACGGCACGTTACGGGATGATATGGTACTGTTTGGCATGCATGGTATGGTATGGTACTTTACGGGATGGTATGTTACGGATTGGTAATGATGGTATAGTACAGTACGGGATGATATGGTACGGTATGACATGCATGGTACGGTATGGTAAGGTACGGGATGGTATGGTACGGTATGGTATGGTATGGTACGGTTTAGTACGGCACGGCACGGTATTATATGGTACGGTACGGTACGGGATGGGGTGATATAATTGAAATAATTGATGCCTACATTGCCTTAGTGTCCACAGGTAACGCTGCGCAGCTCACCATCACCCCTCCATGACTCACCTTGTCCGGTAACAGTTCTGTCGGTACCGTCAGAACGACTGTCTCCCCGCAAGATGCATTGTATTCTCTGCACATCAGCCGGGTAGCCACTGGCAGCACAACACAACCCACACAGCTTGGAGGTGCCAGTCTAAAGAACAATAACAACGGCACTGCCAGGATGGACACTGCTATCACTGCAGCAACCATTGAGGGCAGTTTGTCTCAACCGTCCATCACCATCATCATGACACAGGCAACGTGTACGGACGAAGCCATCTTTGTCTGTTCTGCAGCGGTTTTTACACCCCCGACAGCTTCCTTCCCAACTCCTACCGAGGACAGAAGAAACTTCACAGTTGATGGTAGGTACACAGGCGATATTTTGCTTCACTACTCTGTATTAACTCATTCAGCCCGACGCACGTATTTCACAAATTTTGGAGGCGCCATCTAGCGACTAGGCATCTGTTGCAGGAGATGGATCGACCATGATAATTCAACCAACTATCGGCGCCAAGCTAATCTGGCACTACCCTTGAATTATCATGGTCGATCCATCTCCTGCTGTAGTGCGTCAAGGCTGAATGGGTTAAATATCACTTCGTCCGTTCAGTTTTCCTCACTTTGACCCATTCAGTGCAAGCAGATTGTGATTTGGAAATCTTGGTCAATTCAACGTCAAAGGAACAGGGATACAATGTAGTTTCAGCAAGAGGCATACACCCTCATGAGCCCCCGCAACTGCTGGGGATCATGAGGATCTATTCATCACAGAGTTCGGTTACTCACTTTTCTCGGCAGATAAGGGCGTAATTATCACTGCGTTTTGAGTCCTTGGGGCAAACTGTACAAACTTTGTGTTGTCCTCTGAGGACATATTACAATTCTGCGGACAGATCTCAATCATTTGCTGACTGTCGGCGCTAAGCTATTTTAGCACCACCCTTGAACTGTAATGGTCGATGCAAACTGTTTTGTAGTGTCTGAATGAGCTATTGTCTTTTCGTTCTTTCTGTGTGTACTCCTGTATAGAAATATGTATTGTTTGTTTTTGTTGTAATAGCTGTATTGATCATTCATTACTCGATTGAAATAAATTGCTGTGGTCTTTAACTCATTCAACCCGACGGACGTAATCCAAATTTTGGAGGCGTCATCTAATGACTATGCACCATTTGCAGGAGATGGATCGACCATTATTATTCAAGGGCAGTACAAGATTAGCTTTGCTCCGACAGGCGCCAAGCTAATCTGGCACATTTCCTTGAATTATTATGGACAAACCATCTCCTGCTGTAGTGCGTCAGGGCTGAATGAGTTAATTGTGTTTGGAATGCATTATTGCTGTTACTGTGCGTTGCTTGAGCGAACAAGGTATGTCTGTATAAGGCAAAAACTGGTATAAGTGAGCAGCCTTCATTTTTCATGAAAGACTATAATTCAGGTAATTGTAGCCCCGGAACAATATGGTCTTTACTTTAAAGGGCACGCCCGACGTCTTTTTAAGGCTTCAGTTGGCGAAAAGCTGTTACTGGACTTACATACATACCCATTTAGACAGTGACCACCCTATTGTCCCACCAAATGCTTTCTTTCGTCCGTTCAAAGCGAAAAGAGGCCCACCGGAATCTGTTGACGGATACGTGAAAAGATTGCTTCTGACAGGCGTTGGTAGCTGACGTCATAACTATTCTGTACGACCTTAGGTCATCTGCATAATTATAACCAATCAGAGACAAGATAGCGGATGAACCAGTCAAGAAAAAAAGAAAGTATCATCGACTAGCGTCGACAATGACAGACTCGGAATTGAAGAGAAGAAAGAGGAAGAGAGACAAGATACCCCTAAGTAGAACTGACATCAGACAAGGGAATATGGACATGTGGCAACGCGTAAAGTAAGAGCTTGGCGTGACCGCCCACCCGGAATTTGTCGCCTTCCTGCTGAATTAGTAAGTAATCTAAGGTCTTTGTCGATCTTCCTATAGTTCCGCGAGCGCTAGTGATTTTTTTAAAATTCATGATCTTCAGTAGAATTTATTTATTACTGATGTCGCAAGATTTTAAACATGTTTTATAATATAGTTACGAGCTAGTTATCGCATTTTATGCTGCAGAGATCTGAAAACTACGGTGTGTGTCAAAGTTGCACATCGCTGATCGTAACATGTCACGTTTTTGTCTGTGCGGGCTCTCATCCACTCGATTCAGTGAGGTAGTATTTCTGCTGATATGGTGCATATGTCGTTTCCAATGATGCTTTCAGTTACGTAGACTTCGATGTGTGAGATGTGAAATTGACTGCAGTGCAGAAAGTGGGCATAAATACCAATGTTCTGTTTCAATGATGGAAGACGTGCGTGTTTCCGATGGGTTAAAGAATCAAAAGTTAAACTAGGCACCGTGGATTTGCTTTCCACTCACGCCCTTGGTGCGCTACTGTAGGCACGGTCGTTACTAGTAAATACTAGCAGTTTGGGCGGAACCCGCATTGTGATTTTGACAACATTGCGAGTATGGAAGGTTTATTCTACTTTCTCGTAAACAATTACGTCAAAGGGATGCCGGAGAACATCAGTACACGTGTACACTGACACGTGTGTACACTACACCGATGACCTCAGGACCTGCAGTATTGCGATACTGATAATCGGCCGCCATAGACTGGGTCATGAAGAGGACCACAGAGCACAGACGAAGTGGAATACAGTGGACACTGTGGACACAGCTTGACGACCTCGATTTTGCAGACGACTTGGCTTTACTGTCCCACACTCATCAACAAATGCCGGACAAGACCACGAGGCTTGCTGACATCTCGTCCCAAGTGGGCCTCACCATCCACAAACAGAAAACAAAGACAATGAGGCTGAACGCAACCAGGGAAGAACCAGTCTTGCTTGCTGGCACCCCGTTGGAGGAGGTGGAGTCCTTCACCTATCTCGGGAGCATCATAGACAAAAAAGGCGGCACTGATGCAGATGACAGAGCACGAATCGGTAAAGCCAGAGCAGCCTTTCTCCAGTTGAAAAAAGTGTGGAGTCCCAGAGAGATGTCACAACACACCAAAGTCCGGATTTTCAACTCCAACGTAAAAGCAGTTCTCCTATATGGAGCAGAGACTTGGAGATTGACAAAAACCACAGTCAACAGAGTACAGATCTTCATAAACAGTTGCCTTAGGAGAATTTTGAAAATCCACTGGCCAGAGAAGATCAGCAATGTCAGACTCTGGGAGAGAACAGAGCAGATAACAGCAGAGAATGAAATTGGGCGAAGAAGATGGGGATGGATTGGTCACAGTCTGAGAAAGTCAGCTTCCAATATCACTAGGCAGGCATTGTCATGGAACCCCCAGGGAAAAAGGAAAAGAGGCAGGCCGAGAAACACCTGGCGTCGAGACCTCCAAGCAAACATCAAGAGACTGGGAACCACCTGGAGTAAAATCGAAGGAGAAGCACAGGAGTCCCTGGAGGTCTCTCGTCGACGGCCTATACCCGGGGAGGGGTGACAGGCGTAAGTAAGTAAGATAATCGGCCGGGGATTAGCCGTGTGACGTAGTCTCATAAATATGCATATTAATTCAAAACCAGGCCGATGCAGACGATAAATCCGCGACTCGAGTCCAAAAACAATACACCCTCCAAACGATGAATTTCGACATTTGGCATTGTACTTACACCATGAAGCTGTAAGATAGTACATAAAGGACCCATACACATACTGTCAGCAGTATCTGTTGCAGACAGTTTTCTGACTGTGTTGAGATGCTTGATCCTGGGGAATATAACTTTAAGGGAGGGCAAGTTAAACATTGTACCCCTCAGGCATAAGGCCTGAGGGCTACAATGATTACTTTGACCTCCCGAAGGTCTGCAAGTATCCGTGTAGCAACTAAGTGCTACCAATAACGCATTTGTTTTCATTCTTCTGCTATTTGTTTTCGAAAAAGGACCAAGCTGACAAAAGGTACACGAATAACGCTTTGTTCTCGTGATAAGATATCTTCTGACCTGAATAATAGCACGAGTGACGTGAAAAGTCGATATGCATAATAAACTTATGACGTAATAATGAGACAAATGTTTCCTTGCAAATAAGATGGTTGTACAAAACATGTTCTACTATACATGCTGCATGAGAATGTAATGTATGCAGGCTGCAAGATATTGGTCACAAGTGTTTGCTACAAGAACTCTTGTAGGTATAAGGGACGTCGAATTAAACACTGCACCCCTAAAGCCGAAGGGTTCGGTCTGGATTTGTGGCTCCCCGATACACTGCGACCTACTGAGGCGAACCTATACGACTGAGGCTGAACCGAGGAACGTGTTCTCTCTCCCCCTGCTTTTTCAGTGTCTGTTGGTGCCGTGTCAATGACCGCAGAACCATTGGAACCGTCCTACCTGGTGAACGATACATTGACACTGAGATGTAATGGACTGGTCGGCGATAATGAGCCAGGAATTAAGGTATGCTTTGACTCTCTGTCTCTGCCCCCCCCCCTCTCTCTCTCTCTCTCTCTTTAAGAGAGTGGGGGGGGGGGGCGGGAGGCGGGTGTGGCGGTGTCTATGAGTATGTCTGTCTATGTGAACAGTGTTGTCAATCGTTTGCAAGAATTTTGTTTTATATGTATGTACATTTGTAGTTAGTCTTGTAGTTGTTAGCAAAGGCAGGTTTGTAAAATGGCTGTGTTGATGACGATGTCAATGCGTTAACCATTGAAAAATAAAGTTTCATTTGATTCTCTCTCTCCATCTGTCTGTCTCTTTGTCTCTCTTTGTCTCTCTTTGTCCCTCTCTGTCTCTCTCTGTCTCTGTCTGTCTGTCTGTCTTCTCTCCCCCTCTCTCTCTCTCTGTCTCTCTATCTTAAAGGAAAATAATGGTTTAATAGTAATTAATTAGTAGATTAACAACGCAAAGTTCGAAAAAAATGATTTTTACTACCAAACCTGTTACCGCTGTCAAATTGTCATTGCCATTGTCTCCGTCATTGTCATTCTCTCTCTCTCTCTTTCTCTCTCTCCCTCTCTCTCTCTCTTGGAGATTTTAATATTGACTTTCTGAAACCTCATCCATCATGGGAGTGTACTACTACCTTAGTCGGTCTCCAACAAATGGTGACATCCCCCACGAGAGTTACGCCAACATCAGCCACAATTATAGACCATATCTATACCAACAAACCTCTCGCAGTTAGCAACACTCAAGTTGATAGTCTGAGTGTCAGCGACCACTATCCAGTTAGCTGCATATGGCTGTCAAAACTTCCAAAAATGAAAAAGCAAGGTCACACGTGCATCACTTATAGATCATTTAAAAACTTTAATGAAATTGCCTTTTTGACTGATTTAGATAGAGCACAGTTCACGGACGTTTATAACGATAGTGACCCAAACAAAGCATTGGACACCTGGTACCGCGTCTTTCTCGGTGTCCTGAATAAACACGCGCCCCTGAAGCAAAAGAGAGTTAAGTACGCCGCCTTACCACCCTGGCTAACTGCGGATCTGATAGAGGCTATGGAACACAGGGACGAGCTAAAAAAAACGAAGCGTTTTGCTGAATACAAAACACAGCGTAATCGCGTAAAATCAATGGTTTTAGAAGCAAGAAAATCTCTCTTCAGTAAGGTAGTTAAGCAAAGTAAAGACTCCTCCACTGTATGGCGTGCCATAAATTTAGTAACCAAAGGTACAAATAAAAGTAGTGCGTCTTTACCACCCCACCTCACTGCAAACAGTTTTAACGACCATTTTGTCTCTGTGGCGGAATCACTAATGCCACTGGGAAATAACTCACATGAGTATATTTGTCCAGACAAATTACTAGACTACTGTAACCAGAAAAATAAAAACAACGAACCTTTCATCATACCGCCTATAGCGGTTCATGAAGTGGGCAGATTAATTACCTCGATGGAAAATAAAAAGTCATCCGGGCCTGATGAGATCAGCTCAAAAATACTCAAGACATCTCTTCCATATATCGTTGAGAGTCTCACGTACATCTACAATCTCTGTATAAAACAAAACTGTTTTCCGGATGTATTTAAAGATGCAAAAGTAATCCCACTACAAAAATCAAAAGATCTAAGTGAAATTAATAATTTTCGTCCCATTTCATTACTACCAGTTTTGTCAAAGCCTTTAGAGAGGCATATTCATAAACATCTATCTAAATATTTAGAAAACCGAAATCTTATCCATCCATTGCAGTCAGGTTTCAGACCAAACCATTCCTGCCATACTGCGCTGATTAGGATGACAGACACCTGGTTAGCATCTATCAATGAATCCAAACTAACAGGTGTAGTCTTTTTAGACTTCCGTAAAGCTTTTGATTTAGTAAACTATGATATATTGATAAAGAAAATTTCGTTGTACACCAACAGCGCTGCCACGTTCTTCAAATCCTACTTGGATGACAGAAGACAAAAAGTCCTTCTTAATGGTACATATTCTAATCACCGCTTAGTCAAGCATGGCGTGCCCCAGGGCTCTATTTTAGGCCCTCTTTTATTTTGTTTGTTCATTAACGACCTTCCGGTCACAATTAACGATCATAATGTTTCATGCGATATGTTCGCGGATGATGCTGCAATACACATGCCCGACGAGGATTTATCTATTATTGATACACGCCTACAAAGCGCACTACAAGACATTGACAGCTGGTGTAGTAACAACTCCATGATCCTAAACCCAGCGAAGACTGAATGTATGGTATTAAGTACCCGTCAAAAGCACCAGCTAGGCTCTCTCTCACTCAGCTTGTCTCTTCAAGGAAAACCCATCAGTCAAGTAACAGAACATCGTCTTCTCGGTGTTACTGTAGATAACCAGTTTAAATGGCAGTGTCATATTACTAACATATGCAACATAATATCAAAGAAACTTTACATTTTAGCCAAATTAAAATATATCACTGATGTAGAAACACGTAAACTGTTCTTTAACGCCCACATCAGGTCACATATCGACTATGCTTCTACAGTGTGGGATGGAGCAAGCGAGGTCCACTTGAAGAGACTGAACGCTCTTCATCGTAGAGCCGCAAAACTTATCCTACCTGATCCTAACTCAACTACCGATAATAAACTGAAAACCTTGGAGATTCTTCCCCTGAAAAATCACTTAATGTACAATAAGGGAATAATTATGTTCAAAACATTGAATAGCAAAATGCCTGATTATATTAATAAACTATTTTCCTTTCCATCACCAACGTACTCAAGATCAAGGCAATTCATTATTGTACCACGACCTAGAATCGATCTCTACAAGACAAGTTTAGCGTTCTCAGGCCATAGCCTGTGGAACAATTTGCCTAGGAAAGTTACAACAGCAACAACCCTTTCTTATTTTAGAGCCAGTATTTTCAATTACCTCACGTCATTATCTTAATACTTTCACTGCGACCCTATAATACTCAGTGTGTGCGTGTGTGTGTGTGTGTGTGTGTGTGTGTGTGTGTGTGTGTGTGTGTGTGTGTGTGTGTGTGTGTGTGTGTGTGCGCGCACGTTTTTGTTGTTGTTGTTGTTGCTGGTTTTGTTTTGTTTTTATATCATTT
Organism: Semisulcospira habei; assembly: GCA_036245525.1. Lineage (NCBI taxonomy): Eukaryota > Metazoa > Mollusca > Gastropoda > Semisulcospiridae > Semisulcospira > Semisulcospira habei. The sequence continues at coordinate 108,265,620 of BTPG01000003.1, read as the reverse complement.
ATTCTTCTTCTTCTTTTTTTTTTCTATTTCTTTTTTCTCATATAATATTTTCACACTTTGTGCATTATTTGTAGATTAGCAACGGCAAGTTCGAAAAATGGTTGTGCCAGCCAAAACTTTCACCGTTGTAAAATAAAGAATCATTGTCATTGTCATTGTCATTGTCATTGTCTCTCTCTCTCTCTCTCTCTCTCTCTCTCTCTCTCTCTCTCTCTCTCCCACTGTCTCTCTCTCTCTTACACACACACACACACACACACATGCACACATGCACACACACACACACACACACACACACACACACACACACACACACACACACACACACACACACACACCACAGGCCATCTGTCCACAGGTTAAAAAATATAGATAAAGTCTGAATTTCTTACCTTACGGAAAAGACGCATAGTAGAAGCTCTGCTCAGTCCGGTAAGTTTTTTTTTAAGGTTATTGATATGACTAATGATATGACTGTTGTTATAACTGTTGATATAACTGTTAATACTATTATTGATGTGACTATTAATATGATATATTGATATGATGGCTTGAACGGGTTTTGATATGATTGTTGATATGACTATTGATGAAACTGTTGATACGACTGTTAATATAGCTGTTAACCCCTTCCCTGCCACAGTACGTGCATTGTTGTTTCCGAAATCTTTGTTCATTCAGCAACCAATGGCCCAAAACGTCCAAGAGTCATGGATACAAAATGGTCTCAGCAAGAGACATAGATCCTCATGAGCCCCCGCGACAGCGGGGTCTCACGAGGATCTCTGCCTCATGCGGTTGTTTACTTTCACTCGGCAGTGAAGGGTTAATATGATTGCTGTGTTAAGCGGCTTAATAATGTGATGTGATAATATATGACTGTGCAGATCCAATGGGTGTGGCAACACAAGGACTACCAGGGGTTCATGTACAACGACTATCCCAGAGACGATGACATCGTGACTGAAGACATCGTTCCCGACACCAGCGACAGGTGCCAGAACCGTCAGGTCAGCACGTTGACAAGACAGCTCACCATTGAAGACAACAGACGGGAGTACCGGTGTTTTGTCAGGAGGAATGGCGTCCCTTCTGAACCAGACTCCGAGCACTCCGCTTCATACACACTTGGCAACGTCTATGAAGGTAAACGAAGATTTCTCTGTGACGTGTATTTTGATTTTTTTTTTTCTCTAACGAAAATATCTTTTTACTACACAATGACGCAATGCACACTACGTCACACGTCATGAAAACGTCACGGCATGTAGATTAACCCGGTGGCCTTATTTCTAATTTCAACCTGTTCCAGTATCACAATTTAGCTCCCCGCTTAGTTCTATCGATTAACCCCTTCACTGCCCAGGCAAAAAAAGTGAACACGATCCAACTGCAAGAGACATAGATCCTCATGAGCCCCCGCGACCGCGGGGGCTCATGAGGATCTATGCCTCTTGCTGAAACCAATTTGTATCCTTGCTTCTTTAACGGTTTTGTCTTTTGGTTGTTAAATAAACCAAAATTTCAGAAAGCAATAATTTTCGTACGGCGTACTTGCAGTGGCAGGGAAAGGGTTAAGTTGTTAACGAGTGTACGTTTACTCACACGGCGGAGAATCCCTCATACAAACCATAGGACACAAACCAAGGGGGATAATAATAATAATAATAATACCGTTATTATATAGGCGCTTTTTCTCAATTTTGGGGAAATCGACTCAAAGCGCCGCGCCTGAAACCCAACACACACACTCACGAAACAGACACGGATTTACGCCATTTAAGACAAACACTGTACAAGACAAACGAAGGGCCAGTCAGCTACTGAAGTTACAGAGATTTTTGATCGCTTGTATTTGAAATTTGTAAAGTTGCCTGAGACCGGTACCAAAGTGGGGGGGGGGGGGGGGAGGGGTGGAAGAACCGGAGTACCCGGAGAAAGAACCCCCGACGGTCCGCCCGGATCACTTAAAGCTGGACAAACACACACACACACATACATTCAACCCCTCGCAAATACATCTAAGTGTTTGCGTTTTTGTCCAGGATTGAGCGATTCACCTTGATATGAATTCGATAGTGTATACACGCGTGCCTTGTCCATTATCAGAGGGTCTCAACACTGGTTGGCAAGTACCAAAACCTGGACATAATACTAGTATGGCTCAGGGACCAGTGTGACTCGGAATGTGGATAATTAGGTTCAAACCACAGGAGAGGCAGAATATTCACGGACACTATTTCGGTTCCATGTCTGTCAAATGTGTCTTCTTGTTGGTAAAAGACTGCATCGGCGCGACTGTGCGTGGGCCCACTGCGGCCGACATCGGCCCGATTGCCTTTTGCGGACTGGGTTATGCACAACACTGATTACCCTTTGACCACTAATCACGCAGCTGTTCGGCGGATACAGATTTTTCTTATCGTGAATGGAAACATGATCTAGCCCAGCAATATTTCTGAACACAAAAAATCTTTGTTTTCAGCCACGACTACCGCGACGGCTGGACACTCGACAACAGCCGCCAGCTCTGCGTCGAACAAGTTTGACGTTATCATTGGTCAACTCTTCATCATCGTCAGTGCGATTCACTTTGCAAAAATATTTATATAATAATCTAAAGGTAATTTATTTGAATCTAATGTGTTGAAATGTCGGTGTGACGAGCATTTTCCATTGTTTTTTAGTAGGAGAAACATTTGGGTTTCATTAAACCAGTTAGCCAACGCACCCTACAATACAATACAATACAATACAATACAATACAATACAATACAATACAATACAATACAATACAATACAATAATACTTTATTAATCCCTCATGGGGAAATTCACATTTTTGCCACCACAGGTGCTGCTTACATTCACTCACTCGCTCATTCCACAAATTACAATAACAGAGCTACACAATGGACAATGACTCTGGACGGGTGAAGCCCGTCGCCAAGGCATCTAATGGCCAGCGCCAGTGGCCTCATCCCGACCCGAACCTCCCTGACAAAAACAGAATACCGCTAAGACAGCCCTATGCCCCCTTAACACACTATTATAACGTTCTTTATTACTGAAGTTCCTTCTTGGCTAAAACTAGTACATAAAACAAGTTAGCAACAGAAACAAAATACCCGCGTCGATACGGAGAAGATCTCCGATCTAGGCAACATAAAACTGAACAACGGTCAAACAGCACCTGGGGGCCCGTCGCCGCCATAGTACAGCGCCGGTGTTCAGACAGTCGCTCCGGCATAAACTGTCACCACCTTAATTTTACTGAACTTAACTAGTATATAACTTTATAGTCATTTTAAAAACAAAAGTAGTAGAACTACATCATTAACGTGATCATCATCATCATCATCAGTCCCTTGCCCGAACTGGGCGTTGGGGGGACTGAAAGGCAGCAGCAACAGACAGTGCTCTCCACTGAGTTCTATTTTGGGCGGTGGCAAGCAAGTCTGACATCTCGAGTTCGGTCCATTCTTTTATGTTTGCGACCCAACTCTTTCTCTGACGACCTCGCCGACGACTTCCTTCGAGGGTGCCTTGGAGGATAGTCTTGGACAAGGTGTTGTGTCGGGTCACGTGGCCAAACCAAGCAAGCTTGCGCCGTTTCACGGTTGCCAGAAGGGGTTCATGTGGGCCCACCAGGGAAGTGACGATGCTCCGTACATATTCGTTGGTCTTGTGCTCGCGGTATGAGATGCGGAGCAACTTCCTCAGGCACTTGTTCTCAAAGGCCTGGATTTTCTTTTCTGAGTCTGCAAGCAGTGTCCAAGTCTCACAGCCGTAGAGTAGAATAGACACTATGAGGGACTTGTAAAGCCTGTACTTGATGGTGAAGCTGATGGAGTTACTTCGCCATATCCTGTCCAGCCTGGCCATTGCGGATGTTGCTGTACCTATCCTGGTACGGATCTCTGCTATGCAACTACCGTCTTTGGACAGGGTGGCTCCCAAGTACTTGAAGCTATTGACCTCTTCTAGCTTTTGGCCATTCATGTGAATGTTGCTGCTGCTGTCGCTTGTGGTGTTGATCATCACTTTGCTTTTATCCGTACTGATCTCCATGCCATAAGACCCTGCGCTACTTGAAAGTTTGTCTGTCAGGTTTTGGAGCTCACTATTGCTGCCTGCCATGAGGTCAATGTCGTCTGCGAATCGAAGATTGCACAGGGATCTGCCACCAATAGAGATTGAAGTATGGTGGTCGTGGAGGGTTTCCTGCATGATCTTCTCCAGGAATATGTTGAAAAGGACAGGAGAGAGCAGGCATCCTTGACGGACACCGATCGTCGTCCTGAAGAACTCGCCTGACTGATTGTTAAGTAGAACCGCGCTGCAGGCGTTCTTGTAAAGCGCTTCTATCATTTGGATCAGTCCCTCCTCTATGTTGAACGATCTCATGACTTGCCAGAGTCCGTCGTGCCAGACGCGATCAAATGCTTTCCTGAAATCAATGAAGTTGTGGTAGAGTTCGCGCTGATGCTGCAGATGTTTCTCGATCAGGACGCGGCAGTTGAAAATCTGCTCTACAGTGCTTCTTCCAACTCTGAAGCCAGCCTGTTCTTCTGCCAGCAGTTCCTCGGCGAAAGTTTTGAGGCGGTTGAGAATGATTCTAAGCATTACTTTGCTAGGGTGACTTATCAGACTGATAGTTCTGTAGTTCTGGCACTGTTTCAGGTTTCCTTTCTTGGGGAGCGGGATCACTAGAGACTGTGTCCATTCTACTGGCCATTTCTTTTGCTCCCAGATCTTTTGACAGAGTGTAGTGAGGACCTTCGTTGTTACTTCTCCTCCATGTTTCAACAGTTCAGCAGGTACGTTGTCTACACCTGGAGACTTTCCTCCCTTCAGGCCGCGTACGGCTGCTTCCACCTCTTCAGCTAACACTGGCAGGTCTTCAGCCTTCCTGGCCCCAGCCTGGTTGTTTTGGAGGATGCTGGTGTCTGGCTCAGCCTTGTAGTTATACAAGTCTCGGCAGTACTCAGTCCATCTGTTTAGTACAGCAGTGTTTTCCGTAAGGAGTTGGCCGCTGCTGTCTTCGATGACTGTGGCTGTTCGCTGTTGAGTCTTGGTGAGGGTCCTTAGCGTTTCATAAGCCTTCTTGCTGTTGCCATTTGCCATGCCCTCTTCCACGCTACAACACTGGTCTTCAATCCAATCTTCTTTGGCTTCTTTCATCCTCTTCCTGATCTTCTTGTTGACAAGTCTGTACTTGTTTGCTGATGTGAGGTCTTGGCCTCTCTTTTTCTTCCAGGCTCTCCTCTCATCACAGAGATCGAGGATGTCATCGGTGACCCAGGGCTGTTTGCGCTTCCTCTGCTTCCCCAGCACTTCTTCTGCTGTAGAAAGTAACACCTCTTTTATATTTCCAGCAAGGGTGTCTACGTCGCAGTCCAAAGTAGCCAAGGCTGCAAATCTGCCTCCCACCTGGGCTTGGAAGAGCTCTTCTACTTCCGGGTCTTTTAGCTTCTGGATGTCGAATCTGATGCGAGGGTTCTTGCTATCTCGTTTCAATGCCAGCTTCAACTTGAGGCTAGTAAGGACGAGGTTGTGGTCGCTGCCAATATCAGCGCCAGGAAAGGACCTCGTTTGTGCTTTGTTAACGCTGGATTTGAATCGTCGAGGCAGCAAGATGAAGTCAATCTGGTTATGGACCAGGCCTCCTGGCGATTGCCATGTCACTGTTCTTGACTTCTTGTGTGGATGGAGGGTATTAGCAACGGTGAGACGGTGACTCTCTGCGAACTCTAAAAGTCGCAGGCCTCTGTCATTTGTTTCTCCAAGGCCAAACTTGCCAGCTGTTCCTGCCCATTGTTGGTAGGCGTCAGGGCCGATCTTTGCATTCCAGTCACCGAGGACAGTCAGAATGTCTTTCTTAGGTGTTTTCTTGATGATGTTGTCCAGTTGTTCGTAAAATTCTTCTAATTCTTCATCATCATGGTCTGCTGTTGGAGCGTATACTTGTATGATAGTGATGTTGTGCGGTCGGGCGGAGATGCGGATAGAGATTAGTCTGCTTGACACGGGGGTGCAGCTGATGACAGTTCCAACCACCTCTTTCCTTACGATAAAAGCTACGCCATGTTCGTGCTTGGTTTCTTTTCCGCTGAACCAGATTTTATGGCCTTCATCTGTTGTTGTTTCTCCGAAGCCTGTCCATCGAACTTCTGCAAGTCCTACAATGTCCCAGCGATAGCGCTTCAACTCGTGGGTGAGTTCCTTCACTTTGCCACACTGGTAGAGTGTGCGAACGTTCCAAGTTCCGATAGTTATTCCTTGCGTGGGCAGCTTGATGGTGGGTTTGGTTCCAGTAACACACTTGTCGCCCCCACCCTGGAGACCTCCAATGGGGTGCGCGGTCGTTGGTGATCCGGGCCCCGACCGATCCGGCATGTTATTCTTATTCTGTTGCTTGTCCATCAGTCCTTTCAATGGGCTTAGGCGAACTTGGCGGCGCCCGTCTCCTCTCCAAGTATTTCAACTGACTGAAAGACGCGTCAGCCCCTCACAACGTTTCGCCCGCCAGCAGAAGCGGTTACCGGGGTGTGGCTAGGTAAAGGACCTGGAGCCAGCTGTGAGAGTTGAGTGCCATGTGAAGACCAGTGCTCCCGCCTGCCCCAAGAGGCGCTGCTGGCTGAAAAGTCAAAGGTACTACTTCTCCATGAACACTCTACACCCCACATTAACGTGAAAGCAGTCCAAAATAGTTTCTAAAAAGTACACACGCGGCTGTTCAGTAAGAAACACAGTCACTGGGTCTGGGAGGTGTCTGTCATTACATCATTCGGAATGCGGGGCCTGAAGCTTGCTGGTACTCCGGCCCTTCGTTGAGTGCACTAGCGCAGGCAGTGAGGTTGAGCGTGGCGTGCCGGAAGAGCCACTCCTTAGATGAGATGATGAAAGGGGAGTAGTTCACTGCAACATTGCTGACACCAGAAGCACAGGGGGAATAGACCATAAGTGTTTCTGATGCCAAGAGTGTTACAAAAGTAACAATACGTCTGTTACAGTTCATCTCTTTAACTGAGAGTTATGGGTTATTTAATTATTTCAATGAGTGAATGATGATGCCACGTGTAGGACGGGCAGACAGTGAATTTCTCCATGAGGGATTAATAAAGTATTATTGTATTGTATTGTATTGTATTGTATTGTATGGTATGGTATTGTACAGGAGAAGATGAATTGACCATGATAATTCAAGGGTATTGCCAGATTAGCTTGGCGCCTTCAAGCACCTGCAGCGGGCACATACTCGTTAGGTAACACCACCAACATCTGGAAATGCGGCCGCGGCGGTCATTTGTTAAATGAGTTAAACGATTCATCCAATCAGACAACACTCCTTGGCCATTTGTAAGCAACACTCCTTGGCCATTTGTAAGAGCATGCGGGAGTTGGACGTCTGCAAACACGTTGGAAATATATACATGGAACATATCAAGCCAAAACAACACTGACTCCATTCGCGCAAAGCCGGCGTCAATTTGCATGGTCTCCTCGGAAAAGGCATACATGGCCAAGAGTCAAACTAGTGACCACCTTGTTTGATACAGACAAGATAACACATCCTCACGAAACCCCTAACCGACAGTGGACTCAGACTGTGTTTCCGAAACCTGTGTTAATTCAACGCCTAAGAGCCCCAAGCCGCCTAAGAGTGTGTGTGTGTGTGTGTGTGATATCACAAAAAGCACAAATATACGCACGCACGCATATATGCATCTACACACACACCTGCTGGCACACACTCATACTCTCATTTTCACACACACACACACACTCACAGACTCACACACATGCGCACACACATACACACACACTAACACACACACATTCACACACACTCACACACACAAACACACACACACACAGACACACACACAGACACACACACAGACACACACACACACACGCACACACGCACACACTCACACAGAGTGTCTCATATGAGAATCAATGCCTCAACACACACACACACACACACACACACACACACACACACACACACACACACACACACACACGGCACACTCACACACACACACACACACACACACACACACACACACACACACACACACGCACATGCACCCGTACGCGCTCAAACAAACAAACAAACAGAGGCTTATGAGAATCAAAAAGTCTTTTGCGCGGGTTCTCTTAGAAATCACAAGAAATTCGCAGACTTAGTCCTCTTGTTGTCATGGTTATCAGTCACGTGATTGTAACTGCTAACCTTGGCATTCCTCAGTGCATATGCAGCACTAGAACAAGAGTAACCGTGTATGGATTCAGTGCTACAAATGATACCAACATCGACGACAAGGGAACAAATCAAAGGGTGGAAATCTAACCCCAGTAGCAAAAGCTGTTCGGGCCGGCGACCCCCGCAGTGGGCCCTCGCACAGCGGCCGTGCGTTGGCCCACTGCTGCCGTCTTCGGCCCGTGGACCTTTGTCTACTGGGTCTAGAGTTGCCGTTAACAAGATTGTCAACGAAGTCAAAGTATCGGGTCGGCATCTTGGAAGAAAAGCTGGCAAAATCAGAGTAAAGAGCGATCGCAGGGCGGCAACCCTTGCCCCAGCAGCAAAACGTTTTTGGGCCCCGGCGGCTGCAGTGGGCCCGCGCACGGCCGTGCGCGGGCCCACTGTGGCCGTCGTGGGCCCGAAGGCATTTTGCTACGGGGTAACTGGTGCCTCCAGCCTCAGAAACAACTCAAGAGTGTGACATTTAAGCAAAATTGGACTCCGCTCCGGTAATCGATTCAGTAAATGGCATGTTGTTCAATGTGAAATGCATTATGTTTCCGACGCGCTATATACTGCCAACTCTCGCAAGCGTTTGCAAATGGCCGACAGGTTTTCTACGCCTGGGCAAACTGTGGCCGTTCAGACATCATAAAATGTTTCTCTTTGTGCAAGTAAAACTAAGGTCGAACCGACTGATTCACACATTCAGAAAACGGTTAGTAGTTAGTTAGTAATACGAATAGTTTAGATTACTTAGTTACACCATAATAATTTCAGCCAGTGGAATCGCACTGACGCGAGAGTTGGGCGTCAATAGTTGCGTGCGTGTAGACTTGTGGCACGCAAGTAAAACAGTCATGGCTAGCCACTGCGGGTCAGGAACGCCAGACCTCTGTTGAGGAGATTGGTGATGACGTCAAGTTGCCCGATGATGACGTAAAGCTTGCTAGACAGTGACGTCGTCCAGCTGAAATACGGTGGCGTCGAGTGTCCAGCCTCCGCTGACCCCGAACTGGCTCCTGTGTCAGAAAACAAATCCTAATCTAGATAATCTATATGAATTCCTGAAGTGAACACCCCTGAAAGGGACAGACAAAAGGTTAACAGTTAGCAATGTTTCTTCTTTAATGTTCTTAGAGCGTCTAACGAATCACCCGTAGCAAGTGAGAGAGTTTTCGCCATCAGCTCTACAGTGGACCGGCATCGCCTCTCCGACAGCGTGTGGATCCAGCGTATCATTGCCGACACTTTCTTAGGAGGCTACAACATGCTGATGAGTAGGTGGTCCTCGCCATCAGCATGTTGTAGCCTCCAAATAGTCGACCTGTGGATTCCTAGAGAGATGAAACAAAACAGACGAAGGAGAAGATTAACCAAGCCGACTGCGGACTCACCCGAGGATGGGTCATATCAAATTAGACTGGAAATAGAAACTACTCGAGTCATTCTGTCTTCATCTGGCAAAAGCAAGTATGTCCAAATATTTTCAGAAATGACGGAAGTATTTCTCCTTTGTACTCAGTTACTTTCCCGGAAAACACAATCACTACACACGCCATTCAGAAAGTTTCGCCTACCGTCATAGACAGGACCGATGGTGTACGAAGCCGAGTGCTCAGAGTCTGGCTCAGAAGGGACGCTATTCCTCCTGACAAAACACCGGTACTCCCGTCCGTAGTCCTCCAGGGTGATCAGTCTTGTCAACGTGCTGACCTGTCGATACTGACATCTGTTGTTGGTGTCTGGAAAGATACCCTCTGTCATGATGTCCTCGCTTCTAACATAGTCATTGTAGGAGAAACCTGTCCTGTCCTTGTACTGCCACACCCAGTCGATCTGCACAGTCACATTAACGTTCTTATCGACAGCCACATCAACAGCCATATCAACAGTGGCCAACTGTTGTAGCAACAGTCATATCAAGAGCTATATCAATAGTCATACCAACAGCTATGTAAAAAGTCATATCAACGGTCATATCAACAGTTATATCAACAGTTATTGCATCAGTCATATCATATATCTATCTATCTATCTATATCCCGTAGTCTTGCCGACCGTTGGAGCACCACTGATGACTTGGCAACCAGCTCCCTCCAATCCTCTCTGTTCTCTGCCATTCTCAGCGTATCGCCCAGCTTCAGTCCTGTCCACTCTGAGATATTGTCCTCCCATCTTTTCCTCTGTCTTCCTCTCCTTCATCCTCCTTGCACAGTGCCTTGCAGGATTGTTTTGGTAAGCCCTGCTGAACGCGTGACATGCCCATACCACTTCAGTTTGCGTTTTCTCACAATGGCTAATAAGTCTTCATATGGCCCGATGGCTTGCCTGATTCTGCTTCCCACTTCCACGTTTGTGATGTGATCTCTGTATGAGATGCCAAGCAGCCTTCGAAAACATCTCATTTCAGTGGCTTGTATCCTCCTTTCAAGGTCTGCTGTGAGGGTCCATGACTCGCAGGCATACAAGAACACTGAGATGACTAAGGAGCGCATTAGTCTGATCTTGGAGCAGAGTGTGAAGTTTCTGTCCTTCCATATGGTCTTCAATCTTGTCAGTGCTGTTGTCTGCGCAATCCTGCACAGTATTTCTGGTTTTGATCCCTCATCTGTCACAATGGTTCCTAAGTATTTGAATTTCTTAACTGTTTCCAGTTTTTGGCCTCCAACCATGATTTCAGTGCCAATGCCACTGGCGTTATTGGTCATCAGTTTGGTCTTCTCTGCACTGATTTCCATCCCATATGCAATGGCTGTACTATCTAGCTTTTCCACTAGCTGAGCTAGCTCCTTCTCTGTTCCTGCAAGGCCATCAATGTCGTCCGCAAAGCGCAAGGTCGTGATTGTTCTGCGTATATATATATACGCATATATATATGATATGATATGATATGATATATATATATATATATATATATATATATATATATATATATATACATATATATATATATATATATATATATATATATATATATATATATATATATATATATATATATATATATATATATATATATATATCATATCATATCATGTCATATCATATCATTATCATATCATATCATATCAAAAGTTATATCAACAGACATGCCGTCATATCAACAGACACTAAAAACCATAACTTAAATTTACTGTAAAATCTCCTTGTAACACAGACAGACAAACAAACAAACAAACAAACCAAAACCCGTGATTACACTCGTTGTACTTAAGAAGTCATCAAATACACACACACGTATGCAGAGTATATGAGAGATGTCATATTCCTCTTGCTGGTAAAAGTACAGTTTACATTCTGAATCATGCATGGAATAGATGTCTATCGTGATCGACGAGATGATGATGATGAAACGTTTTATTGACAGGATAAAGTTTTAGGCGAAACGCCTCTCTTACAAACTGTCCTGTTAGAAAAGAAACATTAATAGCAAAGAGTAAGAGAAACACAATAAATCGAAACATGAAGAAATAATCTGAAAAAAAAGCAATGCAAATAATGTGCACACATATCAATAACAGTGAATAATATATATATATATATATATATATATATATATATATATATATATATATATATATATATATATATATATATATATATATATATATATATATATATATATATAATATAAGTAGTCCGTTCATGTATTAAGTTACTGTAACAAGATGTTATATAAACGAGTTTTGAAGGTTCTAGAGTTAGAAATGGATTTAATTTGTGGTGGTAGTTCGTTCCAGGCTTTGGCACCTGAGAACGAAAGGCTGGTTTTATATATATCGAGCCTGGCCCATGGTAGCTGTAACAAACTGTTCCTCGTGTTTTGTCTTTGACTATTCAAAAATAACATACGAGGTAAGAGGGGGTTTTATGGTGAAGAATTTTATGCATAAGTATGCATCGATTAAATGTGAACTGTTTGTTTAGGTTTAGCAGTCGGATAGTTCTAAACTCACAGTTAACTTTACCCCCCGACGATACAATCAGTTAATTTTTTTTTTTAAATGTACCTCACTGCATCCATCCCAGATAGTAGAGCAGTAATCACAGTGTGTCTTAATGTGGGCATGGAGAAAGAGTCTTCTAGTGTCAGTGTTAACTATTTGACTTAGTTTTGATAGCAGGAATAGATTATTAGATATTGTTTTGCATGTGTTTTCGATATGTGGTTCCCAGCTGAGCTGGTTATCTACTGTGACTCCAAGCAAACGATGTTTTTTAACTTGATCGAGGGGCTCAGAGTTCAAGTATAATGTTAAGGGCAGGAGACCACGTTGATGTTTTTGGCGTGAAGTAATCAACATACTCTTTGTCTTTTGGACACTAATTATCGTATGATTATGTTGGCACCAGCTTGAAAACTCATCAAGACTTTGCTGGAGAACTTCGTTTATTTTTGGCAATTCGCTGTTTGATGTATGTATGGTAGTGTCATCAGCAAATAAGTCAATCGTTGCATCGGGATGTGAGATAGAGAATGGTAAATCATTGATAAATATGTTGAACAACAATGGGCCCAAAATTGACCCCTGAGGAACACCACACGTTACTAAACCTTCACTCGAGTAATTACCATTAAGCAAAACTTTCTGTCTTCTGTCACTTAAATAGGATGATATCAGATGTACGGTATTGGAATCGATGTGATACATCGGTAGCTTTTTTAATAAGATAGAGTGGTTGACTAAATCAAAGGCTTTTTAAGGTCAAGAAAAACTGCACCTGATAACTGAGAATTATTAATGGCTGTAAGCCATTTATCAATGATATGTATAAGGGCAGTTTGGCAAGAGTGTTGCGGGCGAAACCCAGACTGCATTTTACTGAGTAGACAGATCTGTTCTAGAAAATTTTGCAGATGTGTATGGATATGTTTTTCAATAGGTTTTGAGATGACTGGTAGAATGGAGATAGGTCTATAATCATTCAATGAGTTTAAGTTTTGCTTTTGGGAAGAGGAATGACCTTAGCTGTTTTTAACTCATCAGGGAAAATATTTCTTTGAATAGAAAGATTGTAAATGAACGTTAGAGACTCAACTATGTAGGGCAGAGCTATTTTAAGAATTTCGCAACTGATGCCATCTGAACCACATGACCTCTTTTTCATATTAGATATATATTTACCCACGTCAAAAACAGTCAATGGGGGGAGTGAAAAAACACAACCAGCAGTACTGTTACTGTGAAATCGTAGTTGCTCAGAACATTGGTATTTCGCAGGATCATTTGTATTAGTGCGTGCTAAAGTCTCAGCTATGCTATGAAAGTGGGAATTGAAGGTATCTGCAGTGAGCTCAGGTGCAATGTTCATGTCTCTGTGATTGTGAACTTTAGTAAAGGTGTTGATAACTTGCCAAACAGAGCGTAGGTCCTTGCCGTCTGCAATGATCTGTTCGGCATGTTGTCTTTGAGCTTTTCGGACTAAAGATTTGACAAAATTTCTTTGGGAGAGAGAGAGAGAGAGAGAGAGAGAGAGAGAGAGAGAGAGAGAGAGAGAGAGAGAGAGAGAGAGACAGACAGACAGACAGACAGACAGACAGACAGACAGAGAGACAGAGAGAGATTACCCGAACACCAGGCACATTGCTTCCGACCAGTCCATTACATCTCAGTATCAATGTATTGTTTACCAGGTAGGACGATTCCAAGGGTTCTGCAGTCATTGACACAGCTCCAGCAGTCACTAACAAAACAGGGAAGAGACCACCAGTGAGTAAAGCTGCCTATGAAGGCAAAACACCACATAAGTTCACTTCCGTCAAAAGCGAAATTGTCATTGTAATTCAATGAAAGTCTCGCTTTTCACATAATGGACCTACTATGCTTCGCCGTCATAAGGGCAGGGCGGTCGTCACGCCGAAGTCAGCCCTAGTTCGAGTCCTATCAAATGGTACATTATTGATCCCGTTTCAAGTAACACCAATGGAGCTCACAGTAGAAGTCCGTGGTGTGGCGTAATATCAGTATTGCTGGCCTGTTAAGGAAGAGCCCAATGCGCAAAACGCCATCGGGCCGAGGACGGCCCGGATGGCCTATTGCACATTGGGACGGTAAGCCAGTTTGTTCATTTAAAACGTAAAAAGCGAGATTATCATAGTAATATACTGACGATATATACTGACTGGGGTGTAGGGGGCTCTGGATAGAGGTAGCACCTTTGCTGTTCGGCAGCTGCGTCCTACATAGGACGGACGGGCATCACTGGTCCTCATCCATCTCCTTAATCTCTCACGTGCTGGCTCCAAGCGCCACACCCTGGCAAACCACCTCAGCTGGTGGGCTAAACCACGTGAGGGGGTGGTGTTCACATTGCACCACTAGGCGGATGAGCTGTTTCTGACAGCCAACGGCTAGAGGACCGAGGAGATCAGGTTGGATCCAACGGCCAAATGTGGGGGAGTAAACCCTTCAAATCAGGAGTGGAGCCCCGAAGGCAGACAGCTGCCTGTATTCACGCACTGTTCTGGCAGCTCCTGCAGCCAAACTGGTGCCAAACGTACTGCTTTGCATTCCTTTGGATACATCAGCGAGGCCGAGAGGGGGATCTTGACGACTGGGCACCCCAGGATCTCCATACACTTCGCCCAGGCTTGCGCCCTGGAGAGGTCACTCCAGTGACTGACCCAGCAAGCGCATATACTCCATTGTCTTCCGAGACAGGATGCCAAAACAAACAATACTGACGATCAAAATAAATGCGAAATCTTTGGAATCATCGGAAACAGTGAAGCGTATCCAAATATTAAAAAAATGTCGCATTTCTTTTGCTCGTCAGTATACAACGTTACCGACAGCCGAAGGGGTTAATACGTCTTTACATCTGTCGTCAGTTTGCAGTGAAAACGCTCACTCCCGCCAAGAGATACTTTGACATATTTCTGACAGTTTCAAACTTTTACTCTCGCCGTAAGGGCAAGGGAATCTAAGAGTTGTGTCCCAGTCTCCGAGATCAATCCAAAATTTCCGTAATTTTGCAAAAGCCAGTGTCTTCTTTTTTGACAAAAGCGAAATGTTCATTGTTATACAAAGAAAATCTCGCTTTCTTCATAAAAAAGGGCTTTTGTCAAATAACGGCAGAAACCTACTGATGTTCGGAGCCTTTCAGTAAAGAGACACAACTGACTTCCTAATCCGGTACTCTCAGCGTAACAGGGATGCCATCCCTAATCCTGTGCTCTCAGCTTAAATGTCTCCCTGAACCTGTGCTATCAGCATAACTGATTCCATAATCCTGTGCTACTAGCATAACTGCCTCTCTATTACTGTGCTCTTAGAGTAACTGCCTCCCTAATCGTGCTATCAGCGTAACAGACTCCCTAATCCTGTGCTATCAGCGTAACGGACTCCCTAATCCTGTGCTATCAGCGCAACTGACTCCCTAATCCTGTGCTATCAGCGTAACGGACTCCCTAATCCTGTGCTATCAGCGCAACTGACTCCCTAATCCTGTGCTATCAGTGTAACTATCTTAGTAATCTTGTACAAGTGATGTTCGCTGACAATGCCTTAGAGTGTTATTTCAGACATGTAGTATCCGTAAAAGACGCTCGCAGCCGTTGTCAGCGGACATAAATTGTACAAGCTTCCTCACCATGCGCTATCACAGTCTGCTTGTACCGGGCGCGCGAGGGTTCACCGGAAAACCGATCAATCAACACGCGCGGCGCGAGCATCTTAGAGACATACCAACAACAGTGAAGTTTCTTCTGTCCTCTGTAGGATTTGGGAAGGAAGCTGTTGGCGGTGTAAATACCGCGGCACTACAGACAAAGATGGCTTCGTCCGTACAAGTTACCTCTGTCATGGTGATGGTGATGGACTGTTGAGACAAACTGTCCTCAATGGTTGCTCCAGTGATACTAATGACCGTCTTGGCAGCTCCATTGAGATCTCTCTCGAGACGCGCCGCAACCGGATTCGTACCTTTGACTGGCAGATCACAGTAGCTTGGGCTGTGCTGTGCTGCCAGTGGCTACCCGGCTGATGGTTAGAGAATACAAAGCCTCTTGTGGGGTGACAGCGCTTTGCATTCTCATTGCCTGGGCGGATTGGTCTCTTCAGCGTAGAATTAACACGGATTTCATAACATCATTGGATGGGTTAACAGAAATAGAGTAGAGGGGAAAAACATCTATTGCACACCTACCATCAACCGTGAAGTTTTTCCTGTCCTCTGCAGTAATGATGATAGACCCAGTTGGCGGATATGCTGCCGAAGTGCAGATGTAGGTTGCTTCGTCTTCCCCACACGTTGTCTCTGTCATAATGATGGTGATGGACTGTTGACTCAAACTGCCTACGATTATTGCTCCACTGATAACGGTGTCCATCCTGGCAACCCCCCCGTCGTTATACCTAATGCTGGCAGATCCCAGTTGTGTGCCGTATTTTGCTGAGCTGCCAGTGGCTACCCGGATGATGACCAGTGAATGTAAATTATTTTGTGCGATATCCGCGCCAGCTGCGCAGGTGAACCTGACGGTGCCGACAGAACTGTTCCCGGACAAGGTGAGTGATGGCGGGTTGATGGTGAGTTGTGCAGCGTCACCTGTGGACAAAACAGACAATGTAACCATATACACAATCAATAAACTTCGTATATCTCAAAATGCCAGAACTCTCACATTTCTAACGTTATTATACGGTGATTGTAACATTCAAAATAATTCATATATGGTTTTGCGCCCCATATATTTCTGATTCTCTACATTTCCGTATATTTCCAACTCACCCAAATGTCCGCACCTGTGTGACATCATTGTGCGATTTGTTTCTACAGCACACAATGTTTCTCTTTGTAAACAAAATCCGACAGTGAAACAGAGTTTTTCCCCTACAAATACAGAGAGCTGTGAGTATCGTGCAGTAACCCTTCCCCTGTCAACGGACGTACATTTTGTTTCTGAAACCTGTGGTCACTGAACGACCCAAGCCACGACTGTCCAAAGAACATAGATCCAGCTGCAAGATATATAGATCCTCATGAGCCTCAGCAGTTGCACTAACTTACCGCAATCGCGGAGGCTCATGAGGTTCTACGCCTCTTGCGGTTGGATCGCCTTCACTTAATCTCGGGAGTGAAGGGGTTGAAACAAGATTTATCTGAGATCTGTCTCTGTCAGTGGAATTGGTTTCTGTTGCTCCGAACGATTTAGACAAACAGTGTGGTTTACGACATCTGGCATCTGGAAAAGCATTTGAGCTGCCTGATGTCGCTAAGAGCGGGTGTCGACTGGAATATAACACACACACACACACACACACACACACACACACACACACACACACACACACACACACCTGTATTTATACTACTCTGACTATAAATACTTACAGGTTTGTACGCTGGCCAGCAGGACAGAACAAAGTATTGCTGACAGTCTGACCATCTTGTCTTCCTTGACTGTGTTCACAGCAAGTGCAAAGCTAGTGTAGAACTTCCCTCGCCTTTTATTCAGAACAAACTCCACACTCTCAGTTTACAGTAAAAAATAGGATACATTGACTTGCCACATCGCGCTATGGTTCTGTCATCAACTGCATTTATTGTTCACCCACAAAAATACCCGAAGTGCGTAGTTTCTAAAAACTGAATCACACTGACTTTCCTCTGAATTGTTTTTTTTTTTACTGTAGAAATACCGGATTCTGGTGGTTGTTTTCTAAATACAACGTATCAGATTGACAATGACAGTTCTTATTGCGGTCGGCCGTTCTCCTGCTGTGGATGATGTTGATCGGGTTACGATACGCGCGTCAAATCCTGTTTCGTCATTCCAGTCCGGTCAAAATGCTTTCGTTTACTCTGCAGATGCAGACAAGCGTACTATCTAGCAGACGACAAGAGTACATAACTCTTACCAACTAGAAGCCGACAAGAGTGCTCAAAGGTTAACAGCAAGCAGACGACAAGAGTACACAACTCTTACCAACTAGAAGCCGACAAGAATGCTCAACGGTTAACAGCAAGCAGACGACAAGAGTACACAACTCTTACAAAAAGCAAACGACAAGAATACACAACTCGTATCAGCCAGCAGACAAGAGTGCACAACTCTAACCAACCAGCAGACGACACATCTCGTACCAACTAGCAGAGGACAAGAGTACACACCTCTTACCATCTAGCAGATTACAAGAGTTCACAACTCTTACCAGCTAGCAGACAAGCAGTGGGCAGATGTTCACATCTGCACGGGACATAGACGACCCCGCCCTCCACGAGTCGCCTGCTGCCTTGCAGGCCTGGCCGCTTGGCTGCGGAAAGGCTAAGGGAGGAAACCCCTGACATCAAAGCTCCCGTGTCTCCGGGGAAGGCTTTTGAGCCAGAGACTAGGACAAGGACAGTCTGATATAAAACCTACGACCCGAGGACCTCGATGCCATCGTCCCAGCTTGCTAGGCCATGGCAGATGAACCAAGGGTTTAAAGGGTGGGGCCAGTACTGCGCACACTGCACTCCACCATAAAGCTCCACCGCGCAGGCTTTAGGAAACGTCCACGGACCATGACACTGACCATTCCAAGTCCTGTAGCGACGGGCGAGGGGCGAAACGGCAGGTGAAAGATGTCACTGGAAGCCGCAGTCTCAAACCTGCATGCAGGCGGTTCAGGATATTGGTCGCCTGATGTTGACCTGGGGATGACAACATCACTCGGCACACCCTGAACGACCAAGCAGCCTTCTCTAGGGACAGCACTGCTTGCTCCACACGGAGAGGGGCCTAGAAAAGGTGGCCTAACCAAAGCTCGTCCCCTCGCAACCCCAGTTGGCTAGCCGCGGTCAACGGGCATCTTCTCCTGCGGTCAAAAAACAAGAAAGAATAAGGGATCCACTCTCATGACGACCACGACCGGACTCAACGTAGCATGCTGGAACGTCCGTACCATGCTCGACAAAGCAGACAGCGGACGCCCTGAACGTCGCTCCGCCCTCATTGCCCATGAATTGCGGAGGTTAAACATCGACATCGCCGCGCTCAGCGAAGTACGCCTTCCGGACGAAGGCAGCCTCCAAGAACTTGGTGCTGGGTACACCCTCTACTGGTCAGGCAGGCCTGCATCAGAAAGACGGCTTTCAGGCGTTGGTTTCATGGTCAAGACATCCATTGCGACTAAGCTGGAAAACCTACCAACGGGCCACTCAGACCGCATCATGTCCATGCGCCTCCCACTGAGACACCAGCAGCACGTCACCCTTCTCAGTGTGTACTCCCCAACCCTCCTGGCAGAGCCTGCTGAAAAGGACAAGTTTTACACTGACCTGCGCAGCCTCCTACAGAGTACCCCTGCAGACGACAAAGTCATCATCCTTGGCGACTTCAACGCCAGAGTGGGCCAGGACTCTGAAGCCTGGAAAGGAGTCCTCGGCAAGCATGGCGTGGGGAACTGCAATGACAATGGCCGCCTACTGTTGGAGTTCTGTGCGGAGCAGCAACTGGTCATCACCAACACTACTTTTCAGCAAAAGGACAGTCGAAAGACCACCTGGATGCATCCTCGCTCCAAACACTGGCACCTTATCGACTATGTCCTAGTGCGTCAGAGGGACCGCAGTGACGTCCTCCTCACCAGAGTGATGCCCAGCGCAGAGTGCCACACTGACCACCGCCTTGTCCGCTGCAAACTCAGGCTCCACTTCAAGCCAAAACCCAAGAAATGGGGGCCCCCCAAGAAAAAGCTTGATGTTGCCAGCCTTCAGCGTGACGATGTGAAAGCTGCCTTTCAGACAGATTTACAGTGCAGGCTCAAAGACACAGCGGACCCAGTAGACTCCTCCCCTGAAACACTTTGGGAACAACTGAAAACTGCTATTGCAAAATCCTCTGCAGAAGTCTTGGGTTTCGCCAGAAAGAAGAACAAAGACTGGTTTGACGAAAACGATGTAGAGATCCAGGAACACCTAGCAAAAAAAAAGAGCCGCCCATCAGGCCCACCTAGCCCAGCCTTCCTGCCCTGTGAAGAAGTCTGCCTTCCGCCTCGTCTGCAGCAGTCTCCAGCGCAAGCTCAGAGATCTCCAGAATGAGTGGTGGACCAGACTTGCACAGAGGACCCAGCTTTGTGCTGACAATGGTGACTACAGGGGCTTCTACGAAGCACTGAATGCAGTGTATGGCCCCAGGCACCTGGTACAAAGTCCCCTGCGAAGCGCGAATGGCCAGGCACTCCTCACAGATAATACCTCCATCTTGAACCGCTGATCGGAATACTTTCAGAGCCTCTTCAGCGCTGAGCGCACTGTTCAAGAAGCAGTCATCCTACAAATCCCACACCTCCCAGTAAAGGTTGAATTGGACGAACCGCCCACCGCTGAAGAGACCCTCACAGCCATCCACCAGCTCAAGAGTGGCAAAGCAGCAGGCATTGATGGAATACCGCCAGAGATCTGGAAACATGGAGGCACAGCACTGCACAACAAGCTCCATGACCTCTTTCTCTGCTGCTGGGAGGAAGGAACACTACCAAAAGATCTCCGTGATGCAGTCGTTATCACCCTGTACAAGAACAAAGGCGAGAAGTCTGACTGTTCCAACTATCGGGGAATTACCCTGCTGTCCATTGCTGGGAAAATCCTTGCAAGGCTGCTCCTGAATCGGCTGGTACCTGCCATCGCTGAAGACCAACTCCCAGAGGGCCATTGTGGCTTCAGAGCAAACAGGAGCACCACCGATATGGTCTTTGTGCTGAGACAGCTACAGGAGAAGTGCCGCGAGCAGAACAAAGGGCTGTACGTAACATTTGTCGACCTAACAAAAGCGTTTGACACTGTGAGCAGGCAAGGCATGTGGCAGATCCTGGAGCGACTTGGCTGTCCCCCAAAGTTCCTCAACATGATTGTCCAGCTACACGAGGACCAGCAAGGCCAGGTCAGACTCAACAATGACCTCTCAGAACCATTCCCTATTCTCAACGGCGTAAAGCAGGGCTGCGTGCTGGCACCGACCCTCTTCACCATCTTTTTTAGCATGATGTTGAAGCAGGCCACAGTGGACCTCGATGATGACGATGCAGTGTACATCAGGTATCGTCTCGATGGCAGCCTGTTCAACCTCAGACGACTGCAGGCCCACACGAAAACCCTAGACCAACTGATTCGTGAGCTGCTTTTTGCTGATGATGCTGCCCTCGTTGCACACACAGAGAGAGCCCTGCAGCGCATCACGTCTTGCTTCGCAGATGCTGCCCAGCTCTTTGGACTCGAGGTCAGTCTGAAAAAGACAGAGGTCCTCCATCAGCCGGCACCCAAGACAGTGTATCGCCCTCCTCACATCACCATTGGCGAGTCTGAACTAAAGTCAGTGCACCAGTTTACTTACCTCGGCTGCGTTATCACGTCGGACGCCAAGCTGAACAAGGAGCTTGACAGCAGGCTGGCAAAAGCGAACAGCGCTTTCGGGCGACTTTTCAAGCGGGTGTGGCACAATCAACAGCTGAAAACAGGCACCAAGATCAGCGTGTACAGAGCTGTGGTCCTCACCACCCTGCTGTATGGTTCCGAGTCCTGGGCCCTCTACCGCAGCCAACTACGACTCCTCGAACGCTTCCACCAGCGCTGCCTGCGTACCATCCTGGGCATTCACTGGAGTGACTATGTCACCAACGTCGAGGTCCTTGAACAGGCTGAAACTGTGAGCTTCGAGGCTTTGCTGCTGCGGACACAGCTCCGCTGGGCGGGGCATGTCTTCAGGATGGAGGATCATCGCCTACCAAAGATCACCCTGTTCGGCGAGCTTGCTACTGGACACCGTGACAGAGGGGCACCAAAGAAGAGATACAAAGACTGTCTCAAGAAGTCACTTAGTGCCTGCCAAATCGACCACCACCATTGGTCTTCGCTTGCTGCGGACCGTGACACCTGGCGCTCCACCATTTACAAGGCAGCTGTCTCCTTTGAGGACTCTCACAGAGCTAGCCTTAAGGACAAGCGGCTCAGGAGAAAAAATAGAGATGCCGCAGCTCAGAACCCTGGCCATACCTTCCCCTGCAGCCACTGCGGTCGAACCTGTCTGTCTCGGATTGGCCTCCGTAGCCACGAACAAGCCTGCAGACGTCGTGGGCAACTCCTATAAAATCTTCGTTCGCGAAGTCAAGCCAAGCAACGTACACAACTCATAAACAACTAGCAAACGTCAAGAGTACACAACTCTTAACAAATAGAAAACGACAGGAGTGCACAACTCTTACCAGCTAGCAGACGAGAAGAGTACACAACTCTTAGCAACTAGCAGACGACAAGGCACAATCGTTACGTCCGACAGGATCGTCAGGCCAAACACGGGATGGCGAGAGATGTCTGATGACATGTGCAAATCGCGATGTTTCGAGGGCAACAGTGAAAGAACCAAAGCAAACGCAGCCGTAAAACTCGCAAAAACAAGCATTTACCTATGTGTGCGTTTTGGAAAATGTCCTACTTAGAGCAAGGAAGGCTTTAACTTTACGAACTTGAACGATTGTGGTCGATCTGTCTCCTTAACGGGTATGTATTTCTTTTATCAAAATTTGTAATTTCCAGTATATAGCCTATCTCGCAATGTACAATTTACGATATCAACTGACTGTTAGGCTTCACAAAACACTCCAAGCTAACGTTATCTTGATCAGAAACAAGTCCAGTTCTCATTGCCCCGGTGGTGTTAAGACCTACTACTGTTTCTGAAACTCATGTCGTTCTACATGTGTGCAGCACCATGCTGCCATTTTTCTGCACGAAGCTTAGACTCTCATAAACCTTCGCAGCTACGAGGGCTCATGAGAATTTGCCTTTAGCTTGGGGGAAAATTACCTATAAAGATCTTGACAAGCAAAGTCAACAGGCTCAAATCTTTTGCATTCCCACAATTTTACCCATATTATTATTCGTAATCTTGCGTTCGTGGTTATTTTATATGAACCAAAGAAAAAAGATCAGAAATGGACGCTTAAGTATTCTTATTCGACTTAGGTGGTTCGACTATAATAGGGAGAAAGAAGAAAGAGTTTTTCCGTTGTCTGAAATTGTTTCGTGATTTCTCTCAACTGCTGTCTACTTTGTATTGTTTCTTAACCCGTTCAGTGTCAACTGACGCTGACTGTGTTTCTGCAATCCGGGTTAACTCATTCAGTCCCGACACACCGCAGCAAGACATGGATCGAGCATGATAGTTCAAGGATGGTGCCAGGAAAAGCTTGGCGCCCATGGGCGCCAAGCTATTCTGGCACAACCCTTGAATTATCATGTTCGATGTGTCTCTAGAATTCTAATACAGTCCTTCAAAAGGCAACTTGAAAATTTGAGGATTTCGGTCCTGGGGTAAAATGTGTTAATTCAACACAAGGAAAAAAACCCCTAACTATCTCAGGAACGTTAATTCAGAGTGGTGTCATAAAAAGAGTTATAGATCCTCATGACCCCCGCAATCTTTTTTAATTAAAGACCAAAAAATAAATAAATAAATAAATAAATAAATAAATAAATAAATAAATAAATAAATAAAATAAAATAAAATACACTTTAAACAAATCTAGATGTCCCAGAAACGTGGATTCAAAGTGGTGCCAGCAAGAGGCATAGATCCTCAGGAGTCCCCGTGAAAGCGGGGGCACATGAGGATCTATGCCTCTTGCAGTTGGGTGCTGTTGAAATTATCTCGACACTCAAATGGTTAAACACACACATCTATTGTTGCAGTTGTCCAATAACACGTTGAGTCACCGTTATTAGGCAACACGTGCACAGGTGTGAATCTGGGAGCAGCGTGACTTTTTTTCTGCAACTTTGTGTGATTTATGCCAAGTTATATCAGTGATAAACCAATAGCGCCCGCCTAAACGGCCTAAATCACAACAAAAAAAGTTGCAGAAAAAGTCAACCTCGGCGTCGACCCAACCTCGGCCAAAGTGACATATACTGCTCAAAAATAGTAAGGTATGTTACCTTTTCAGCTTGAATTACTAAAAGTCCTCGGAATCGATATAATCACGGGTATATAAGTGATTAGACAACCCACTGGCCTACAATTTCACAACATTGGTGTGACATATAGAGCTCACATAAAGTAAAGGACGTATTACTTTTAGGTTGAATTATGAAAATGTCCCAAAACGTTTAAACGTTAATCAGGCCTAAAAGGTGACTACACTTTGCAGATGTAAGGTATTTTCCGACATTTTAGTAATTCAAGCTAAAATTATGACTTACTTTACTTATTGTGAGCACTATATGTCACACCACTGTCGTTGTGGAATTTTCGGCCAATGCGATGGTTAATCACTATTATTATAACCATCATTATACCCATCGCGAGAACGTTTAGTAATTCAAGCTGAAAAGTTAATGTACCATATTATTTTTTAGCATTATATGTCACACTGACCAAGGTTGGGTCAACTCCGAGGTTGGGACCCAACAAGCAGGGCACAAAAATACACGCAACGAACTCTTTGTGACGTCAACGCAAAAAGAGTCCCAGCCGTGCAAGCACATGGGTACAGAGTGGTACCAGCAAGAGACATAGAGCCTCATGAGCCCCCGCAAATGCGGGGGCTCATTAGGATCTATGCCTCTTGCAGCTGGATCCGGTTCAGTTCGTCTTGTCAGTGAAGGGGTTAACCAGTTTAGTATTGATCGGTTTTGTTTCTTTGTTTGTTTGTCCAGGTGAGGATCCAAAGATCTATCCGGAGTCCAAACCTTTCTGGACGCCGTTCAAAAACTGAGACTGGAACGGCTGTGTTATACCACGGAAGCACGCACGCACGCACGCACGCACACACACACACACACACACACACACACACACACACAAACACACACACACACACACACACACACACACACACACACACTAATAAAAAATACATTTTCAAAATATGATAGGAAAAATATGAGTGACTTTAATATTTAATACCTAGAATTAAATGTCGAACAGTGAACTTTCACCTTTGAGTATTTGCCAGTTTATTGTTTCCTTGCGCCGATACACGGCCTTAAATAGACGTGGCGCAAGAAAGCAAAGCCCGCGGGCAGGCGACACGACTTAGCCGGACAATGAGTGTAGCAAAAGGTGTCTTAGTTGCCAGTCAAATATATTGAAATAACTAACGAAGGAAACATCCAATACTAATAAAGCTAAACATTTCAGAAAGGGAATTCATAGGGCTTTCCGATGAACTCAGTTAAGAAAAGATTGTTACTAAACAGAATGTTATATAAATATTTACAATGAATGCTACGCAAGGGACGTGGAACGTGAAAGCGTGAACAACGTAAATATTACCATGACAGGTTATCGATGGCACAAAACAAATACGTCCCAGTGCGCAAAAGTCCATCTGGCCGACGTCGGCCGCCGTTGGACCGCGCACTGCCGTGTCAGCCGTGCACGGGCCAACTTACTTCGGCCGTAGCCATCCCGATGACCTTTGGCGCATTGGGGTATTCTAAAAATAGCAAATCGGCATGTTCTATAAGTGGCAGCTATGTTGAATCTAACGGCAATTCAATCAGCTTTCTATATTCGATAGATCGGAAGGTACAGAGCTTCAAAACTAATAGAAAACAAATGAGGAAACCATTAGGCTATTGCGGACGACTCGCCGCATCACCCAGGTGGTGACGTCACGGCTAGCAGCTGTACGCGGAAACCTCAGACGCTGGCTTAAAATAAGTACACGGGGACAGAGGCCATCGGGCCCTCGTCGGCCGCCGTTCGCCACCGCCGTGCGCGGGTCAACGGCAGCCGATGTCAGCACAAAGACAGTACAAGATTTTGAACAACCTGACATGTTTTGGCTGGAAGCTGCGTTTAATGTGACTGTGTATAATGAAAACCCGCGAGCGCTGATCACGGTCTCAGTTTGACTGTTCAACAATGGCTGGTCTTTCCAAATCCGTGGCTTTTTGTAACCCTTCTAACATGCACTTAGTTTTAAGGATGAAGACAAGAGAGTCTTGTTGTCAAATTACGAGCGCATACTTAAGTACTTTAAACGACAATAACGAATGTTAGGAGAGCTTATGCAGGGTAGGCATTGTGTCTAGTGAAGGGTTGGAACCCCTAGGAAACGTAAAGAAGTCATTCCTAAAGCATTTTCATGGATTTTAAATCGCAGTGCCTTTAAGGTTGAAGTACTCGCATGCACTGTGATTTCAAATTACAATGATTTCATAGGTTTTTAAAAAATCTAAGTGCTGTAATTTTGATTGTGAGTGCTTTGACCTTAAGTATTACCTGAGACTTTCAAAGGCGTGTGTTTCTTCTTTCTTTGTTATTTCCTTGTATTCCCCACACGTGGCAGTCACTGTTTGGCTGGAATTTAGAAATTTGATGACCAAATAGCTGTGGACACGCGAAAGAACTCGTATTCGTAGTCGTTGTCCCATAAAAGACGCGTTTGCCTCCGCTGCGACCATGCACAGAAAACAACCATCAAATAGCGTAAACTGTTAGTTACACGGCACGCCACAAAAATCACTCTCACATAGGCACAGTTATCAATTGTAACTATACATCTTGACATACACATGGAGCACATTCCGAATGTGATTCAAGGGAGATAATTTGTGTCACTGTGACAGTAACCGCTTATTGGTAACTCACCTTAGTTTCAGGGCGCTGATTTTATGTTAACTGCGGATGTGCAACAAAGACAAATGAAAGTTCCCGCCTGCAGTAGCCCCCCCCCCCCTTCCCCCCCCCCTCCCGCCAGAAAAGTCAGAAAGTGTCACAAGTAAGTCCCGGAGGTGGGCTTTCAGCTGCACTGTGAGTAAAGTGACGTCATTACAATACGTTTCACGTCACGACAGTATTCTATAAATTAGATTAGTCAGTAAGTTATTGGGGTTTAACACCGAGCAGGCGACTAAAGCCATCTCACGGCGGGAAGGGTACAAGTCTGGTCAGCCAGTTTAAGAGAAAGGTCTTAAAACATAATGTTAATACAGTGTACAAGTATTCTTAGCTAAAAAGTCACAAAGGTCAATCGTACATCTCTAAAGACTTCGGAAGTTCATAAGAACAGTCAGATTTATACAGACTACAGAGACTTAAATCTTGTAAAACAATCTGGCTTCCTTTTAGAAAACTGAAGATTTTATCCGGGTGAACGTCCCGAATCAAAACCTTCAAATTGTCGGCTGTACAGTGTTTCCGCCTCATATCGATTAGGTCAGAACATGATGTCAAAAAGTGCTTCACCGAAAACGACTCGTCGCAGGCGAAGCACCAGGGGCGTTCCTCCCCTTTCAATAAGAAGGAGTGCGTGACATAAGTATGGCCAATGTGAAGCCGAGTAAGGACAGTCTCCTCACGGCGGCTGCCACAGCGATGAGGTAGACTGTCGGACACTCTAGGAAGAGGTTCACGGAGCCCGTTCGCCTCTTCCTTGTCCCAATCAGCCCAGGCTGCCACTCGCGAGACACATAGGCATCAATGATGGGCTTAAAATCTCGAAAAACAGTTTTGGAATTGTGACGTAAATCTTTACATATTAACCTCTTTCCTGCCTCAGTCCGGACGCATGTGTTTTTAATTGTGACGTAAATCTTTACATATTAATATCTTTCCTGCCTTAGTCCGGACGCATGTGTTTTTAATTGTGACGTAAATCTTTACATATTAACCTCTTTCCTGCCTCAGTCCGGACGCATGTGTTTTTGCTTTGTTTTGTTGTTGTAGTCTTTGATGATTCAACGACTAAAGCTACAACTTGGTGTCCGAAAAACGTGGACACAACTTCGCCTCAGCAAGAGACATAAATCCTCATGAGCCCCCGCGACTGCGGGGGCTCACGAGGATCTATGTCTCTTGCAAAACTGAACCGTGTTAAAATGCAAGGGTTAAAATGAGTTACATCACAATTCCAGCATGGCGCTGAGACGAGATGTACGTCAATAACAAATGCACCATTCGCAATAATTATTGTTCTTTTTTTCTGCAGCGTCATCCAACGGTGGTGTTTCGCGCGTCGCTGGTGGGGGATGTCCACATTGGAACGATGGTGGCGACTTGTGAGTTGTTGTGGGTGGTGGTGAAACAAAATTAAGTGACCTTCAGCTTCTTTTCTGTGACCTACAAAGTACGACAGCGGGCTATATAGCGCTACTGCGCAGACTGGTTGTGAGTAATAACATTGCCACCCAGAAACGAGCCGCTCGGAAACAGCTTTCAGACACCACAGGCAGCTTTAATTTAATCCTTTTAACCCCACGGGCGCATTTCCAAAATGTGTACAGGTGTCACCTAAAGATTATGTGCCAGCTGAAGGAGACGGATTGACCATGATAATTCAAGCTTAGGGTAGTGCCGGATGAGCTTGGCGCCAGAAGGCGCCAAGCTCACCCGGCATTACCCTTGAATAATCATGGTCAATCCATCTCCTGCTAAAGGGCGCTGGGGCTAAATGGGTTAACTC
Organism: Semisulcospira habei; assembly: GCA_036245525.1. NCBI lineage: Eukaryota > Metazoa > Mollusca > Gastropoda > Semisulcospiridae > Semisulcospira > Semisulcospira habei. The sequence continues at coordinate 108,236,971 of BTPG01000003.1, read as the reverse complement.
ATCGAGACGTGCCGCGTCCGGTTGCGGCACGTCTGGCGTGACTTAACACCTTAGTACATCCACACAGTCACCAGTATTGTAAACAGTGTGTGTGACTTTACTGTAAACAGTGTGTGTGTGACTTTAATGTAAACAGTGTGTGTGACTTTACTGTTAACAGTGTATGTGACTTTACCGTAAACAGTGTGTGTGACTTTTCTGTAAGCAATGTGTGATTTTACTGTAAACAGTGCTGGGGGCTGCGTGCACAAGGGAGTTAACAATGTCATGCCATGTTGTGACGCTGCCGATTACCTAAGAAAAGATGAATAGAATCCAAGTGCGCAAAGGCCATCGGGGTTCAACGGCGGACGACGTCAGCCCGATGGCTTTTTGCGCACTGGGATATTGTGTACCTGTTTGTAATGTCTCTTTTGAAAAGAAGCACTCTTAGACAAGAGAGTTATAGCGCAGTTTATTTATACTTTGGGATAAAATCGGAAATTTTAATAAACTGTGTAGTAATTGTCTTTTCTAAGCGTGTTCCTTTCTTCGTTGGGACGCTCTCTGCATTGTACACTTTTTTCAGTCACCTTTCTGGTCTGGATTTTATGTCAAGTCCTGAACCCGGTTACAATCAATAATAGCCACGTTCGGTATACAACGCCATTACCGGCAAGCCTTTCTACACAGCTACTGCGCCAACAGTGTCCGCGGGACAGCGCTATTACCGGGAAGCCTTTCTACACAGCTGCTGAGCCAACAGTGTCCGGACAGCACCATTACCGGCAAGCCTTTCTACACAGCTACTGCGCCAACAGTGTTCGGACAGCGCCATTACCGGCAAGCCTTTCTACACAGGTACTTCGCCAACAGTGTCCGGACAGCGCCATTACCGGCAAGCCTTTCTACACAGCTGCTGAGCCAACAGTGTCCGATCCGGACAGCGCCATTACCGGCAAGCCTTTCTACACAGCTGCTGAGCCAACAGTGTCCGGACAGCGCCATTACCGGCAAGCCTTTCTACACAGCTGCTGAGCCAACAGTGTCCGGACAGCGCCATTACCGGCAAGCCTTTCTACACAGCTGCTGAGCCAACAGTGTCCGGACAGCGCCATTACCGGCAAGCCTTTCTACACAGCTGCTGAGCCAACAGTGCCTGGACAGCGCCATTACCGGCAAGCCTTTCGATACAGCTGCCGCGCCATCGTCGTTGGCACTGTCGCGCAGTTGCAAAGAGTCATAATTTGACTTCACAGGCAGTGAGTATCACTATGTGTGACGTCAGATGTTGACGTAACAAAGCTGCATGGCTCGCGTAATCGTCAGTTTAACCCTTCATTGCCTTCACAGTGTTCTGTCCGGAATTTTTATGAATTCAACCCCCGATAGAGCGCTTTATGAATTCAACCCCCCAAAATAGCCCCTGCCTCCTGAGTATGCACGGATACTGAGACACTGGTGCCAGCAAGAGGTATAGATCCCCATGAGCCCCCGCATCTGCGGTGGCTCGTGTGGATCTATGACGCTTGCAGTTGGATTATGTTCACTTTAGTTTGGCAGTGAAGGAGGAAACTTCTTTAAAAAATTAAGTTTCTGTACACACGTTTTATAAACAATCGCGACGTTCTTGCTGAATGAGATGACGAGACCCACAGATGAATCAAGAATTGTCCGAAATACTCAAAGAACATTCGGAAAACGTCAGTGGTGCGAGCCCAGGCAAAGTTAGGCAACTCTAGCTCTGCACAGCAGACGCCCGTCTCGGCAATCCCCGTGGTCAAGTTTCCTGTTTGTGCTGGACCATTTCTATTTGCGACCTTCAGAAGACGAATGGCAGCTTCGTGAGTTTCGGCCTCAGCGCTGAAAAGGTTAAGTTTTAACCACAAGGGTTTGGTAGGGTGATCTCAGGCCGACATCGTCCATATTCAGAGAAGTGTAAGAAGCTGTTAGGAAGTGAAAAGAAATTAAAGGCCCACTACCGCCGTGACTGTTCAAAGATACACTTCTGTAACAGATGGTTACGAAATGCAACATACAGGTATAGCTATGATTAATTTAGATACAGAACAATCCAGTACAGCACACGTCGTTTTGATATCAAATAGCCTGATAACGACTCCACTCCGTTCTAGAAATGCAACATTATCAGTGCGAGAAACAGCTAAAAAAAAGACTGACACACTAACGGCAGCGCAGAATAAATAAGTGCGATTACGCGTGTGCTTTTGCTGCGTGCTCAAACTGCTGTTAAATTTCATTATGTGTGTCGACAAGGTATAACAAACGCAACTGGTGTTGTAATGTGTCTTCAGATTTATGCGTAATTGAACTTTAACTCATTCGCGACCAGCCACGTCCGGATGCGCGGTATAAGCAAAGACCTTTGTGTCGGCATAAGCCGCGCACCCGGATGCGGCTGGCCGCTAATGAGTTAAGAAACATTACTTGACATTAGGAAACAGAATGAAATTAATCCAGTCTGATTCAAACCCACGCCAGTTCAGTCCTGTCAAAATACACTGACGAGCAAACGAAATGCGAAATTATTTGGAATCATCGGAAACACCAAAGTGTTTCCGATGATTCCAAAAATGTCGCATTTCCTTTGCTTGTCAGTATACACTCTGTATGCGCGCAGCCACCGGTACTGTAAACAATGGCAGGAGGCACACGGGGGTTACACCTGAAATAAATCCAAAAACAAATGTCTATTTCTCCATCAGCGATTCGTTGTATAACGATTACATCATCTCTAAAGTCTGAGCATTTTTTGGGTTGAACGTTAATGTCGTTGTCGTCGTCATCGCTGTCGTCGTCAGTGTCACATCCCAAACAACAAAGCAGAAACAACAATATTAACTGACGAAAATCAAACAAGAGAAACAACGACCGTAAAAAAAAGTAATCGTAAACCGGCCTTCAAGTGTTTTCCGTCTATTCAAAGAATACAACAGAAATAAACACGGTTCAGACGTTTCGCTTTTTGACATGAATTTTTCCTTTCGTCTCAGAGTGAAAGCTCGCTTGCCGTTTTGAATGGATGGTGACAGGCATAGATCTTTATGAACCCACCCGCCACCAGGTTCATGAGGCTCTATGCCTCTCCCATGGATCAATGTCTATATATATAGTGAAAGGGACATAACTATAAATAACTGCTTTCTCTTACCGTTGTCGTCAAGTGGCTCCGCAGCAGACATGATATCTTGCGTATCTCTGCCACCTGAGTGTTGCACCTCGTCAGACTGGGGAGTCGTGACGTCAAGTTCGACTGGTTCTTCCCTTCATGAACAAGCACATTTTCAAAAGTCACATATGTAATATTTGTTCCTAGACAGATTATGTTTTGCCAATTTTATTTAAACGAGACAAGCGTGATCGGTTGTTGATTTATCAAAACGCCCATTCGCGCTTAACGACTGATTGATTTTTTTGAAAGCAGGATACAAGTCCGGTGTGATATGTCAAAAGCTCCCTTACGCCAGATGGACTGGGGGTCCTTTTGGCGTGCATCACCCAACTGCAAGAGGTATAGATCCTCATGAGCTCCCGCAGTTGCGGCGGCTCATGAGGATCTATGTCTCTTGCTGAAAACTCTCTGTATTTTTCCTTTTTTGAAGGCTTGTCATCTTTGATATTGAACTGACAATGAGTTCAAACACGCAGTCTTCGTCCAGTGGCAGTAATGGGATGAACTGACCACTGGTTCAGATCACACAGATCAGTAAACAATACAGCTCCAAACTTTACCTTGTGGGTCTGACATCCGGGGCCCTTTTTGTGCCTGTGAAACAGAGAATACAAGTACAGGAAATTCACTGAACAGCTAACTAACAATCGGTTATCCCAAATCAGAAGTAGGTCACTCCTTGCACGGATTCCAAACATTCCGAGGATTCATCCAGCCTGTTCCACCTGCCAGCCACAAGGGCTCGTGCGAACAGACGCCTCTTGCTGTCAAGGAGTTTCCTCATCACCATCTCCAGTGTGAGGTACTCATCCGATATTAACAGTACGACTGCTACGAGGACGCGTGCCACAGTGATTAGGCGACCCCTGTACGTAGTCCTTATAAAAGGGCGCAACCTACCGTTTTGACCTGATTCTGAATTTGGAATAACTCGTATTGCTAACCGCTGCCTGCGGTAAAAAAAAAATAAAAAAAAAATAAAATAAAATAAAAATCAAAATCGCAGTACCCGCCTCTTCCATAGTGGTTCAAGTAATCACGACACATCGTCGCTTCTCCTTATCCGTGAGATAATCCATGGAGATCGATGCTTTTAGTGAACGGTGGGGTCAACACCTTCACTGTCGAGAAAATGTGAACACCATGCACCCAACTGCAGGAGGTACTGATCCTCATGCGAACTCGCTGTTGCAGGAACTCATGAGGCTCTATGCCTCATGAAGACACCACTGTGTATAGATCTACGTTCCTTTCACGTTATTTTGACGCTGAATTACAGTGATTTCAAAAGAGGTATAGATCCTCATGAGCCCCCGCAGTTGCATGGGCTCATGAGGATCTATTCCTCTTGCTGTCATCCCTTTGTATCTATGTTCCACGGTAGACTGGGGCTCTTTGACGTTGGATTTAACACATTCTGCCCCAGGACCGAAATCCACAAATTTTGAAGTTGCCCTCTGAAGAACTGTACTACAATTCTAGAGACAGATCGAGCATGATAGTTCAAGGGTGATGCCAGAATAGCTTGGCGCCTATGGGCGCCAAGCTATTCTGGCACCACCCTTGAACTATCATGTTCAGTCCACTTCTTGCTGTGGTGTGACGGGGCTGAATGTGTTAACGAGGATTTCAGGATCACAATCAGCGTCCGCTGGAGGTAAAGGGGTTAATATTTTTTCGTCTGTAAATAAAACGGACTTGGTGTCACGGTTGTCTACCTTTGTAGTAGCACTTGCGGCTGGCGATGTGTGTCAGCAAGACCGTCAGCAACGTCGCCGCACCTCCGTAGGCGAAAATGGCCCAGCCGATGTCCACAGTGCAGTCCGTCATCCCGCCTGCAAACGGATTGAGGTTTCCTGGTCATGTGAGTAGTAACACTGAGACAAAAGACGTTTCTCAGACCACAAGAAAGTAACCCAAGCATTAAAAAAGAGGAGGATTTCTATCCAAATCTAGGGTATTGTTTAGAGCTGACATGCGTTTTTTCTTTTAGAAACATTCTGAGTTGTTCCTGTTTTTAAGCTTATCCTTCTGATCCATCTCTCTCAACCGTAACTCCACCCCCCACCTCCACCCACCGCCTCCAATCCGCACGGCTATGGCACACACAAACACAGACGGCAGACACCCGGCTTTTCCTACCAGTTATACGTTCTGTGGGCTGGTGTAGCCACAGCCATTTCGAAGAACAAGGTGGGATGGCCCATGCACACAAAGCCTCTTCTGTGTGAGCTTCCACAATACGTTCGCAAACATCATCATAACAAAAACAGAGAGACTGTCCTCCTAAATCAAAGAGAGCATTGCGTCAGCTCATCAGTATACTTGTAAAACACTTACGTGCTAGTGCTTTGCGTCAATTAGAAACATTGTATAAAACACTGTCGCGTTTGCTGTTTTTACGTCACCGTCATTATCTGGTTCTTCTAATGGAATCGAGGAGCTTAACTTTGTACATTTTTTCCGCATTGAAGATTTATTTTCAAAAAAGTTAAAGAGGTACAAAGCTGGCTAAAGAATGCATCCAATGTCTTTCTGCAAACTTGCTATGTAAAAAATTTCGAGTGCATATAATCAAAATTACGACTCCAATGTGAGTTAACCGACTTTCTGTAAACGGTCATTTAGCTCTTCAATGTGACATCCAATTTCAATATGCTCGAATGGGCACCTAGACACCCCCTGAATGAAGCATTTTCTGTATTCACAAGCTTGTACGTAAGCCAGCTTCGGAGATTATAGTGTGTACACACACACACACACACACACACACACACACACACACACACACACACACACACACACACACACACACGCCCAAACATGTGTTTTGATTCGATCTACCATACCCTACACACTGAATAACAAAGGGCGGATAATAGTTTAAAGCTCTCATGACGTAGACTGTCACAAGCGTTGTCTTATGCTTACGGCTGTTAGGGAGTACTGGACAGTCTGCCTGGCTGTTGGCCCGCGACTTTCATTATTTGAAAAAGGATTAAATGCCCTTTAGTACAGTAATAGTATAGTTTTTACCGACAACGTCTGTGCGGTTAGTTCTGTTTGTGTCTATTGACACATTCTGCACTGATAGCCAAACACATTACCTGAGCGAATCTTGGCTGGACTGGTCTCGCCGCCCATAGAGTGTCACTGAAGTTGTTTTGCAGCGGCAAAGAGCTGCACTATCTCTGCTGCAATTTTGCTCACACACAATCATTTTATCTGACCAGGAACTAATTTAATATTTGTCCGACACGGATTTGAAAACAATGGTCCTTTTTCCATTGCGCAAAGGCCATCGGGCCAATGTCGGCCGTCGTTGGCCCGCGCACGGCCGTGGGCGGGCCAACAGCAGCCGATGTCGACCCGATGGTCTTTTGCGCATTGAGTTGTTGACAGAACAACTTCCTTGACTGAAAGTGGCATTCCCAATTTTTTTTCTGATTTAGTTTTAGTATTCACAGTACTTCGGCCCCACTGGTGCTGCGCAGAGCCAGCGTCTGCATGCAACAACCTTTTCCTTACTGTGCTGAGAATTACACCAGGAATTACACAACGTCTGAAGCAGTCTGTCCTATGAAACAGCAGTAAAACACTAATCCACCTTTCTTTTTAGTTCACACACGGCTTGTCTTCGAAAACCAGTTCCACCGACTCGCAACAAGGGCAGTAGGAAACCTGTGTTATGTTTTGTGAAAAGAAGGATAGAGAACGTCATGGCAACACTGAGAACCCGTTGTAGCATCAAAGCCCGCCCTCGGAGTGGTCGCTTTAACCCGTTCTCTGCCGACAAAAGTTGAAGACGACCCTGCTGCAAGAGGCATTGATCATCATGGTCAATTATGAATTACCTACAGCCCATCTTAGTTGTTTATAGTTCTTATATGTTCTCTGAAAAAATTCTTTGACAGTATATAAGTTTTACAAATACATATGAATTTAGCTAATCTGTTTTCGTTGCGGCTCACTTGGCGGTTTTAGTTGTCAGAATATGGTTATTATGCGATAAATTTATCTTATTTTACTATTTAGATGTGTGGCAGTAGAATGACTGCAATACATATGTGTGGTTTGGTATTTTGGAGTCTGCTTGATTGTGATGTATGTATGTTTTATGCGTTGATTTTTACACAGACGCTCGACAGTTATGCCTCAACAAATTCCTAATGTTTATGCATAAGGCAATAAAGTGTGACTTTGCTTAGGTGGGATAAAGTCACACTTTATTGCCTTATGCATAAACATCCCACCCAAGCAAAGTCATGTTAAAGATCCTACTGAACAGGCTGAAGCCACAGGCAGAGGAAATCATAGCTGAGGAACAGGCAGGCTCAGACCGGGGCGCAGCATAACTGAACAGATCTTCAACCTGAGAGTTCTATGTGAGAGATACCTCCGGCACCAGCAGGACCTCTATCATGTCTTTGTGGATTTTAAGAAAGCGTTTGACAGGGTGTGGCATGCAGCCCTTTGGTCCACCATGAAGCTATACAACATCAATGCCAACCTGATCAAAGTCATAGCAAACCTTTACAACAAGGCCACTAGCGCAGTCTGCTTCAACGGCAAAATAGGAAACTGGTTTAGGACTACAGTTGGAGTCAGACAAGGCTGCTTGCTCTCACCTACTCTTTTCAACATCTTCCTGGAAAGAATCATGACGGACGCTCTGAAAGATCATGAAGGAACTGTGAGTATTGGAGGCAGAACAATCACGAACTTGCGCTTTGCGGACGACATTGATGGCCTTGCGGGAACAGAGAAGGAGCTAGCTCAGCTGGTGGAAAAGCTGGATAGTACAACCATTGCATATGGGATGGAAATCAGTGCAGAGAAGACCAAACTGATGACCAATAACGCCAGTGGCATTGGCACTGAAATCATGGTTGGAGGCCAAAAACTGGAAACAGTTAAAAAATTCAAATACTTAGGAGCCATTGTGACAGATGAGGGATCAAAACCAGAAATACTGTCCAGGATTGCGCAGACAACAACAGCACTGACAAGATTGAAGACCATTTGAAAGGACAGAAACATCACACTCTGCTCCAAGATCAGACTGATGCGCTCCTTAGTCATCTTAGTGCTCTTGTATGCCTGCGAGTCATGGACCCTCACAGCAGACCTTGAAAGGAGGATACAAGCCACTGAAATGAGATGTTTTCGAAGGCTGCTTGGCATCTCATACAGAGATCACATCACAAACGAGGAAGTGGGAAGCAGAATCAGGCAAGCCATCGGGCCCTATGCAGACTTATTAGCCATTGGGGAGAAAACGCAAACTGAAGTGGTATGGGCATGTCACGCGTTCAGGAGGGCTTGTCAAAACAATCCTGCAAGGCACTGTGCAAGGAGGACGAAGGAGAGGAACACAGAGGAAAAGATGGGAGGACAATATCTCAGATTGGACAGGACTGAAGCTGGGCGATTCGCTTTGAATGGCAGAGAACAGAGAGGAATGGAGAGAGCTGGTTGCCAAGTCATCAGTGGTGCCCCAACGGTCGGCAAGACTACGGGATATAGATAGATAGATAGAATAAAGTGTATCTTATCTTATCTTATCTTATGAGTCCCAGCAGTTGTGGTTGTCATGATGATCTATACCTCTCGCTGATACCACAGTGTATTCATGTTCTTTTGTCGGCGGAGTATCTTTGACGTTGAAACAAATTTGACGTTGATAACACAGTCTGCGTCCAGAGGCCGTGAAGGGGTTAAGGTGAATACACAGGCTGATGTAGAGAATTAAAAAGCGTGTTCGCAATGCCCGCTCACCAATGAACACTATTGATTTATTCACTGTTCACTGCAGTCTTCAGACTCTACTGTTTACAGTGAACACGTACGTCAATCCGCGACACTTTCAGTCTTCAGAACCAACCTGAAAACGTATCTTTTAAATTTGGCACATCAGTGTAAATTTTCCTTTGCTCCCCATCATGTAATATTTGGATGGTGCTGCTGTAAAAAAGAAGGTGTTCTTTGTGTAAAAGATTGTGGTTAGTATGCCTGAACTGTTTTGTTGTTGTGATTTGTAGTTTATTGTGCATGTTAACAGAAGAATAGTGCGGGTCGCTATAAACAGAAGCTGAGTTGGTCTGGGTGTGCAGCATTTTTGTCAGACTTACGAAAACATTGGGATCTATTTCCGTAGCAGGGCGATTTAACCCATTCAGTGCCGAGAAAAAGTGAACATTAACCAGCAGTCGCGAGACTCATACGTATCTATGCCTCTTTCTGAAAACAATTTGTGTCCATGTTCCTTGAAAGATTCCGGCGTTTGGTCTTTGAGTGAACACAGATGTCAGAAACAGAAATGTTGGTACAGTGCCAGGGAAGGGGTTAACTCACTGGCCACAGACAGGTTGTACTGCGGGTAAGATAGCAAGTCAGAGTGTGCCAGCTTACTGATATCACTCATGCGGCAAATAAAGCATTCAAGACGTGACGAACACGGATATGCAGCAAATGACGTATATATGCGGCATGTTTCGACAGCCAACTGCATCTGCCGCGTGTAATTTTGCGCCACGTCACGACTGATGTAAGACACCGGCAAAGCAGGAGATGCATTGGCCCTTTGGGTGTTGGCGGCGGTTTTAGATGCGATGATTACCTTAACGTGGACGGAAATCAATGACGACCTGAAAGGCTGAATCATTCATGAGCGATTTGAGCGCCGCTTTGTGTGTGTGCAAAATTAGAACTACGTACCCGTAGAACTACATGTCGCTAGCACCACGTGCATATAGCATTACATGTATACTACAGCCAAAATAGGTCTGTCGACAAATAGTGCTAATGACATATAGACGTGTGTACTTTGGAAGTCGTATCGACACGTAGTGCTAGCGATACATAGTGCTATCGACACGTAATGCTGGTGACACTTATAACGAGTCGACGAGTGTTTGTGAATAAGAAGAATAAGAATAAGAATAAGAGTACTTTATTATTTCGAAAAGAGAAATTCGGTTGTGGTACATTTATAACAAATAGTACAAACAAGACATAAAAACATTATAGCATAATTATGAACATTTTCTCCCTGCACTTGCACAGCTACAAATTCCAAATGGATATAAAGTAAACACTACAAAATCTTTACACATAACTCTTACACATCTCACACAAACATCTTTTATGGACTGAACTGAGCGGCACTTATACATTCACGCCCACCTCTACATATGCATACATAATACGCGTGTTTCAACCTAGTCCTAACCCTCACTACTTATTATACAAACATCTCAGTACATTATTACACATTATTACACAAGCTGCATAATTAAAGTCTACCATAGTAAAATAATTAGTGGGTAAACACTCAGTAACAGCAATCCCAGTATGTACATGTTCACCACCAAATGAAACATAATATAATCACTTCTCTAAAATCAACAAGCTCCATTCCTACTGATTGCACAGGTAAAGGGGGATAGGGGGAGGAGTTAGGTTTGGGTATGCGTGGATGTACCTACGGATTGCTTAGAGTGATGGATTTGGGGATGAAACTGTGCTGTAGTCTAAGTGTTCTAGCTTTGTGCGTGCGGAGTCTGCGGCCAGAGGGGAGGAGTTCATAGAGGTGGGCAAGGACATGGGATCTGTCTGAAGCTATCCGCCTACCCTTTCTCACCACACGCTGTTCATACAGGGACTCCACACTGTTTTGCTTACTGCCAGTCACTTTGCTGCAGAAGTTTACCATTCGTGCCAGGGTGTTCTTGTTCTTCACACTCAGACCTCCATACCAGCACACAGAACCGAAAGTGATGACAGACTCAATAAAAGAGCAGTAAAAAGTTTGAAGGACAGAGTTCACATTCAGCTTCCTGAGTTTCTGGAGGCAGTAGATGCGTGACTGACATTTCTTTTGTATGAGGGAGGTGTTTGCGTTAAAGGACAACTTATCATCTATGACTGTTCCAAGATACTTATACTCAGTCACACGCTCAACAGACACATCATCGATCATCAGAACAGGGACAGGGGCAGGGTTTCTTCGAAAGTCTATCAGTAGTTCCTTGGTCTTACTCACATTTAGGTCTAGAAAATTATCTTTACACCAAACACTAAAACGTTCTACTTCTGCAAAGTAAGTCGCATCATTATTGGAGAGATCTTCTAAGGCAGTGTCATCCGAGTATTTTATAAGAAGGGTAGAGTGCCACTTGAATAGTTTGAGGACTACAAACCCAACAGGCTAAGGTCATCGGGTCAAAGTTGGCCGCAGTGGGTCCGCGCACGGCTATGCGCCGGCCCACTGCGGCCGACGTCGGCCCAAGGGTCATTTGCTTAGTGGGTAGGCAACACAATGAGAATTTTTACGTACAAGGAAGCTTTTGGCGGTACGCTGGTTTCGCGCCACCGTCTACAAACTACCCCCTGACGCAATCAATTATTGGCCCGCTTTGAAGTCACACAATTTAGTTTATTCATAATGGATACTTTGAAAAAAAAATCTCTATTTTGTGGGATTTGATGATTGGAGGAAATCATTTGATGAGTTCGTTAGGAAGCATTGCCGGCACATCTTCAACTTAATGAGTGATAATTAACCCGTTCAGTGCCGAGATAATCTGAACACCACCCGACTGCAAAGGTAATAGATCGTCACGGAGCCCCACAGTTGCGCAACTGCAACAATGAAAGTTTCTTTTCAGGACGTATTTCCCAAATTTGGGAGGCGTCATCTAACGACTATGCACCTGTTGCAGGAGATGGATCGACCATGATAATTCAAGGGCAGTGGCAGATTAGCTTGGCGCCAAGCTAATCTGGCACTACCCTTGAATGATCATGGTCGATTTATCTCCTGCTGTAGTGCGTCAGGGCTGAATGGGTTTTAATGAAGTGAAACTTCAGTTTCTTACAAGTATAACCTTTCTCGGGTTCAGATTTTGAAGAAAAAGTCTCGGGAAGCAATACTGGTTTTTGCGATTCACGCGATGGACCCTTGTAGTCCTTGACAGGCTGTGACAGAGAAATGGGAAAGGTTTATTCCAGCAATTTCAGTTTCCAACGATAGAAAAATTAATTATGTGAGAAACATACAATATTTTACAATATTTTGTAGCATAGCCTGTATGGAAATTACTTACAGGTATGTTACGATTGTGGTTGTGTTGTTCTGTGAGAGCATGCATGCATTTATCGTAGGAAACGATCCGATATTTATTTGAGCTATCATGATTACGAATCACGTACTTTTTAGTAAGATTCGCTATCGATCGCACAGAGAGCGGAATTGATTGCCTTTTGCTACACGAAGTTGGATCCCGGAGAGTCTAGAAGCCGCCCGTATAATCACCATTGTTTTCTGTACGCGTGAAGTTAGCCGCCAGTAGGTGTTAAGAAAACTCGTGTAAGTTCCAGAAAGTGTGGGCAAGGTCGTGAACTGTCTACCATACTTTTGTGAGACGTCATTACGCGCCGGGATTTCCCAAAATAGGGGCAAAAAATAGCACCCAGATTTTTGTAGACCATTTTGGTGTATTCTTTTTCATTAATATTTATGAGTTTCGGTTACGTATTCTTTTGTGATTGGTTGTATTGCATGAAGTTGCTGAGAAGTACCCAACGGAGAAAGAAACACGCTTAGAAAAAACGGTACAACACAATTTATTTTATTTAGTTTGATTTCATGAAGTTGCTGGATTATTCTGGAAAAGCATAATACTATATAAGACGGGGCTAGGATGCGCGATTGTACATTGTTCAGTTGTAGTATTGCGATGTAACAGCGTCGGTACATTGTTCAGTTGTATAATTGCAGTATATCGTAAACATATTGACATTGAGAGAGCTTCGCAAGGTATCGTGTGTCATTATCAGTGACGGAGTTATGCAGTGTATGGTGATGTACATTGTAGGAGAGACGCATTGTGTCAAAGTGTAGACATTTTGAAGAGGAGACATTGTATCAGTGTTGGTGCATTTGTTAACGCATTGTGTGGAGATCGCATCACTGCAACAAAATATTGTTGGAACTGTTACTCCTGTGTAGTCTACATCCTTAAGTCACGTGTGACGGGTTGCAGCTGAATGAAGTTTCTTTAAAAGAACCTTACGTGCATGCCGTCTGGTGTGATAGCATACTACTACCACGGGTCAAAACGTAACAAGGTACTTTGAAAAAAGCCCATCAAATTTCTTCTGTCTTTATTCAGAAAAGCTGTATGTTAGTAATATTTCACATGAACACAAGCAAATCAAGCAAAACATTCTTTTCATGTGATGTTATTCTGCTAAACGAAAATGCCAGTAATGTATAAAATAGATGGAAGGATTGACAACAATCAGATCAAAGAGAACGGTAACATGGATTGCGTAAGGTAGATTAAAGGAAATTAGCTGAAAAATTACCCCTTCTGGTCCTCTTCTATTACGTATCACGATGAATGACGTCCATCGCACAAAATGACGTATCTCACGTATTGTCTGTAATCTTCCATGCAGATGTGCGCGTGCAAAAAGGAAAGTTTACTTACTACCCCTACGTTCTCTTACTTCAGAGAGGATCTAAATGTATTTAAAAAATCTATCGAAAAGCTCAGGTTTCACTCCTCTTCCCTGAGCCTGGTACAAACGGCCGGATAGAAAACATTCAGTCTTAGGAATTTAGGAGGTGACTGGTGTAAGTAAACACTTTCTCTCAAAAGTCTCTTCCCTAAGAAATTATTGTGGAATAAAAACATGGTTCAGAAACATTGCAAACGCGCAGTACCATTGATTTGGCCTCGTGATTTAGCGTGGTGCACAGGTTGCAGCAGCAATGGCAGACCATGGAAAATACATAGTGACACCAAGAAACGGCACAAAATTTAACTCATTCAGCCCGCCTGCCGTATTTCCCAAATTTTGGAGGCGTCATCTAACGACTATGCACCAGTTGCAGGAGATGGATCGACCATGATAATTCAAGGGCAGTGCCAGATTAGCTTGGTGCCGATAGGCGCGTAGCTAATCTGGAACTACCCTTGAATTATCATGGTCGACCCATCTCCTGCCGTAGTGCGTCAGGGCTGAATGGGTTAAAACAACCGAAGTCAAATATCAGCTTCATGCGCAAAAACAAAACTCACACACTGTTTGAACTTCAAAAGCCGATAACACTATGTAACAGAACGACAGGCTTTTGGTCACGTCAATTACAGTAGCGTCAATTACTGTCAAGTTCTTTTCTTAAGGGGGCCACTCACGCTGACATATTTTGCATCCGGCAATGTGTGGTAATTAAAAATTTGCCACCTACCACATCGGCTTCGTGGCACACGTTTTAACGTGCACGCAAAGTGTTTGTACTGAATGACCTGTCATTACCATATATGGAACAGCTCTCACGCGCGCGGTTGAAAAATTCCGAGCCGGGGGAGTACCACATACAGGGGAACTCTCGGACAAGGTTGTTTAATTTAACTCATTGGAGACGTGCCGCATACTAATACGCGTCTATTCTTCGCGTTTCAGCTTGCGGCGCAGTCTACAATGAGTTAACAGTCTCAAAGTCGTCGTTCAGCTTCTCCGCCATTTTTTTCCCGGCTCGGAAGATGAAGAAACGGGAAGTGACGCGAGGACACCGCTGATTGGCTGAGAGGCAGCAACATTGCTCTAGCCTTGCGGGCCGCCACAAGAAAATAGACTCGAATTGTATCGGGTGGCAAGTGGTGTCGGCAATATTGCTGGCGCCCCCGCAATGTGGCCGCAACATTGCCGTCACAAAATTGCGCCCGGTTATAGGTGTTTGTGGTAGTGTGTGCCCAGCCTCTTACGACGCCTGCAAGGTAAGAATGCCTCAACTACCATTGTCATGTGACGTCAATACACGACGCTGGGCCTACCAAGGATATATTTTTTCCAGCTTACTGAATCACGTTGTTTGGAGATATTGGGAACGTAGCTTATATTTTCATAATTATTGCCAGAATGTAAATAAAATATTTGAAAACTGATACCATTTACAAAACATGATCAATCCTCACAAACCAGATAGGTGAGGCTAGCGCTGGTAGAGCTTTACGCATACAAAAATAGAATTACTCAGCAATGGACAGACAAATAGTTAGATCCCCTGCCCCCGCCTGATTGGCGGGGGTAGTTGATCTAACTGTTTGTCTGTCCAGCGCTGAGTAATTCCTATTGGTATGCGTACAGTAAAACATGACCAAGCTTTGAAAACTAACCATGGTTTGTTTTAGCAACATTTCCTCTTTATGAAATCATTACATGCAACATTTTCATAGCGGTTTGATAAGGTCTGTATGTGTAAATGGCCCACTGCAAGCCCGTATCTGTCAATTAGATCATATCTCAATGTACAGACTGCGGCAAGCAACAGACACGCGTTTTTCGCATTTGTACATATTCGGTGAGAACCCAAGTGCGCAAAGGCCATAGGGCCGACTTCAAGCCCCGTTGGCCCGCGTACGGCCGTGCGCATGCCAATAGTGGCAGACGTCGGCTCGATGGCATTTTGCGCATTAGATTGCGTCTAATGTGAAATGGAAACACTCTGTCGAAAACAAATTTTAATCAACGATTATTTTAAAATTGTCAAAAATGTCATATTTATCCTTAGAAAAGTATTGACATTATGTTGGGTTTACACAAAAGGCTATCGGGCAGTAGTCGACTCCGGCCCGATTGTCTTTGCGAACTGGGTCTACAGTCATGGATTCACAAAGGTTTCATATGTTATTTTGGAATTATGAGTCACGAAACCAAAGACTCAAAATACAAATTATTTTGTGACATCATTTTCCACGATCACGAATAAAGGTCTTTCACGAGTGACGAAAATCTTAAATAACAGCAACCAGATGTCGCGGATTTCAGAAATACCGCCTCTTATTATAAGAGCAGTTTGTGGTGTTCGGTGTTCCAATCTGATGCATGTAGAAAGCAAAAAACGTTGAATAAAAGCGACACTGAACGGCGTTAGTTCTGCATTGAGTTTGTAAGAAAGCAATTATATCCATCTAGTAAAAGGCGAGATTTATATTGTATACAATGAAAATCTCGCTTAAAAATAAGGACTTTTCGTCTTTTTGTCGTTACAGAGAGCGGAGTTTTCATCAAGCACAAAAGCAGATCAGTACAAGTTTTCACCCCGCCTATCCCCAACTCGAGCTTGTTTATGTGTCACACGGGTGAAGATGCAGAACATGAAGACCGAAGTGGTTCTGTTGATCTGTAAACCGCTTAATGGCTAAACACCAATCATCTGCAAGATGCGTGTTCCATCACGAACATCCTGCAGTCCATGTGGGCCTATACTCTTGCCGGTTTCGTTTATACCTGCGTTTCTCTAGCGGAAGTTAATCATAAGCGGCGACCAGTTTTAAAGAAGGCCAGTGAAAAGATGGAGTGTCGCGATTTTTAGAGTCCTCAGCGGTCCAGCTTCATGTTGGCCAATATGTGTGCCTTACTTTGCGCCCGAGCTGTTTTGGTACACGCGATCTGCAATCAGAAAGTCGGAGGAAACACACGTTACACATCTGGATCTCCGACCAATGTAAATGTACTCCCTTCCATGTCGCGGATTGCTTAACACAACCCCAACTGCAAGAGGTATAGGTCCTCATGAGCCACCGCAGTTGCGGGGGCTGATGAGGATCTATACCTCTTGCTCAGACTAATTTGTATCCGTGTCCCTCGGACGGCCGTGACTTTTGGTCGTCTAATGAATACAGATTTCAGAAACAAAGTATGCGTCCAGTGGCGGGGAAGGGGTTGAAACGGGACACTACTAACTGTTGTCTTCCAGGAAGGTGGGGAAAAACACGAGTAAGGGAGAGAACTGTGAAGACTTCTCTCCCTTACTGGTGATTTTTTTCTTAGTGCCTCTTATCTCATACGTATCATGCGTATTGCAGCCGCGAATGTAATTCGACAGACAGGCACAGAACAGTATCTGTACAATTTTTGGACAGAACGTGCTTCGAAATCGCAAACTTTCGAATACATGACCTACCCATCTGACATACTCTGGTACCCGAAGAACAAACAAACAAACACAGCACCATACAATGAATGGCGCGGACGCTAATGATATATTAGGGATGTATATCACCGTCTTGTTATCTGTCTGTATATTTGTTTTGTGGGCTGACGATTAGGTGCCAGATATAAAAGGGCAAGCGACCTAACCGTTTGTCTGTCCAGAGCTCAGTAATTCCACTTGGTAAGCGTATTAATTTATGGACAAATGAACAATTTACATTTGAAGTATTGAAACAATGCAAATTTCCTCTGCGGTTTGATCATTTTCATTTTTATGACCGCAATGACTATTTATACAACTCTCACAGTTTTCCGGACCATGTGTTACTGAACTGTCTCAATTCGCGTTTGGTGGTTACGGGTTGTGCGTTCTCCGCCGCATTGCTGGCCGTTTCGCTTCAATGCCATATAACGATTAGTCACGGACGCTGGGTAAAGTAAGAGATACAAAAACTGTGAGATCGAACAATTTCGAAGAGACAAAAATGTCGATTCCGATGTTAAAACCCTTTCAAAAATTCATTGTCTAAATTATAAATAAATGTAATGATGCCTGAACTCCTGCAGGTAAAAAGAATGACTCACTCATTTCGGCCGATAAAATGCTGCTCGTTAAAGCGCGAGCTTTAGCGAGCGGCATTTTATCGGTCGAAATGAGCACTCGTAATTTATTCAATGATGGTAGGTCAGGCAAAATTTGGACTGTCGTTTACCTTTCGACACGTACACTTTGCCTTTGACTTGAAGTTCAGCATACTGTGAGCTCAGCCCCCACCTCCCTCATCCTCATTTCTTCATACTCAGAGGCCTGGTCGTCTGCAGATAGAAACCAAAAGAACACGCGTATTGAGGAGTAGGTACAGACTACGTGACTCAAACAAACATACGGCAAATTAATTTAGACAGGTGCTCTATTCGAATACACAAATACAATTTGCGTTCGAGAAATCCCACGTTTACGCTGATACAAGAGAAATTGTATTCGAGAAAAGCCGAATGAGGAATATCCGGCAAATGAAGCCATAGTTCGAGACATGCCGCATTTATATCCGGCAAATGAAGCCATCGTTCCTGACATCATTTGTAGCATATCCGCATTCCACACTTCTCAAATTCTTCTGAATACAACAAAGAAATATGGACATCGTGAGAGATATCTGTTTCTCATCCTGTCTGAATAGCTCTTATATAGCGCAGTAACAATATCCATGTCAACAGCCAATAGCCGATCAAGAAGAAAAAGAAGAAGAAGACACAAATTCAAAAAGCAAAAGCTTAGCCTTCCTGTGAAATGCTTTTGAAACAAAGGAGACCATGAAAACCGAATATTATGAATACTACTCTCCATGCGTCTAGATACACATCTCATTTAACTCATTCAGCCCGACGGCCGTATTTCCCAAATTTTCGAGGCGTCATCTAACGAATATGTACCAGTTGCAGGACATGGATCGACCATGATAATTCAAGGGTAGTGCTAGATTAGCTTGGCGCAGACAGGCGACAAGCTAATCTGGCACTACCCTGAATTATCATGGTTGCCCCATCTCCTGCTGTAGTGCGTGAAGCTGAATGAGTTAATGTCGAACTGCGTGGACATTTCACAGTACTGGCTAACTGAAAACCTGATAATCCACAGCACATAAATTAATATAAATGTAATAATGGTCAAAACTTAAGGACCACTTGTTATCACAGACGCACCGACAACACCGCACAAACAAGGTAACAATACTTGGAATCACTACTTTGCTAATTTACTCAGTAACAATTTCGTTTAAGTTTTGAGTAAATAAAGCAGTTGTAACAACAGCAGTATGTTAGAATGTTCACCCACCCCTCATGAAAAGTCACACAAGACTGGTCCAGTCAGTAGCGAGTGTACCCACCGTTTGCAGCCAAGCATTCAATGCAGCGTTGACGCATAGAGTTCACCAGTGTTCGGAAAACATGTTGTGGGATGGCTTCCCACTCTTGATGCAGGAACTGAGTCAGCTGGGGGACGCCTTGAGGTAAGGGGGGTGGGGGGGGGGTGGATGCTGAGTACACGTTGCCCCAGCATGTACCAGAGGTGCTCAAAAGGGACCAGATAAGGTGAACGAGCTGTTCACTCCATCCTCATGATGCCCCGTTGCTCAAGGTACTCATCCACTACACGGGCGCGATGAGGTCGAGCGTTGTCGTCCTGCAGCACAGCTTTGTCGCCTATAGCTTGGAGAGCTGGCTGGATGAGGAGCTGCACAATCTCGTCACGATAGCTCAGTCAGGGTGCCACGGATGACGTGGAGAGGGGGGGGGGGTCCTGCCTTCCCTTTTGAAGCCTTCCTAGACTATGCCTGAGCCTCCTCCGTAGCGATCCACCTCTTGGATGCGTCCATCCGTGATTCGCTCACCCTGGCGTCTCCAGACCCTCACTCTGACGTCGTTGACGGACACAGTGAACCGTTAATCAGTAAACAGAACTTGAGTCCATTGGAGTCTGTTCCACCTCACATTTTGACGATGCCAGGCACCCCGGGCTCTGCGATGAGCTGGAGTGAGGGGTATTCTCACTGCTGCTCTGCCAATTTCGCGCAGACGTCGGCAGACTGGTTAGTTCGAGGTTTAACGTTCAAGGTACCGAAGTGATAATAGACGGCCCTGACGGGCGGCTTATGGGGGAACAGGGAACTCTATTGCCTATGGACTAAGACCTGAACACTGATCAACTCAGGCGCACTCCAACAGTGCCACTTTGATTTACCAGGACCTTTGAACGGACATGCTATTGAACAAGCCCGTCTTTTCCCCCTGGATTGCAAGTCCAGCTACCGGGGCCGGGAGGAGGATTCGAACCCACGACCCGGCGATTTCCTACGCTCTCCTGCTCCGACGATTAACCGCCTGAGCTATTTCGGACTCGCTACGTCGGCAGACTGTGCTTCTGTTGACGTTAACGTTTGCAGCTTGCATCAGTTGACGTCGCAGAGTGGTTGACGTGACAGTTCGGTCGCGCAGAGCCGCAACACAGAGGTATCTGTCTTCCCTTCTGCTGGTGCAGCGTGGGCGTCTTGAGCAGGGTCGTCGTTCTGCCCTTCCTGTTTCTTGGAATCGTGCCAGCAGCCTCTGGATCACTGAATGGGACACCACAAGACGTCTCCCAACTTCTCGTCCGGAAATTCCATCCTGCAGCCATGCTAGCGCCCGGCCTTGATCTACTGGCGTTAGTCTTCGTCGTGGTGGCATGGTTAGGAAAGTGACAATTATGCCCCCACTGTACCGGCATTTGTAGCAAAATAAAAGTGCTCAGTGTTCACGAATGACCCCTTTAGCACCTGCATTACGACTTTACCGAGTTTTCCCACCTGCCTGCTTTTGGTACTCTTGCCAATATCGCACAGCTTTTCACAAACAAACTGACGATGGTTTCACGTGCATTTGACAATTTCGTGAAAAATTATGAATTGTTGTCTATTGTTCATAGTACAGTGGACTATCTAAGGTCAACTTTTAACCCATTTGGATCGAAAGAACATTGTATTTTATTGACGTACTTGCGACGATAAACAATGACACAAAAAGGTGGGGTGGCCCTTAAATTTTGACCACTAGTATATGTTCCTGCTTTGTGACCAGCACCAAACTTTTTTGTGTCCCCCGAATCGCTTGTGCACCCCTTTCCTGCTGAGGAATACTAAACGCCAACCCAACTTTTATAGGCATAGATCCTCATGAGTCCCCCCCCCCCCCCGGACGTAGGGGGGGGGGGCGGGGGCTCATGAGGATCTATACCTCTTGATAAGACAAATTTACATCCAGTCCTGGGACGGTAGTAATTTTGGGTGTCGAATGAACAAAGGTTTCAGAAAAGCAATACGCATCCAGTGGCAGGGGAGGGGTTAATGGTGGCTTTAATCCGATTCCCCCCGCCCCTCCCCCCCCCCCCCGATAATCATCCACTGAAGCGTGTAATTCACTATAAGAGGACGAGAAAGAAAAACATGTACCACTGGGCTGTCTCAGATCAACGTAGTGCTGTAAAGGTGCATATGGCGACGCTAGTCCCACCTCTGATGTTTTCAAACCTTCATAGACAGAGGGCTGGGCGGCTCCCTCTGTGAATAAAAAAATAAAATAAAAAAATAAAACATGAATGAATGAATGAATTAATGAATGAATGAATGAATGAAGGAAGGAATGAATGAAGGAAGGAAGGAAGGGAGGGAGGAAGGAAGGAAGGAAAGAACGAATGATTAAAGGCATGAATGAATGAGTGAATAAGTCAGTCACTCAGTTAACGAATCAATCAATCAAACAAGCAATCGATCCAACAATGAAGATGGAAGGAAGAAAGACTGCTACGCAGGAACAAAACAATAAACGAAAGAAAAAAAAATCAATAAAATAAAAAAATAAAAAACACCAAAGAAACAAGCAAAAAAGGACAAAGACAGTACATGTAATAAATAACTGGCATGATGAGTCATGTTTACTGACTGACGTCACAAAATATCAAATCACTTACACTACAAACAAGAGGCTGTCTTGGGTATCTCTGGCAACCATTAGGAGAATCAGCTAAATAGAACACTCGTGAGCTGACAGACGGACGCCAGAACGTAGTTTTACCTGCATGATCTGAATCAGCTAATCAGAACACTTCGTGTGCTTACAGACGGACGCCAGAACGTAGTTTTACCTGCATGATCTAAATCAGCTAATCAGAACACTTCGTGTGCTTAGAGACGGACGCCAGAACGTAGTTTTACCTGCATGATTTGAATCAGCTAATCAGAACACTTTGTGTGCTGACAGACAGACGTCAGAACGTAGTTTTACCTGCATGATGAGAGCTGTCGGTTGTTGTTCTCTGTCCACTTCCGTCATTTCTCGCATCACGTGACTCTAGTGACGAATTGTTCTGAAGCTGTTTTGCCCTGTGAAGGCAGAAGACAGTAAGTTCATTATTGTGTGAAGAGATATTTTCATTGATTGACAAAGACAAAATCTCGCTTGTCACAAAACAGGCTCGTTTGCCTTGACAGGGGAGTATTTGCCCCGCCAGCGACAAAGACTGGTGTGTAGAAACCGCTGTCTGTTCCAAGAATGAGGCAGATTAATGTGCAGCAGACAAAAACTGTTGACTGTACAGCAGTATGGTCCAAAACCACATACTAATTAAATTATATTAGTTAACATGTATACACATATAACTACATATCCACCTTGTAGGAGATTTATTGGGCAGGAGGACTTGCAAATAAAAGACTTTTGACCTGTCTTGAGTTTTGATTTGACTTGACTTAAGTCAAATCAAAAGTCAAGACAGGTCAAAAGTCTAGTCAGGTCAAGTCAAAAGTCTAGTCAAAAGTCAAGTCAGGTCAAGCATTGGCGGATCCAGGGGAGGGGGGCGTGGGGGGGGGGGCATAGCGCTCTGGCACCCGCCCGCCGTCATCAAATGTTTGTTTGATGGTTACGTGTGGAAGTTGTGTTTTACTATTCGATCGTTCTTACTTTCTAGTACGGTGTATTTTACAATTATCTCACGGGATAGGTGGGTAAGCCTAGTGTGTTCATGGGCCCATAGTCAAATATCCTCACTTGGCACTGCTGACCTGCACCTGTCACAGTACTTCACCTAGACAGAGTGCCATGTGCCACGCACTAACAGGGCTCATGTAATTCAGTGCCTCTTGCTGTGTGATACAATCTTATTGCATCCTCAGACTGGGGCAGCCATCTGGCAATAAGCCGCTGACTGTTGGTCAACCTCCAGGTAGAACATTCTTCTGAATAAGAAAATTAACACCATTTAAGAATCAGAAGTGCCCGATAATCTTGTTTTGTTAGGGAGGTTGGGTGGAGGTGAGGTGGAGGCGGGGAGGAGGTCAAGTGCATGTAAATATGATCAGCCCTTCCTTTTAATTTTTTTTTAAGTGCCAAAAGCGGTGCTGTGTCCCGAGATGAAAGAAGAAACGTTTTAACAAATAAAAATACTAACCTGTGAAAACCCAAAATATGTCTGAGAAAACCCCAACAAACAAACAACCCCCCAAAGAAAGAAAGAAAGAAAGAAAGACGTCTAGAAGAAAATCTCCAAAAGAAAGCACCAAGAAAGAACTAATTTAAACACAACTTATTTGTAACTGTTCTTTTTAAACGCATTTCTTTCTTTGTTATGAATTTATGCTCGCCAGATGGTCACTGTTTTGGTCTAGATTTCTTTTGTATGACACAGTTTGGAAAACACTGGGGGGGGGGGGAGGGGCTGTCACCCCCCCCACCCCTCCCCGTCGAGACACCCTCTGGATCCGCCCCTGTCAAGTCAGGTCAAGTCAAGTGTCAAGTCAAGTCAAGTCAAAAGTCAAGTCAGCTCGGGTCAAGTCGAGTGAAGGCAAGAGTCAAGTCAAGTCAAAAGTCTAGTCAAGTCAAAACGTCAAGTCTAAAGTCAAGTTAAACGTCAAGTCAAGTCAGGATAAGTCAAAAGTAACGTCAGGTCAAGTCAATTCAAGGCAAGTCAATATCCACTTACCCTGTGTGTGACGTGGAAAGTGCTGGAAAAAAAAACCCGGCGAAACGTAAACTAAACCGATGGTAAACACACTCGCTCACTCAAAACGCACGCCCACAAACACCTACCCAGAGCGCAAAGGCCATCGGGCCGACGTCGGCCGCTGTTTGTCCGCGCTTGTCTGTGCGCGGCCCATTGGGCTTTTGCGCACTGGGTAGGTAATAGACACGCTAAAGTACTGATACTGTGGGTGAACAATGTTGGGCGCACACAATGTATGATTTTCAGAGGCAAAATGTAAAGGTTATCTTACAAAGACACACTTTCTACAGATCGATCAATGACCGGTCAAATGTGCCTCAAATGTGGAGGCAAAAGGTAACGATTCCACTTTTCTGAAAAGCGAAATTTGTATTGGAATACAATGAAAATATCGTTTTTACCAAAACTTGACTTAGCGTCTTTGCCTGAACATGGCAGCATGCGTAAAGGCTATTTTAGGTTTACTGATAAGATAAATCTATTCTCGTACTCCATCACAACTGGTGTGTTATGCCGTCGTGAGATGGCCTTAGTTGTCTGCTCTGCGTTAAACCCAACTAACTAGCTTGATGTGTTTTACTGTGGGTGAGAAAACTAAGCACCGAACAGCCAACCATCTCATGGCCAAATTAGAGAAATATAAATAAATTAATACATTAGTACAGGGCAGTGGGCAGATGTTCACATCTGTACGGGACATAGACGACCCCGCCCCACACGAGTCCCCTGCTGCTTTGCAGGTTAGGTTTTGGATAACCAAAGGCTAGGATGCTGACACGGTACCTGATTGGGTGTATGAACTTCCTTGATGAAATCACCACTCAGGGCGAAAGAGTCCCATGAGGGTCTCATCGGCCACGTGTCCAGGACCAAGGCGAGCCACAAGTTATGTGGAGTTTCGGTTGTGGTTAACAGCCTGGAGAGGGATGGGCTCCGCCAAGTTCTTTTTGCTCAAGACACACCACATGCAATGACAACCTTACCTCAATCCATACCGGATCGGTCGTCGCCCGGAACAAGGACCGCGCCTTCTGTCTTGCGCCAGGGCAGAGGTGTTAAGTGTGTTATTTGTGCACCATCACCATCAAAACTCCGTGCCAGAAACGACATCAGCATTGACACTTGGAACGTCAGAACATTAAGAACGCCTGGAAAGGTAGAGGAACTGACACATGAAATGAACAGAAACCATTGGACCATCCTAGGACTTTGCGAAGTACGATGGAAGAACCTTGGGGAAATATCAACCCAGAAAAACCACAAACTGTACTACAGTGGCAGAGAAGACAAACACAAACAGGGTGTCGGATTTCTCATCCACAAAGACATCGTGAACACCGTCATGAGTTGTCGGCCAGTCTCCAGTAGGCTTATCACCATACGCTTGAGGGCAACCCCATTTAATATTACCATTGTACAAGTTTATGCCCGAACAACAGACTATGGCGATGAGGAAATAGAAGACTTCCATGACCAACTGCAAGAAGTTCTGGACCAGACCCCCAAGAAAGACATTCTTGAGGTGCAGGGAGACTGGAATGCCAAAATAGGAGAGGATGCTGCTAGTAACTGGAAATGCACATGCGGACGCTACTGCAATGCTGAGACCAACGACAGAAGCTTAAGGCTCCTGGAATTTGCCAGTTCAAGTGATCTAAAGCTGATGAACACGTTTGGCCCACACAAAGCATCCAGAAGGTGGACATGGCACAGCCCGAACGGAGAGCACCATAACCAAATTGACTACATCATGGTGAAGAGACGCTTACAAACCAGTGTGAACATTTGCCAAGACAAGAAGTTTCCCAGGAGCAGACATTGGAAGCGACCATGACTTAGTGATGATGACCTTCCGACTCCGCCTAAAGGTCAACAAGCAGGGCCCCACCAGAATCAAGTTTGACCCCGAGAAGCTGAAAGACTCAGAGGTAGCAGAAGCCTTTCAGGCAAAGATAGGAGGAAAATTCGCACCACTGCTACTTCTAGGTGCAGAAGACACGGACATGGACACACTGATTGACACATTTAACACTGTTGTAACCCAAACAGCCAGTGAGATCCTTGGCAAACACCGACAAGCAAAAAAACCTTGGGTTACAGCTGACATCTTTGTTCTATGTGACAAGCGTCAAGAATTAAAGAAAAAGAAATCAGAGGTAGAAGGAGCTAAACAATACAGGGAAATTAACCAGGATATCAAGAAAAGCATGAAAAGGGCAAATAATAAATGGATTGAAGATCAGTGTAAACACGTAGAAGAAAATCTTCACAAAAATAATAGCAAAAAAGCATACCAGCTGGTGAAAGACCTGACCAGTGTAAAACAAGGACGCTCCTCGAACTTTCAAGATAGTGAAGGGAACTGTCTTACGGAAGACCAAGACATACGGAAGAGATGGACAAAGTACTGCTCAGATTTGTACAACCACCGAGCTGCAGGGGACCCAGGCATACTTGTCAATTCACCCGTGACCAACAATGGCAACCATCCCATCCTCCGAGAAGAAGTAGAGGCTGCGGTGAAGTCGCTGAAAAAAAAGGGAAGGCAGCAGGAGCAGACAAGATCTCTGCAGAGTTAGTCCAAGAAAGGGGAGAAGACACGATAAGCGCCTTACTAACAATCTGCAATAAGATTTGGCAGTCAAGGGATTGGCCCACTCCATGGACCCAATCACTTATTATAACTCTCCCCAAAAAAGGCAACTTACATCAATGCTAGAACTATCGCACGATTAGTCTTATATCCCACCCAAGCAAAGTCATGTTAAAGATCTTACTGAACAGGCTGAAGCCACAGGCAGAGGAAATCATAGCTGAGGAAAAGGCAGGCTTCAGACCAGGGCGCAGGACAACTGAGCAGATCTTCAACCTGCGAGTTCTATGTGAGAGATACCTCCAGCACCAGCAGGACCTCTATCATGTCTTTGTGGATTTTAAGAAAGCGTTTGACAGGGTGTTACATGCAGCCCTTTGGTCCACCATGAAGCTATACAACATCAATGCCAACCTGATCAAAGTCATAGCAAACCTTTACAACAAGGCCACTAGCGCAGTCTGCTTCAACGGCAAATAGGAAACTGGTTTAGGACGACGGTTGGAGTCAGACAAGGCTGCAGTTGTACCTACTCTTTTCAACATCTTCCTGGAAAGAATCATGACGGACGCTCTGAAAGATCATGAAGGAACTGTCAGTATTGGAGGCAGAACAATCACGAACTTGCGCTTTGCGGACGACATTGATGGCCTTGCAGGAACAGTGAAGGAGCTAGCTCAGCTGGTGGAAAAGCTGGATAGTACAGCCATTGCATATGAGATGGAAAACAGTGCAGAGAAGACCAAACTGGTGACCAATAACGCCAGTGGCATTGGCACTGAAATCATGGTTGGAGGCCAAAAACTGGAAACAGTTAAGAAATTTAAATACTTAAGAGCCATTGTGACAGATGAGGATCAAAACCAGAAATACTGTCCAGGATTGCGCAGACAACAACATCACTGACAAGATTGAAGACCATATGGAAGGACAGAAACAAGATCAGAATGATGCGCTCCTTAGTCATCTCAGTGTTCTTGTATGCCTGCGAGTCATGGACTCTCACAGCAGACCTTGAAAGGAGGATACAAGCCACTGAAATGAGATGTTTTCGAAGGCTGCTTGGCATTTCATACAGAGATCACATCACAAACGAGGAAGTGGGAACCAAAATCAGGCAAGCCATCGGGCCCTATGAAGACTTTTTAGCCATTGTGAGAAAACGCAAACTGAAGTGGTATGGGCATGTCACGCGTTCAGCAGGGCTTGCCAAAACAATCCTGCAAGGCACTGTGCAAGGGGGACGAAGGAGAAGAAGACAGAGGAAAAGATGGGAGGACAATATCTCAGAGTGGACAGGACTGAAGCTGGGCGATACGCTGAGAATGGCAGAGAACTGAGAGGAATGGAGGGAGCTGGTTGCCAAGTCATCAGTGGTGCCCCAACGGTCGGCAAGACTTGGGGAGATAGATAGATAAGATAGATAAGATAGATAAGATAGATAAGATAGATTAGATAGATAAGATAGATTAGATAGATAGATAGATTAGATATAGATAGATAGATTAGATAGATAGATAGATTAGATAGATAGATAGATTAGATAGATAGATAGATAGATTAGATAGATAGATAGATTAGATAGATAGATAGATTAGACAGATAGATAGATTAGATAGATAGATAGATTAGATAGATAGATAGATAGATTAGATAGATAGATAGATTAGATAGATAGATAGATTAGATAGATAGATTAGATAGATAGATTAGATAGATAGATTAGATAGATTAGATAGATTAGATAGATTAGATAGATAGATAGATAGATAGATAATACATTAGTAAAAAACAATACAAAAAGAAAAAAAGAGGAAAGAAAGAACGAAACAAAAAAAATGATTATTTACTTAATTAATGAATATGCTCGACGTACCATTTTGTCTCCTCAAGAAAAACACCACCGCCACCACCACCACAGTCACAACTGCAACAGCAGCCAAGACTCCGCCAATAATGGGACCTGCCGAAGCACCACTGTCCGCTGCAGCTGTCGATTAGATAGTTTTTGTAGATCATGAATCACGACTGCATTTATAATCAACCGAGATATCATATTGTTACCTCAGCATACGTTTTTCTCAACGTTATGTCTGCTTCTGCCCCGCCAGACCTATCTGATCTAGTCCAGCTTTTCACACCGTCACACTCACTACGCTCTGATTCAGATATCCACATTTTCCTCATCCCCCGACCTGAACGAAGACTCAGGGCTATCGCGCTTTTTCGTACTTTGGTCCTGTTACATGGAACTCTCTCTCTCTCAGCTGATGTGCGCCACGCACCACCACTTTCTATTTTTAAACCAAAACTGAAAACTCATGTGTTTTCTCCCTGGCTTACATTTAAGAACATTTTCCACATGTTCCACACGACTGTATTACTACTGCACGTGTGTGTGTGTGTGTGTGTGTGTGTGTGTGTGTGTGTGTGTGTGAACTCACGTTTCACCAGAACAGTCAGTTGCTGTGTTGACGTCAGTGGCTGACGGCCGTTGCCAAGGTTACTAGTGGTCACAGTGCAGTTGTACCTTTCGCTGTGAATCGTGCGGTTTACCACCGCAATGATAAGGTCAGAACCGACAAGAAGCTGGCTGTTTGCGTCGTCAACTCTTTGCCAGATCACAGTAGCAGGGGCGGGGTTACTGCGAGCACTACACGCGATGCTCACCCTCTGACCCTCCGTGACCTCACACGTGGACGGTGCGGTCAGGTGACAGGCGTTGTCTTTGTGTTGCAGCAGGGTAATCACGGGGTGGTCTGAAAGAGGTGCTTTAACGCTCTAAACGACAATGTTATTTCAAAACGAGGTATATTATAAGTTAATACTGGTAGCAAAGGTTTGCTACACGGACTCTTGCAGGCCAGAGGGAGGTCAAACTAACCATTGTACGCCGAAGGCCCGACGGGTACAATGGTTACTCTGACCTTCCGAAGGCTTACAAGGGTCCGTGTAGTATGCCCCTGCTACCAATACTGTATTTGTTTTAATTTTTTCCGCTACAGTCGTAAAAGTAGTCAAGCTGATCAAACTTGAAACGTCTGTTGCGTCTGCTATAGTTGACCTAAATACATGTTATGAGCGAGTACTTGCAAGGGGTCACGGTTATGCGCAAACACCGCTCTTGGTGGCAGTTTGTCTATTTAAGCTTGTTCGGAAATTCTCTGCGAGCTGCACTGTCTACATCAGTATTGTCAGGGTAATGCGATGTAACTGTGAGTACGTGTTTTCCGATTGTTGTTCACTAAAAAGGATTGTTCAGAATTTAATATATAGGGCTCGGGAAGCTGACGTCATCACGCTAGTTGTGGCGGCCATCTTGTGAGGATACGGGACTACGCGCTCATACGGGAATCGCTGTTTTTGTAATGTCAGAAAAGTCCTGACGTACTATAAGCAATAACAGCAAGTCTTGCCATCACTGTAGGAAACCGCTCATCAGAATATGTTTTGTTTGTTTCCAAAGAGGAAGAAAAATGAAGAAAAACGTGTTGAAACACTATTTCGCTACTACCTCATGACTATGGTATCCTCTTAAGGTGGCGGCTGACGCGCCTACGCTGCTAGGCAACGCGGGGAACTTCCCGAGCCCTATAGCATTTAAGCGACGATTGCGTGACATTGCCATTGGTGCGCTATTCTCGATCGGGTGAGACTTGCTCTATATTTAGTCTTCCACGTTTTGACAGAAAATATTATTGAAAATTGGGTGCTGTCGTCTCAAAAGCAACTCTTGAGTGAGCATTTTTTCGAACTAGACTAAAAAGCGGCGTTGTTTGGCGCGTGTTCTTTTCTTACTTGAAAGTCGAAAATAAGGTTATAACGCGTTATACAGCGTGCTACAAAAAGAAACACACACACACACACACACACACACACACACACACACACACACACACACACACACACACACACACACTGACAAACCGTCATTACTCGCTATAAGTGTTTTTTATATTATTATTTATTTATTTTTAGCGAGGTCACGTGATACGGTTTGCGCTAAAGTGGTTGGTCGTGTGACGAAGGGATGAAAAAAAAAATTAGTTATTGTTATGCCGTTATCTCAAGATGAGGTCTGCAAGCAGTGTTCGCAACCTTTAAACTGCCGGGGCAAAGTTAAATTAGAGACATAACTCCTCATGAGCGCCTGCCGTCTCGGGGTTCATGGGGATTGTTGTCTCTTGTTAGTGCTATGTTTTTATGCCTATTTTTGCTTCCAATTACATCTGTGTTCCTCACGCGACTGTCGGTCAGTGTGCAGTCGTTTCAGACGCGAAATCCGCGATTACTGTCAGCGAAGGGGTTAATTGTTGAGGTGTAACTCGCATTGTTATCTCAAGTCGAGGTAATTAGTAACTGTTAAGGTGTAATGTGGTACATGGTGTCATTGTACTTCGAGATTTTGCAGTCTGATATGGAGAAGTACATTCACTGCTTGCTGTAAACGATAATATGACAATTCACAAGCATTGCAAAAGGAACGGTCACAGTAATGCCATGCTAGTTCAAGGGTAATCTCCCTGCAGACCTGGATGAGGAAATTCCACGGTTATTTCGAATCGAATAAACTAGGCTAATTCAAGGGTGGTGCCAGATTAGCTTGGCGCCTCCAAGCGCCTCGCTATTATTGCACCACCCACGAACTATCATTGTCGATCTGTGGTCCCGGATCACAGTCCATGAATTGTATTAGATACGAGGTTTTCCAGTTAATCGGACGATAGATACTGACGACCCCAAAAAATGAGACATTATTGGAATCTTCGGAAACACTGAGATGTTTTCGATAATTCCAATGAAATGACTGACTGCCTGAGTAGGGCAGATATGCAACAGAAACAACGACCTTTATTCTTCCTTAAGCAGTGCCGACATTTCTCGTCTAACAAATGCATTTTAGGGGCATTTCACTAACCCTCTAAGAAGGGTTTCCGAATAATATGTTTGGGGCATTTACTCACAGTAGACATTTAGTCTAAGAATTCCGTCCACCGCGGGCTGTCTGTTGATGGTGTACAGGTTACTGGCTCTGCAAGACACATTCTTCCCGTCATCCTCTCTGCCCATCGTGTCAAAAGTCAGCGTGCCCCGACCTTGAGCGTCAACACCAGGCTGGCCTGCCCGAGTCACGGACCACGTGTAGTTGGCTGCGGGCCGCCCGGGGTTGGAGCTGACACATGTGAGGGTGATGCTCCCAGTCTCTCCAGCAATGGGAGGGTAGACACCACTGGCAACGGCTATTTGTGGCGTGGACGGAGGGGCTGTGGACAGGAAACACACATGCCCCTGAAAGCGCTGAATTCTCTCTCTTTCTCTCTCTCTCTCTCTCTCTCTCTCTCTCTCTCTCTCTCTCTCTTCCTCTCTGACTTAACTCCTTCCAGCCATGCAGCATCCGGCTCCAGCAAGTATCGAATGAGTTACTTAGTTCCTTACTTTGTATGTGTGTGTGTGTGTGTGTGTGTGTGTGTGTGTGTGTGTGTCGCACACAAAAGAGAGACACACACACATACACACACACACACACACACACACACACACACACACACACACACACACACACACACGCACACACACACACACACACGCTCTCTCTGTCTATGTCTCTGTCTGTCTGTCTGTCTGTCTGTCTGTCTGTCTGTCTGTCTGTCTGTCTGTCTCTCTCTCTCTCTCTCTCTCTCTCTCTCTCTCTCTCTCTCTCTCTCTCTCTCTCTCTCTCTCTCTCTCTCTCTCTAGTGATGTGCATTTAAATAGGCTGAAATTCCTAAGCTTATATTTCCAGATCTTGAACGTTTAACCGACCAGAAGCTCAGAGCATTGAAAATGCTGCATCACACCAACCACTTTTTGTTCAATTATTCGTATTATAAGCTGTATAAGCAACCCTGTCCTCAATACTTAACTTCTTTTATCACAGAGCAATCTCCCGAAACCTCTAGACATGGACAACAATTTCGAGTCCCCCCAACCTCGTACTGACATATTCAAGAGCAGTTTATCCTATTCGGGAACCTCATTCTGGAGTTCTATACCTGTAGTGATTAGAACTGCAAAGACTCTCGCCTCCTTCAGGGCAGCCACTTCTAACACGCTTATTCGCTGATCTGAGCTGGCCGACAAGCCAATGTGTGCGTGCGTGCGTGCGCGTCCTTACTGCCGCACTTAATGTTATATTACGTCGATTAAGGTGTTTTGACACACCTCTTTCGTGCATCTTTTCTGAGTATATAGATGTATCTTGCGTCTAAAACCTGATATGGAGTCCACCGAAAAAAAACGTACGGCAGGTCGTATTGTAAACAAGCTCAAATTATCGATAGTTGACGAAAGATATACTGTCTGAAATAGGTGTGTAAGCTGACTGTTTCGTTGCATAAAATGTTTTATTTCCTCATAAATAAGATAATTTTGCATAAAACTGCGACAATTCATCGAGCGTAACGCATGACCGGCGTAAGATGGCGCGAAAGAAAACGTCATTTCTGCAGAAGAAAAAAAATTAACGGGCCAACCAAACGGGAAGCAGTCTACGTGGCAGCCAGGAAAACAACAACAAAAAATCTCTTCAGACATCAGCAACGAGAAGGTAAACTAAATTAGAAAAAAAGGTGGTGGTGTTTGCTAAGTGACTAGAACTAGTGGAAGCAATGTCGAAAGTAGTGGCATATCTCACTGGCTTTCCAACCCTTTTACGCACCGCCGTGAGATGTCACATGCACTGCGTAAAACCCCAATAGCTAACTATCATTTTATGCATGGAAATTTAGGTCCCCACAGTAGTATTGCCGTCGCCACTGCCTACTTTTAAAGACGACTGCATTTTACTGTGGGTTGACAGGAGCATGCATTCCATGTCACCACATAGAAGTAGAACAACATTTCCATACATTATCAGAGATCCTTTACTAATACGGGGGAGGGTATGTAGTGGACATTGTAGTTATACATTAAAACAGTGCCATTGCTTACTATCTAGGAAAACGTACTGTGTGTAGGAAAAAGTCCTGCTAAGAAAGAATTTGGCATTATGGACCACTAACTGCTTTCAGTACTTAGTTTGCTCATCCATGCCCCCCCCCCCCCCCCCCCCCCCGCCCACTTTTCCTCTCCTCTCCTTTCCCTTTATCATTTTTATCAGTGGCAAATAAATAAACTGCAACCACCCTGGCCAGTGCAAAGCACCTGTTGAGACCAGCCATGCAAATTACAAAGCATATTTTATCCCTGTCCCTGGCATTTTGTCAACCATCCCCCTCCACCAACCTAAAGAAAAGGCAACTCAAGAAGTACTCAAGACCATAAAGTCCATGCCCTTCAAAACCTGCGAGCTAGACCCCCTCTCAGCTTCTCTCTACCGTGACGGCCTTCCAAAACTTCTGCCCTTCATTACCGACATCATCAACGCATCTCTAGAAAACGGCTCCGTCCCCGATATCTTCAAGTCCGCCATCGTCCGTCCTCTCCTAAAAAGACACAACCTCGACCCAAACGAACTCAAGAACTATCGCCCAGTCTCCAATCTCTCTTTCCTGTCCAAGCTTCTTGAGAAGGTTGTTCTCAACCAGCTCAACCTCCACCTCACCGACAACAACCTCCTCAGTCCATTCCAGTCTGCCTATCGCAAACATCACAGCACTGAAACAGCCCTTCTACATATCTTAAACGATCTGCTTCTCTCCACCGACTCGGGCAACATCTCTCTTCTTACACTACTCGATCTCTCTGCCGCCTTTGACACTATAGACCACTCTATCCTCCTCCACCGACTCCACCACTCCTTCGGCATCACTGACTCTGCTCACTCCTGGTTTCTCTCCTACCTCTCCGACAGACAGCAGTCCGTCACCATCAACGGCGTCTCTTCCAACCCAATCACGCTCTCCTTCGGAGTTCCACAGGGGTCCGTCCTGGGCCCGGTCCTTTTCACACTCTACACCTCTCCTCTGTCCAACATCATCCAGTCTCACCGCATACACCACCACCTCTACGCTGACGACTCACAACTGCTAGACAAAGACAAACTCGACAACACTCAGTCACTACTGACTCGCACGGCTGACTGCTATGAAGACGTGAAAAACTGGATGACAGCAAACAAGCTAAAACTGAACGACGACAAAACGGAAGCCATGCTGGTAGGCACTCGCCAGAAACTCTCCCAGCTCCCTCCCTCTCTCCACCTTCAACTCGATAGCACCCCCATCTCCCTCTCTGACTCGGCTAAGAACCTCGGCGTTATCCTCGATTCCTCTCTGTCCATGACCAGCTTCGTCTCCGCCACGGCCCAGGCATGTTATTTCCACCTCCGCCGCATCAGTCAGATCAGAAAATACCTCACTACCGAAGCTGCCACCAAACTTGCTGTCTCTCTCATCTTATCTCGCATCGACTACTGCAACTCTCTCCTTTCCGGCCTCCCATACTCCACCATTTTCACTCTCTAACGCGTTCAGAACAATGCTGCCCGCCTCGTCCTCAGAAAGAAAAAATCCGACCACGTCAAACCCCTGCTCAAACTCCTTCACTGGCTTCCCATCCCCCAACGCATCCAATACAAAATTCTGTCTCTCTGCTACAAATCCCTGAACAACTGCGCTCCTGCCTATCTCTCCAACTTACTTCACCCCTACACACCTTCCCGCTCCCTCCGCTCTGCCTCTGACCCTCTCCGCCTCCACATCCCTCGCACCAAACTTAACACTTTCGGCCCCCGCTCCTTCTCCGTCTACGGTCCATCCACCTGGAACACTCTCCCACTCTCTCTCCGTCAGAAACACTCTCTCTCCTCCTTCCAGTCCGCCCTCAAAACTCACCTCTTTCAACAGTTTTAGCACTATGTCACCACACTCCCCACCCCAAGCTGACCGTCGTAATGTATTCCACTGTTTGTGGTACGCAAGTCATTGTCTAAAGCGTGCGCATGCGTGCGCGAGTTGTGAGTGCGCGCTTAGAGTTATAATTATTATAAGATAAGCGCATTATAAATAACGTAATTATTATTATTATTATTAACTCTTCACTTTCAGCACTATGTTATATTTTCCTGAGAATATACAGGCCATTCTTCGATAAGTGTTCTGGTCGCATTTTGGTCAGTTCACTAATATTCAAAGAAAGTGTTTTGTTGTTACTTATTCATATTTTTACTGCACCATACTGTGTTGCCTGCTGTGGAACTATGCACGTCCTAGTACTTTGTCTTAGCATTATCCATTCATGCATACTATTCATAATCATAAATATTACAAACTGACATAGACGTACCCACACATACAAATGATACACCAGAACCTACTAGACTGCAGGCATCTTTATTACTATTAGGATTTTTTCATAATATTTGCAAAGCAAGGCTCCAATCTTCTACACTGTATGGCTTGAGATTTTCAGTCACATTCTATGCCCACTGACTGAATATTCCGACAGTGACTTTGCTCTATTTTTAACCAGGGAAATCCGCAACTAATAATGACGTACTACTCTTGAATGGAAATTTCAGGATTTTCTGTACATGTACTAAGCAGTTTTTGATGACGTTTATTGGGAGTTTCTGCTCGTTTTGTGTAAGTGTGACCGCCATAGCAAGGAAACCCTTTTTTCCGCACCACTATGGCGGACGCTGATCAACCAAGTACCAGTGATTGCAGCAGGACTAAGCGACTTAGTGCCAGTAAACAAGCCAGCTGTTGCTTTGGAATCATCGTTTCAGATTTAGATTCCATGGATTATCAGGAGGATAGGTGTTCAGCCGATATTTCTTTCATGTTGCCTGTCGGTGACGATGTAAACAATGGATAGCATACATCAGCATTCCTGAGTGCGGATCAAATTAGCACAATTTTGAGCATGTTGTTTCTAATATTGTTTTTGGTTCAATCGTAATATTTTTTGGTTAAAATTGGTGTCAGTATATATGGGGGAAAGAATAAGCTTTTGAAAAAGTATTACTTTGATGTCTTTCTTGTTTGTGAGAGGAGCTAGATTTTGTGGTTTATTGTTCACCCAAAAGCGAGAAAATCCCTGGCACTGAGTTTACAACAACAGTAAACTATACTGGCTCTGAATGGCTTAGTGCTTTAGCAGGTATGTCTGTCTCAGCAGTAGCCAGTTAACCCATTTAGCCCCAACACCAGGAGATGGATTGACCACAATAATTCAAGGGTAGTGCCAGATTAGCTTGGTGCCTGAAGAAGCCAAGCAAATATGGCAATACCCTTGAATTATCATGGTCAATTCTTTTCTTGCATCTCTTGCAACTGGTGCATAGTTGTTTGGTGACACCTCCAAAATATGGCAAATGAGGCCTTGGGGTTAAATGGGTTAACCTCATTTTGACATATATGTAACTAGTGTTATCTGTTAGAACACCAGTCTGGCCCTTATTATTATTCATAGTCTCTGCCACTACACATCAAGTGCATTACATGTAGCCCGTGTTATCTGTTAGAACACCAGTCTGACCCTTATTATTTGTGATGAAACTCTCATGTAGCCCGTGTTATCTGTTAGGACACCAGTCTGGCCCTTATTATTTGTGATGAAACTCTCATGTAGCCCGTGTTATCTGTTAGGACACCAGTCTGGCCCTTATTATTATTCATAATCTCTGCCACCATACATCAAGTGCATTACATGTAGCCCGTGTTATCTGTTAGGACACCAGTCTGGCCCTTGTTATTATTCATAGTCTCTGTCACTACACATCAAGTGCATTACATATAGCCCGTGTTATCTGTTAGGACACCAGTCTGGCCCTTATTATTTGTGATGAAACTCTATGCTCGCGCATAGGGTTCACACAGAGGTTTTTGTATGGTAATGGTCTAAATCGTTAGTACGGGGGCTTGACTGTCAGTGAGGACAGACGTATGTGAGATATCCTAGCCCGTATTCCAAGACTTTGAAACCTAGAATTCAAGTATGTTCTTATATGTATTATTAACAGCTACTGAGTTAAAGATAGTATGCGTTAGTAAGAGTTAATTCGAGGTGTAGCGTTGATTTGGTTCAGTTATGTTGGTTTCGAATTCGTTGAGATAACCGGTGATTTTTTTATGTAGTTATTTACCGAGATGGATAACTAAGGAATGTGAGGTGTGTATGCCTAAGTCGTTATGAAGGTAGTACGTGGTTAAGTATAGTCTTTTCCAGTGTATGGAATAATGTATGTCGAGAGTGTTAGGTTATAGTCTGTTTCAATGTAGTGACAGAGTTATGGGGTGTTACGGAAATAGTGCGTGGTATGAAGCACGTGTATGTGTGAATGAACGTGTGAGTTATTTGTATCAGCTAGGTTACGTAATGTATCTCATATCATCCAATATGTGTGTGTTTAGCAAGTGTTATGATATTAGAACTTTATTATTCAGAGTGCTTGTCGGGGGCGGAGCGACGGACGCGGAGACGTCAGTCACTAGAGACTGCCGCCGAGGGACCTATTGTGAGGTCATCTCTTTATCTCTTCACTCAGGGAGTGAGCGACCGGTGCCGAGACACCCGGGTCAGCAAGGAGTTAAGAGGACGTCTACGGTACGAGAAACGGGACGTCTCGGAAGCGTGTGAAGAAATACTTACACGCCTAGACAAGAAAGGACAGAACGTTACCAAGCGAGAATACCATTAAAACAGGTTGGATTGTGAGAGACAATTACCTAGCCTGGCATTTATATTGTGCGTG
This sequence comes from Semisulcospira habei, assembly GCA_036245525.1. NCBI lineage: Eukaryota > Metazoa > Mollusca > Gastropoda > Semisulcospiridae > Semisulcospira > Semisulcospira habei. The sequence goes on along the minus strand of BTPG01000003.1, from coordinate 108,198,990 downwards.
TGTATGCAGTGTTGATGTGCTTTTAGTGAGAAGGGGTGTTGTACATAATTTTGATAATCTTTTGCGCGTTCTTTTAGTGTTTACTTTATAAAGGTCCATATAAGAAAGAGAGCTAGTGTGCTGAGTTTTACCGCGTGAATGCACCGGACTGAGTCAGTGGCGGTGTATGCGTCCGTTGTGCAAGAGTCTATACGTACGACTGAGGCGAGTCTGCATGCGTTACATTATTATTCATAATCTTTGCCACTACACAGCAAGCGCATTACATGTATCAGTTCATCCTTGTTATGCACATACATAGTCAGCTTCAGGTTTGTGTATTTTTCAATAGCAACACATCATTTCATGTGGTCACTAACCCATTACATCCTGAAGCTGATTTTAAAAAAAATCTGACTGTCTTATGAAGGGTATATTACAGATTAGGAGATAGATCAAGCATTGTTTTTAGTTCAAGGACGGTGCCAGAATAGCTTGGCGGATGAGACGCCAAGCTATTCTGGCACCACGCTTGAACTGTCATAGTCACATTTATTTCAAGCAGTGGGTAATACCTCCATCTTGAACCGCTGGTCGGAATACTTTCAGGACCTCTTCGGCGCTGAGAGCACTGTTCAAGAAACAGTCATCCTCCAAATCCCACACCTTCCACTAAAGGTTGAATTGGACGAACCGCCCACCGCCGAAGAGATCCTCACAGCCATCCACCAGCTCAAGAGTGGCAAAGCAGCAGGCATTGACGGAATCCCGCCAGAGATATGGAAACATGGAGGCCCAGAACTGCACAACAAGCTCCACGACCTCTTTCTCTGCTGCTGGAAAAAAAGGAACACTACCAAAGGATCTCCGTGATGCAGTCATCATCACCCTGTACAAGAACAAAGGAGAGAAGTCTGCCTGCTCTAATTATCGTGGAATAACCCTGCTGTCCATTGCCGGGAAAATTCTCGCAAGGTTGCTCCTGAATCGGCTGGTACCTGCCATCGCTGAAGACCACCTCCCAGAGGGCCAGTGTGGCTTCAGAGCCAACAGGAGTACCACCGACATGATCTTTGTGCTGAGACAGCTTCAGGAGAAGTGCCGCGAGCAGAACAAAGGGCTGTACGTAACGTTTGTCGACCTAACAAAAGCGTTTGACACTGTGAGCAGGCAAGGTATGTGGCAGATCCTGGAGCGACTAGGTTGTCCCCCAAAGTTCCTCAACATGATCGTCCAGCTCCACGAGGACCAGCAAGGCGAGGTCAGACTAAACAGTGACCTCTCAGAACCATTCCCCATTCGCAACGGCGTGAAGCAAGGCTGCGTGCTGGCACCAACCCTCTTCACCATCTTCTTCAGCATGATGTTGAAGCAGGCCACAGTGGACCTCGACGATGACGACGCAGTGTACATCAGGTATCGTCTCGATGGCAGCCTGTTCAACCTCAGACGACTGCAGGCCCACACGAAAACCCTAGACCAACTGATTCGTGAGCTGCTCTTTGCTGATGACGCTGCCCTCGTTGCACACACACAGAGAGAGCCTTGCAGCGCATTACGTCCTGCTTCGCAGATCAGATGCCGCCCAGCTCTTTGGACTTGAGGTCAGTCTGAAAAAGACAGAGGTCCTTCATCAGCCAGCACCCAAGGAAGAGCATCGCCCTCCCCACATCACCATCGGCGAGTCCGAACTGAAGTCTGTACACCAGTTTACCTACCTCGGCTGCATCATCACGTCAGACGCCAAGCTGGACAAGGAGTTGGACAACAGGCTGGCAAAAGCGAACAGTACTTTCGGGCGACTATTCAAGCGGGTGTGGCACAATCAACAGCTGAAAAAAGGCACCAAGATCAGCGTGTACAGAGCTGTCGTCCTCACCACCCTGCTGTACGGTTCCGAGTCCTGGGCCCTCTACCACAGCCAACTGCGACGCTTTCACCAGCGCTGCCTGCGTACCATCCTCAGCATTCACTGGAGTGACTATGTCACCAACGTCGAGGTCCTTGAACAGGCGGAAACTGTGAGCATCGAGGCTTTGCTGCTGTGGACACAGCTTCGCTGGGCGGGGCACGTCTCCAGGATGGAGGATCATTGCCTACCAAAGATCACTCTGTTCGGCGAGCTCGCCACTGGACACCGAGACAGAGGGGCACCAAAGAAGAGATACAAGGACGGTCTCAAGAAGTCACTTAGTGCCTGCCAAATCGACCACCGCCAGTGGTCTTCGCTTGCTGCAAACCGTGACACCTGGCGCTCCACCATTCACAAGGCAGCCGTCTCATTTGAGGACTCTCGCAGAGCTAACCTCAAGGACAAGCGGCTCAGGAGAAAAAACAGTGTTGTCGTAACTTAGAACCCTGACCAGACCTTCCCCTGCAGCCACTGCGGTCGAACCTGCCTGTCCCGGATTGGCCTCCGCAGTCACGAAAATGCCTGCAGACGACGTGGGCAAGCCCTATAGAATCTTCGTTCGCGAAGTCAAGCCATGATGATGATGATGGGTGTATCAGGATGAAAAGGGTTAAAAAGATTTACCTAGTACTTTATACGAATGTATGTAGGTTAGTTCAATTAAACTTACACTACTTTGACTGAAACTCTAATATTTGTTGACTACCGTTTTGGATGACTGTGGAATGTGTGAAAAATTCCCATTTCAGTGTATGATTTCTTTGTATCAAAGTTTTTGCAAATTTTCTATCAAATTTGGCACAAAGGTAGTTGATGCTGAAACCTTTCTATAGATACTGATTTGGTTGACTCCTTAAAGAGGTCAAGAGTCACATAAGGTTGACAAAGCTGTGAAAAATGCATAATTCTTGAGAAAATACAAATTTCACTAGTACAAAAGCAAGCCTTTATGTTGAGACTCGTGACACTTATTTTTGATTTCAGCCACTTTCTGGAAAGGTCATACAGTTTAGATTATATGTGAATCAGTTATGCACATGAGGCGTACAGGCTTTGCCATTGTTTGTTCTTTGCGGTGTACACAGTATATGTCGCATTGATTTTGAAAGTAATAATCTGCCGCTGCATTTAGTTCATGCAAAGTGAAATTGTCATGTTGCCAAACAACACAGTAATAATCATGTATCTCATTTTAGGCCAATACTGCTGTTGACCTCTCGCTGTGGAGTCTCAGTATTCTCACCCAGAGGACATACTTGCAAACAAGCACAGAAGTATGACGCCTACACCAAGGCCACAGCTGAAGTGCAGTGAGGGAAGGTGACACTTATTCTCCTGGACTGAAGGTAAATCATATCTGTTACTAGAATCAGCTGCAGAACAAAACACAACTATGTTGTGAATGAACACATCATACAGTAATGCTTTCTTTCATTTTGAAGATGGTGTGGACACTACCAGCATTCTCTACAGCACAGCTTTGCACGCTTTCTTTCATTGGCTCATGTGTGAAGCAGGTGTGAGGCTATGTTCTGGGCCATTGGTCGTATTTGGTAAACTTTAATGTTGGCATTTTCTTGGAGACTATTCAAGCCACAGTCTTCAAACTTGACCCAAGGATATTTTGTGGCAAGACCTTTCTAAGCATACCAATTTCCGTTAAGGCCAAGGGTCACGAGAGACCAGGAAATAGGTAAAAAAAAATAGCCATATTTTGACAAAAGATGTTTTTTTCTCAAATACTATTCACAACTAGTACAAAAATCAGCCCTTATGCTGAGACTCATGACACTTAAATTTCAGTCACCTTTTCAAAAGGTCACACAGTTTAGATTATATGTAAATGATCAGTTATGCACATGAGCGATCCAGGCTTCGCCATTGTTGTTTGTTGTTTGTGGTGTTCATAGTTTATTTCACATTATTTTGAAGGTAGTAATGCGAAAACTAAATGTATGGGTAGGGTGGGGGTGGGGGTGGGGGGGGGGGGGGTCCTCCCCTTTCCCGGCCCCAAATTGTTTATAATGCTATAACAAAGTCCCTTTGGGGTAGTTTGGAACCGACCCACCCTGAAATATGATCAGAAGCAAAAGTTTCATGCTGCCGAACAACACAGTATAAAACATTTATTTCAATTCAGGTCAATGCTGCTGTTGACGTCTCACTGTGGAGTCTCGCCCAGAGGGCATTCTTGCAAACAAGCACAGAAGTATGACGCCTACACCAAGAAGAGGCGGGAGCGAGTCAGGTCATGTTTGCTCAAAAGGAGAAGGCCACAGCTGAAAGCAGGCAATGCCAGTTCCAGTGGATCAACTAAAGTGAGAGAAGGCGACACTTATTCTCCTGGACTCAGGGTAAATCCTACCGGTAGATTTGTGACTAGAATCAGGTTCAGAACAAAACACAACTGGTGTGAATAAACACATCATACTGTAATGTTTTCTTTCATGTTGAAGATGGTGTAGTACCAGTACCAGCATTCTCTACAAAACCGAATGCTAAAAGCACTTGCTGTCAAAAAGTTGCACCGTATTGCATTTGATTTGGAAACTAGAGACTTGGGCAAGTCTGCAAATACTGTCGTTTTCTTTTATAAGCACTTAGTGCACACAGAAGGACTAGAAAACACTGAATACTACCCTTTTTGTCCAGTGTGTGCTGTTGCTAAACAACAATATGTTAATGTGTTGTGTCCTATTTGAAACATTTTCTGCAAGTTACATTTTGATGCGGATTCTAGATATGTATACACCCATTGTGGCCATTTAAGCTCAATGGCATCTCATTTTTGGCTCACGTGTGATAGCAAAAGTAAGTGTTTGTAATGGGTCGTTTATTCTCTGTCTGTTATCTGTGGTCAACTTTAACATTGGCATTTCCTCAGAGCCTATTCAAGCCTCAGACCCCAAACTTGGCACAAGGGTACTTTGTGGTAAAATCTTTCTAAACAAACCAATTTTTGTGACCTTTCAAATGTCAGGGTCACAGGGGCATTCCAGAAAGGGGTCCAAAGTGGCCAGATTTTGAAACAAATTGTTTCTCCTCAAAATTAATATTACTTTCAACTTCAAACCCAGATGTGGTACGGAGATGCCTGATGGTAAGAACTTTCTATGCGTACAAATTTACTGGTCCTCTCACAAAGGTCAAGGGTCATGGGGAGTCCGGAAAGGGGTTAAAAAAAAAAAAAAACCTACTTGGACAAAAACTGTATTTTCTCAAGTATTTTTAACTCAAACTCAAACGTGGTATGGAGATATCACATAAGGACTTAATTTTCATGTCCCTTTGGAAAGCTCAAGGTTGGCAAAAGTGTAAAAAAAAAAGTCAGTTTTTGATAGATTTGTAGTTTTTCTCAAAGTTTTTGTAAACTTTTCAATAAAAGTTGGCATGAAGGCAGCTGATGATAACACCTTTCTGTGCATACTAATTTAATCAGCCCCTCACAGAGGTCAAGGGTCACAGAGGGTTGACAAATTTGATAAAAATGTAGGCATTTTGAGAAAACTCAGGTTTCGCTGGTACAAAAGCCAGCCCTATACTTATGTTTAGACATTTTCAGAGACCTTTTGGAGAAGTAGAGGTCACAAAAGTCAGACGTATTATGTGGATTAGTCATACACGTGAACCATAATTCTTGTTCTTGCTCTGACTACTGTCATATTATGCATGTATGTACTTTTAAAAATACTTGCAAACACATATATGCACGCATGATGTGCATTTCAAGACTTTTTTTAATTCTAAATTTTGCAGGTTAAAATAACCACATTGTTGAAAGTGCTGTGAAAGATGAGAAAAGAAGAGTTCAGCGTGTACGCCTCTCCGGGAAGGTCAACCGACGAGAAGGCAAAGGAAGTGAACTGATTGTCCTGTGTAGGAGGGCAGACGTCCTGTTATTTTGATGTCCGTCCACCAGGCTGGCCACAATGTCGAGTTTTTTAAAATCACATCCTTCGCAATGCAGCAAAAGCCTGTGCCTTACTGCCTGAGCTGATGCATATCCACATAATTATTAGGAGAAAGGCAAGCAGGCTTTAGTTCTGGCTATTCAACTGCAGACTTAAGCTGTGGCTACATATTGCGACACAACAGCAGTAGGGCAGTGACAACAAAGTGACAGCGACAAAACTTGAGAACATAGAAATAAAGAGGGAGTGTCT
>BTPG01000003.1:108102936-108187936 GCA_036245525.1 Semisulcospira habei | reverse complement strand
TTCTTGTCTGTGAAGTCTGTGTGTACCAGCTGGTCTGTTTCCACCTAGTGTTGCACGTACATAGGCTGTTGTGGTCAGACTCGGACACAGGGTTAAAGGTCAGGCTGCTGCTGACCCCAGTCAATTCAACTGTGTCCCTTGTACTCTGTTTATCACGAGAGGTCAAGGTCACAAAGGTAGCGTTCGCTGGTTTGCCCCCAGTGACAGAACAGGTGAAGGTCGCGGTGTCACCTTGGTAGAGGTTACCGTCACTGCTGTTGTTGGCGATGACGGGGCTTGAAATGGGAGAATCTATACAGGGAGAGAAGACACACGCGTGTGAACAGTCGCATGAAGACAGTCGGGTTTATGTGTGACAAGAAGTAGTTAGTTTCACATCATGTTAACTGAGCGAGGAATTGTATAATTTTACATTGTAAATTTTTTGTTCATCCCAAATAGGAATTTTGTGCCAGTACTTTATCACAGTCATCTGAATCACAAATGAAGAAAGAAAATCGCCGGCCAAACAACACAGAACACGTTACGTTGCAACTGCAGTCATTCTGCATTATTCTTCAGGTCACTGCACACAGTTTTCCGATACTAACAACACGCGTACCAGTGGAAAGCACTCTGCACCAGACAAATAAATAAAATACGAATAGAAGAGGGTTTGGGGGTGGGTGGGTGGTGGTCGGGGAGGGGGGGGGATACCGGGGGAGAAAGTGGGGGGGGGGGGGGGGGGTGCAGCGACATGGACAAGCTCGGTACTAAATATTTCAGCACTATCCCTAAAATCACAATTTTGACAAACGTGGACCTGTCTTTAACAGCACAGGGCAGACTATGTATGAAATCTAAGATCGTTCCGCACCAACGTTGCACTTTGTTCAATTTCTTGATTGTCGCTTCCTTTTTCCCTTTTTTTTCTGTTTTTTTAAGTATAAGGGGGGGGGGGGGGTAATCCTAGAACTCTGGGAACCTCTCGTGTATTCGCCCCTTGAACTACAACATCCGGTCTAGCGTTTTCTGGTCGCCATCGCGTGAACGACTGACAGTGATGGTGCTGTGGACTTACAGTTAAGATGAACAATGACAGTGGCTGATCTGGTTACACCACTGACGATGTTCAGAGCATGACACTGGAACACTGAACCGTCGTCTTCCGGCTGGGGTCGAAATGTGTAGCTCTGCCCCAGGTATATGACGTCACCGCTGCCTTGTCGTGTCCATCTGAAGGTGTGGGAGGGGTTGACAACAGAGGCGGAGCAGGTGAGAGTCATGTCTTTTGAGCCGTCGGTGTCAAAGGGATCAGGGGCTGCAGCAGACACGCTGTCCGGCCCGTCTGGAGTTAAAACAGACTTGACAATCAGCTTTTATAATAACCATGACACGCAAAGAGCTATCAGGCCGATGTCGGCCGCAGTAGGCCCGAGTACATTTGTGCGCGGCCCCAATGCTGCCGACTTCGGCCCGATGGTCTTGTGTACTGGGATTGACGGCGTGAAGGTACAGCACGAATTCTACTTACATACAACATTGAGAGTGTAGACATCCTCAGACTCTATCACCCCTCCATTCCATACGGCCTGACAGTGGTAGAGTCGTCCATGTTGTGACCTCCGTACATTAGTCAGTGTGAGGCTGGCAGATCCCGAGTTGTCTGCCCATCTGAAGACACCAGGTGGCGTGTCGATTCCACTATCGCACGTGCAGGTCAAAATCTGACCCTCGATGACGTACTTCGGACAATTATGACGGGCGGCCGGCTTGTCTGGAACATATAGAACAATATCGTCATAAAGAATTAGTCCTATACTAAAGGGAATTAACTCTGGTCTATCACTAAGTCCTGGTACGCAAAGGCCATGAGGCCGAAGTCGGCCGCAGTCGGCCCGCGCACGACTGTGCGCGGGCCGACTGCGGCTGACTTGGGCCCATTCGCCTTTTGCGTACTGAGGTAGCTCAAATGCCCGTATCGACCGTAGTTCTATCAAACGTCGTGCTCTCGAGCTAGGGATTGTTGTAATATCGAGCAATTGGTTGTTGTAGCAGCATTTATTACTATATATGGATACGTAACACGACGGGATTCAGTCATCATGACCTTGACCTTCAGAGAGGTCAAACGAAATTATTTAGATATGCAAGGAGAAGATTTATCCTCAGACATCTATGTACTAAATTAGGGTTTGAAGAATTCTTACCTCTGATCGTTATTGAATTGCAGGTGGTGTAGTTCATTGTCACACCGGCAGTTTGCAGACAATTACTCCAGCATCTCAGGGACCGTCCTTCCAATGTTGCCTTGTCAGCAGTAAAACGTATTTCGTATGTTGCCACATCACTTGTAGTGTTGACACACCGCACATTGTTTGTAAAGGCTGCATTACAAGTGGGGTACAAGGAATTGTCCAACATCAACCATCCGCCACCGCTTCGTAGCTCAAATTGCACCACGTTTACAGCGATACACTTTCCTGTTGGTCCTGTAGAGATCGCGGTCCTGTTCACCTGACACAGCACCGAGTACTGCACGCCGTCAATAAAGCTGGGTGGACAGGAGATGGTGAAGTCAGCTCCATACACTGGGCAAATAACAGAATTATTACATTTCACTCACTTAGTTCTGACACTGTATACTGTTGAGAAAAAAAGTAGGGAAAGTCGGCCAGTGGCTAATCGATGGGAAATATTATCATATTTTCTGTTTCAAAATTTCAACAATTTAAGTAGAAATAGGAATTTCCCCTACTTTTGTAAACAGTGTGTAACTAACTTCAACTCAGCCATGAGAGTTTTACAGTGATGTCGGAATATCATGGAGCTTAGAAGCAATACCACCTATCAGCCTAGACACGCAACAATATTCTACTACCACATTTGAACTTTCATGGTCTAAGACCTATCCTGTGGTGCAGATCACAGCTGCCATGGCAACTACAAAAAAAAAAACAAACAGTTAACCTATACACTCAAGCCAGCTGGATATACCCAGGTTTTGGTAAATGTAAAATACCCACCTGTTGTTGGCCTGCAATAATTGTTTGCACAAGAGACCATGATTAGAAGCGTTTATTATCGCGTCGTTTATTAACGTAGAGTTATAAATAGAGACTATGGCTTCAAGGCTTGTAAATGCACTCATTAATTCCAAGATCGATTATTGCCGTTTTGGAAAGTTTGCCGGTATAACACACATTTCACGGTTGCAGATGATCTAAAAAATATAATGCGTGTCTATTATTGACTGCCCCCCCCCCCCTCCCCCTCAACCCCCCCCCCCCCCGCCCCCCAAAAAAACAAAACAAAAACAAAACAAAACAAAAAACAAACAAACAAAAAACACAACAACAAACAAACAAACAAAAATCAATCAATCAAACAAACAAACAAACAAACAAACCAAACCAAAACAAAACAAAAATAACACACATTATAATATAATTCAATTCAATTCCAACAACTTTATTTATCCATTAAAAGGCAATAATAGTTGTGTAGACGGGGGTGGGGGTGGGGGGGGGGGGTACAATTAAATAAAAATCATTCAATAAACATTAAATAATATCAGGACATTCTAATATCGCATTTGTACCTGATGTTAATATACTAAACCTGTAAGACTTATAATACTTAGATTAAGACATATTAAAACTCCAAACTAATACAATTACTAAAACATTACAACAACTTAAAGAGCAAGACATTAACAACATTATTGGCGAACGCATTAACGTCTTACTTTCTACTTACACCCTCTACAACTGTCCATCCAGGCCAGCGATACCCACGCGATGAAACAGCTGTGTAAAACACACACACACACACACACACACACACACACACACACACACACACACACACACACACACACACACACACACGCACGCACGCATGCACGAGCGCACACACACACACACACACACACACACACACACACACACACACACACACACACACACACACACACACACACACACACACACACACACACACAACGAAAGAGGGACCACGTTACGCATCTGCTAAAGCATCTGTACTGGCTGTCTGTGAAATCCGCTGCCATTACAAAATTGCAATTTTCGTCTATCGGCTTTTTGACGCGTCTCTTCCTCCGTGGGGTGTAGGGGGCTCTGGATAGAGGTAGTACCTTTGCTGTTCGGCAGCTGCGTCCTACATAGGACGGACGGGCATCACTGGTCCTCATCCATCTCCTTAATCTCTCACGTGCTGGCTCCAAGCGCCACACCCTGGCAAACCACCTCAGCTGGTGGGCTAAACCACGTGAGGGGGTGGTGTTCACATTGCACCACTAGGCGGATGAGCTGTTTCTGACAGCCAACAGCTAGAGGACGGAGGAGATCAGGTTGGATCCAACGGCCAAATGTGGGGGAGTAAACCCTTCAAATCAGGAGTGGAGCCCCAAAGGCAGACAGCTGCCTGTATTCACGCACTGTTCTGGCAGCTCCTGCAGCCAAACTGATGCCAAACGTACTGCTTTGCATTCCTTTGGATACATCAGCGAGGCCGATAGGGGGATCTTGACGACTGGGCATCCCAGGATCTCCATACACTTCGCCCAGGCTTGCGCACTGGAGAGGTCACTCCAGTGACTGACCCAGCAAGCGCATACTCCATTGTCTTCCGAGACAGGATGCCGAATAATAATCCTCCGTACTTCTCTTGGCTTGACTTCGCGAACGAAGATTCTATAGGGCTTGCCCACGTCGTCTGCAGGCATTTTCGTGGCTGCGGAGGCCAATCCGGGACAGGCAGGTTCGACCGCAGTGGCTGCAGGGGAAGGTCTGGTCAGGGTTCTGAGTTACGACAACTCTGTTTTTTCTTCCGAGCCGCTTGTCCTTAAGGTTAGCTCTGCGAGAGTCCTCAGAGGAGACGGCTGCCTTGTGAATGGTGGAGCGCAAGGTGTCACGGTCCGCAGCAAGCGAAGACCACTGGCGGTGGTCGATTTGGCAGGCACTAAGTGACTTCTTGAGACCGTCTTTGTATCTCTTCTTTGGTGCCCCTCTGTCTCGGTGTCCAGTGGCGAGCTCGCCGAACAGAGTGATCTTGGGTAGGCGATGATCCTCCATCCTGGAGACGTGCCCCGCCCGGCGAAGCTGTGTCCGCAGCAGCAAAGCCTCGATGCTCAGTTTCCGCCTGTTTAAGGACCTCGACGTTGGTGACATAGTCACTCCAGTGAATGCTGAGGATGGTACGCAGGCAGCGCTGGTGAAGGCGTTCGAGGAGTCGTAGTTGGCTGCGGTAGAGGGCCCAGGACTTGGAACCGTACAGCAGGGTGGTGAGGACGACAGCTCTGTACACGCTGATCTTGGTGCCTTTTTTCAGCTGTTGATTGTGCCACACCAGCTTCAATAGTCGCCCGAAAGCACTGTTCGCTTTTGCCAGCCTGTTGTCCAGCTCCTTGTCCAGCTTGGCGTCTGACATGATGATGCAGCCAAGGTAGGTAAACTGGTGTACAGACTTCAGTTCGGACTCGCCGATGATGATGTGGGGAGGGCGATGCTCTTCCTTGGGTGCCGGTTGATGAAGGACCTCTGTCTTTTTCAGACTGACCTCAAGTCCAAAGAGCTGGGCGGCATCTGCGAAGCAGGACGTAATGCGCTGCAAGGCTCTCTCTCTGTGTGCAACGAGGGCAGCGTTATCAGCAAAGAGCAGCTCACGAATCAGTTGGTCAAGGGTTTTCGTGTGGGCATGCAGTCGTCTGAGGTTGAACAGGCTGCCATCGAGACGATACCTGATGTACACTACGTCGTCATCGTCGAGGTCCACTGTGGCCTGCTTCAACATCATGCCAGCACGCAGCCTTGCTTCACGCCGTTGCGAATGGGGAATGGTTCTGAGAGGTCACTGTTTAGTCTGACCTGGCCTTGCTGGTCCTCGTGGAGCTGGACGATCATGTTGAGGAACTTTGGGGGACAACCTAGTTGCTCCAGGATCAGCCACATACCTTGCCTGCTCACAGTGTCAAACGCTTTTGTTAGGTCGACAAACGTTACGTACAGCCCTTTGTTCTGCTCGCGGCACTTCTCCTGAAGCTGTCTCAGCACAAAGACCATGTCGGTGGTACTCCTGTTGGCTCTGAAGCCACACTGGCTGAGACACCAGCAATACGTCACCCTTCTCAGTGTGTACTCCCCAACCCTCCTGGCAGAGCCTGCAGAAAAAGACAAGTTCTACTCTGACCTGCGCAGCCTCCTGCAGAGCACCCCTGCAGACGACAAAGTCATCATCCTTGGCGACTTCAACGCCAGAGTGGGCCAAGACTCTGAAGCCTGGAAAGGAGTCCTCGGCAAGCATGGCGTTGGGAACTGCAATGACAATGGTCGCCTACTGTTGGAGCTCTGTGCAGAGCAGCAACTTGTCATCACCAACACTACTTTCCAGCAAAAGGACAGTCGAAAGACCACCTGGATGCATCCTCGCTCCAAGCACTGGCACCTTATCGACTATGTCCTAGTGCGTCAGAGGGACCGCAGTGACGTCCTCCTCACCAGAGTGATGCCCAGCGCAGAGTGCCACACTGACCACCGCCTTGTTCGCTGCAAACTCAGGCTCCGCCTCAAGCTGAAACCCAAGAAAGGGGTCCCCCCAAGACAAAGCTTGATGTTGCCAGCCTTCAGCGTGACGACAAGAAAGCTGCCCTTCAGGCCGATTTACAGCGCATGCTCAAAGACACAGTTGATCCAGCAGACTGCTCCCCTGAAACACTCTGGGAACAACTGAAAACTGCTATTGTAAAATCCTCTGTGGAAGTCTTGGGCTTTGCTAGAAAGATGAACAAAGACTGGTTTGACGAAAACGACGTAGAGATCCAGGAACTTCTAGCAAAGAAAAGAGCCGCGCACCAGGCCCACCTAGCCCAGCCTTCCTGCCCTGTGAAGAAGTCTGCCTTCCGCCTCATCTGCAGCAGTCTCCAGCTCAAACTTAGAGAGCTCCAGAACGAGTGGTGGTCCAGCCTCCGTACTTATGTTATCAGCCATCACACACCCTCCGTCCCGCCAGTGAAACACTTTTCAAATCACGAATCAAAACAAGCAGACTGCCGGTTAGCGTTCATTCAGCTATTTTGCTTAGTGTCTCGAACTTGTTGCCAGTTGAACTGCGTAATCAGTCCACACTGTCCCAGTTCAAATCTCACCTAAGGACCTTTCTTTTTTTCCAGGATTTTAGCACATAATGCATTTTCCTCCGTACCAAATTGTAACTGAAATTTAGATTCTGATTTTGATGTTACGGGTGAGAGGATGCAAGATGTTGGGAAGGGATGAGGTGGTTTACAGTAGTGCATGTTTGTGTGTGCGAATGTTTTTGTTTTTTGTTTGTGTTTTTGGGGGGCAGGGGGGGGGAGGAGGGGGGTGGGGAGAGGGGGAGAGGGAGAGGGGGGAGTAGTGACAAGGGATGCAGGTCAACCTCAGAAAATCAGAGAACGGAGTAGAAAATGGGGGCGATAATCAACCAGCCCCAGAGATACCGGTCATAAAATTCGGTATCTCTAAGATTGCTTCTCTCCAAACACACTGAGGGGGTGTAGGGTTTTTTTTTTTTTTTTTTTTTTTTTTTTTTTTTTTTTTGGTGGTGGTGGTGGGGGGTGGGAGGGTGAATCACGGGATACCCCGTTGCCTCCTCCCCCCCCCCCACCACTTTATTTCTTTTCATCACCACCCCCCTCAGTATGCACACGTTTGCGAGTCAGTGAAGTATTTATGTAATTCAACAGCGATGGCCCTAGATCTTCGGAGAAATCTATACCATTTTTCTCCAGAATATTGGGGAAGAGGAAACATTGCCCGCTCTTCCTCCTCCTACGCCATATTTCATTCAGGGTGCCGTCGTCGCCCGAGCCCCACCCCTAGCTTCCCCATGGGAACTCACGCGAGTGCCCGTCCTTTCGAAACAGTGCACTGCAGTATTATATAATCAACAGCGGCCCACTAATCGCAGCACCCCCGCTTTGAGAGAAAACGAGTACTTAAAACTATGCGGGGTTTTGACCCGAGTTACAACTGCTTCTACATAAATACACTTACCCCTTGTCAGCCACGGCAACACACAGATGAACGCAGACAGAGCACACCAACTTGTCGTCGGAGCCATTTCTCTGTACATTCCTCGTACATCTTCTAGCGGGTAGAATATCGTTAGCGTGTGTGCCGTTATCTAATAGGTCTAAACTAGGCCATCGCTTTGTGACATCGGTGTATGTGCATTTAAGAGTGCATGCAGTGTCTGAATTATGCGGAAGTAATTTAGGCGTGTTATCTGCAGACAGTGATTTCTGTTCACAGGCGTTAACCAGTGATTCGTCACACAATTTAGTTATTCATAATATATATATATATATATATATATATATATATATATATATATATATATATATATATATATATATATATATATATATATATATATATATATATATATATATATATATATATATATTTTTTTTTTTTTTTTGGGGGGGGGGGGGGGAGGGGGGGGGGGCATATATCTAGATTGTGGAATTCGATAATTGGAGGAAGGCATTTGGCGAGTTCGTTAGGAAGCATTGCACATCTTCAACTTTCTGAGTGATAATTAACCCGTTCAGTGCCGAGATAATCTGAACACCACCCAAATGCAAAGGTAATAGATCGTCACGGACCCCCACAGTTGCGCAACTGCAACAATGAAAGTTTGTTTAACGTTTAAAGTATAACCTTTCTCGGGTTCAAATTTTGAAGAAAACGTGTCGGCATTCAATACTGACTTTTGCGATTTACGCGATGGACCCTTGTAGTTTTTGACAGGCTGTGACAGAGACATGGGAAAGGTTTATTCCAGCAATTTTAGTTTCCAACGAAAGAAAACTTAATTATGTGAGAAACATTACAATATATTTTACAATATTTTGAAGCATAGCCTGTATGGAAATTATTTACAGGTACTTTGAAAAAAGGCCATCCAATTTCTTGTTTCTTAATTCAGAAAAGCCGTATTTAGTAATCTTTCATATGAACACAAACAAACCAAGCAAAACATTCTTTTCCTGTGATGTTATTCTGCTAAACGAAAATGCCAGTAATGTATAAAATAGATGGAAGGATTGACAACAATCAGATCAAAGAGAACGGTAACATGGATTGCGTAAGGTAGATTACGGAAATTAGCTGAAAAATTACCCTTTCTGGTCCTCTCCTATTACGTATCACGATGAATGACGTCCATTGCAGAAAATGACTTAGCTCACGTATTGTCTTGTGATCTTTCATGCAGATGTGCGCGTGCAAAAAGAAAAGTTTACTTACTACTCTTACTTTCTCTCACTTCAGAGAGGATCTAAATGGGTTAAAAAAATCTATCGAAAAGCTCAGGTTTCACTCCTCTTACCAGAGCCTGGTACAAACGGCCGGACAGAAAACATTCAGTCTTATAAATTTAACAGGGTACTTATGTAAGTAAACACTTTCTCTCAAAAGCTGTATCAAAAGTCTCTCCCCTAAGAAACTATTGTGGGAAAAACATGGTACAGAAACATTGCAAACGCGCAGTACCATTGATGTCCGACACAGGTTTTTTTTTCTAAATCTGCCACTGCAAAGTTAGTGAATGCTTTAGTCACGAGCCGTCTTGACTACTGCAATTCTCTGCTTTTTGGTCTTCCATCTGAGCAGATTAACCGCTTTCAGCAAGTTCAAAATAATGCCGCAAGGCTTGTGAAGTGCAGGCAAAAACGAGACAACCAAAAAGATCTTCACTGGCTTTCAATTCAGTCCCGCAGATAAAGTTTAAGAGAGCGACCCTTGCATACCGCCACTTTGATGGCAGTCTCCGACATACCTTTCTTCCAGTCTAATTACTTACCAGCCCTCTCGCTCACTGAGCTCATCGGGAGAGAAACTTCTCAAAGTCAAGTCAAGTCTTTCAACGGGATCGGGACTTCCAGCTTTCGCTGATTTCGTCCAGGGGGGGTGGGCCAGGGGTTGTGGAAGGGGGGGGGGGGAGGTTGTCTCTCTGACTGTCTGCCGCTCCGTCGCTCCGCTGGCTGATGTTGTTGCCGGGGCCGGGTGGTTGGTGGTGCAGGAGGCAGGTGATAGGCCGGAGGCCCGTCACCTATCGCCAGGCTGGTGGGTGGTGGTGTGCCAGCCACTCCCAAAAATGTTGTAGGAGTGGTGGCGGTGGTGGTGGGGGTGGCCGGGGGAACCGTGGCCGGTTGTAGATGGATCTGGGGAGGTAGGGTGGTGGTGGCGGCGGCCAGTCGATTTTTGGTCGTGGGGTCGGTCGTTGGCGTGGACGGGGTGGATGGCGGTGTTGCGGTGGCAGCCGCATGTGTGGTGGCGGTTTGGCGAGGAGTGGTGGGCGTTGTTGCCTGAAGTGCTTGGGCGGTCGGTTGCGTCTTCTTCTTTGCTGTTGTGGGCCGGTGGTGGAACCGTTGCCCACCTGTGCTGGTGGTTGTTGTTGGGGGGGCGGGTCCTTACCCGCATCTTGGAGGATTTTGGCTGTAGTTTCAGTCTCTGTGTTCTTGTCCTGGGTTTCCGCTGGCGTGGTGCCGGTTGTTTTTTCCGCTGTCCGAGGGGAGTCGATGGTAGTTTGACTCCCCGTTTCCGTTGTCAGGGCTGTGGCCTGGCTGGCCGTGTCCTGTGACTTGGAGGGCTCGAGGTCTTTGATGGCACCCGAGTGCACCAGCCACCGGGCGGCGACTAGTGCTCGGTGATATGGGCTGCCATCAATCGCCTCGATGACCGGGACGGCATCTTGCAAGAGGATCACTAGCTCCCCGAAGTCCATCCCCCCTGAGCCGAGTCGCCGCCTCCTCCGTTGAAGCCGGCCGCTCCCGAGTTAGTGATTCGGGGATTGCGACCGGCGGTGGGGAGTATAAGGACTCGGCCCATGACGAGAGCTCCGAAGAGGGCTCCTCTTCTGGTTCTGGTGGTGGTGGTGGTGACTGGGGGCGAGCAGGGCCCGCTTCGTTCGCTTCGTTCCCGTTGGTGACGGGTGCCTGTTCTTGCCATGGCGGGCGCATTCTGTCGTAGAATGCGTCCATTTTGGGAAATAGTCCCCTTGGTGGCATAGGCGGTGGGCCAAACTTGTTGAATGCATCTCTGAGGCTCTGGTCACTGTCTACCACTGTCAGTGGCGGTCCGTTATTGACTGGTTGCTAGGGTGCCTGGCGGTGGGGGGGCGAGTCCCCCACCTGTTTCCAGTACACCCTCTGTCCTTCTTGCGGCCGAATTGGCGGGGAGAGAGGGGGCTTGTAGCTCCTCGTCTCCCGCCTGGCCGGTGGTTGCTTTCTCTGTGCTTGAGGGAAGGTGGAGGCATACTCCTCCACCTGTTCCTTGTTGGTCTTCTTTCGCTGTTTTCGCCCTTTCTCCATGCTGGCTGATTCGCTTGGCTGGCTGTTGACTGGCTCGCTTGATCGCTGGCTTGGTTGTTGTGTGTGGAGAGAGCGGAAAAAAACCGTCCTGACTTCTCAAAGTTCCAAAGTTCAATCTGAAATCTGCCTGTGAACGCTCTTTCAGATGTACTGCTCCCTTAATTTTGAATTGCTTACCGACTGAGCTGATAAATGCATCACCCTTAACGCATTTCAAAGCAAAGTTTAAAACTTACTTTTTCGCGCAGACTTTAGAGAAATCTCAACGGTATTTCTGTACACCCCCCCCCCCCCTGCAGACTCTGTGTACGTGTGTGTGTGTGTGTGTGTGTGTGTGTGTATGTGTGTGTGTATGTGTGTGTGTGTGTGTGTGTGTGTGTGTGTGTGTGTGTGTGTGTGTGTGTATTCGTTTTCGCCTGCTCTTTGATTTATATTATATCTATGGGAAATGCGCCATATAAATACCATGTATTATTATTATTTGGCCTCGTGATTTAGCGTGGTGCACAGGTTTCAGCAGCAATGGCAGACCATGGAAAATACATTGTGACACCAAGAAACGGTACACAATTTAAAACAACCGAAGACAAATATCAGCTTCATGTGCAAAAACAAAAACTCACACATTTTTTTGCACTTGAAAAGCCGATCACACTATGTAATAGAAGACAGGATTTTGGTCACGTAAATTACGGTAGCGTAAATTACTGTCACGTTCTCTTTTTACGAAGCCTGCAAGGTAAGAATGCCTCAACTACCACTGTCATGTGACGTCAATACATGACAACGGGCCTACCAAGGATATATGTTTACCAGCGCACTGAATCACGCTGTTTGGAGATATTGATAACGTAGCTTATACTTTCATAATTATTGCCAGAATGGAAAGAAAATATTTGAAAACTGATACCATTAATTTACAAAACATGATCAATACTCACAAACCAGATAGGTAAGGCTAGCGCTGGTAGAACTGTACACATACCATGGGGAATTACTCAGCGCTGGACAGACAAACAGTTAGATCCCCTGCCCCCGCCTGATAGTGTGTATGTGTGTGTGTGTGTGTGTGGGGGGGGGGGGGGGTCGATGTAGGGTATCTAACTATTTGTCTGTCCATGCTGAGTAATTCCCCTTGGTATGTGTACAGTAAAACATGATCAAGCTTTGAAAACTAACCATGGCTTGTTTTAGCAACATTTCTTCTTAGTGAAATCATTACATGAAACATTTTCATAGCGGTTTGATAAGGTCTGTATGTGTAATGGTCTGTGCACTGCAAGTCTGTACCTGTCAATTAGATCATATCTCAATGTATTGACTGCAGCAAGGAACAGACACGCGTTTTTCGTATTTGTACATTTTCGGTGAAAACCCAGTGCGCAAAGGCCATAGGGCCGACGTCGGTCCCCGTTGGCCCCAGTACGGCCGTGCGCATGCCAATAGTGGCAGACGTCGGCTCGATGACCTTTTTGCGCATTGGGAACGAGTCTAATGCGAAATGGAAACAATCTGTCGAAAACAAATTTTAATCTATTTTAAAATTGTAAAAAAAAAAATAGTCATATTTCTCGTTAAAAAAGTATATACATAATGTTGGAAGTGTTTGCGGGATTAGGTAGACAAAAGGCTATCGGGCCGTAGACGACCGCAGCGGGCCCGCGCACAACGTGCGCGGGCCCCCTGCGGTCGACTACGGCCAAATTGTCTTTGCAAACTGGGTCTACTATCATGGATACACAAAGGTTTCATATTGGCAATTATGAATCACAAACCAAAGACAGAGCCATCACAACACAAATTATTTTGTGGCATCATTTTCCACGAGTCACGAAAACCTTATATTACAGCAATTACTTGTCTCGGTTTTCAGAAATACCGCCTCTTAATATGAGAGCGGTTTATGGTGTTCGGTGTACCAAGCTGATGCACGTAGAAAGCAAAATACCTTGAATAAAGCGTTAGTTCTACCTTGTGTTTGTAAGAAGATAGTAATTATGTGACAGGCGAGATGTATATTGTATACAATGAAAATCTCGCTTAAAAAAGGACTTTCCGTCTTCTGGTCGTTACAGAGAGAGGAGTTTTCATCAAGCACAAAAGCAGGCCAGTACAAGTTTTCACCCCGCCTATGCCCAACTTGAGCATTTTTATGTGTGACACGGGTGAAGGTGCAGTTCATAAAGACCGAAGTGGTTCTGTTGATCTGTAAACCGCTTCATGGCTAAACACCAATCCGCGTCTGCAAGATGCATATATCCTCATGAGCCCCTGCAGTCCATGTGGGCCTATAGTCTTGCCGGTTTCGTTTATACCTGCGTTTCTCTAGCGGAAGTTAATCATAAGCGGCGACCAGTTTTAGTAAAGGTCAGTGAAAAGATGGAGGGTCGCGAGGTTTAGAGTCCTCAGCGGTCCAGCTTCATGTTGGCCTACTATGTGTGCCTTACTTGGTGCACGAACTGTTTTGGTACACGCGATCTGCAATCAGAAAGTCAGGTGAAACAAACGTTACGCATCTGGATCTCCGTGCAATGTGAATGTATCCCCTTCCATGTCGAGGAATACTGAACGCCACCCAACTGCAAGAGGTATAGATCCTCATGAGCCCCCGAAGTTGCGGGGGCTCATGAGGATCTATACCTCTAGCTCTGACCAATTTGTATCCGTGTCCCTCGGAAAGCCGTGAGTTTTTGTCGTCTAATAAATACAGATTTGAGAAACAAAGTATGCGTCCAGTGGCGGGAAGGGGTTGAAAGGGAACACTACTAACTGTTGTGTTCCAGGAAGGTGGGGATAAACACGAGTAAGGGAGAGAACTGTCAAGAGTTTTCTCCCTTACTGGTGCTTTTTCTTTCGTGCCTCTTATCTTATACGTACAATGCGTATTTCCGCCACGAATGTGATTCGACAGACGGGCACAGACCAGTGAATGTACACTGTTTGGACCAAACGTGCCTTCGAATGTGCACACTTTAGAAAACATGACATACCCTGCAGCGCCATACAATGAACGGACATCAATGATATTATAAAGATATATATGACTGTCTAGTTATTTTTCTTTGAATGTTTATGCGGCCTGGCGATTGGGTGCTAGATATAAAAGGGCAAGGGACCTAACCGTTTGTCTGTCTAGCGCTCAGTAATTCCCCTTTGTACGTTGGTTTGTTGGTTAGTTCGGGGTTTAACGTCCACGGCACCGAAGTGATAAAGGACGGCCCTGACGGGCGGGTTATGGGGGACAGGAAAATCTATTGCCTATGGAGCACCACCTGAACACTGATCAATTCAGGCGCACTGCAACTGTGCCACTTTGATTTACCCTGACTTTCAACGGACATGCTATGGAACAAGCCCGTCTTTTTCCCCTGTATATCGATTCCAGCTATAGGGGTCAGAACGGGGACTCGAACCCACGACCCGGCGATTCCCCTCGCTCTCTTGCTTCGACTCCTAACCTCCTGAGCTATTTCGGACTCTCCTTTGTACGTATGCAATTAATGATATGGAAAAATGAATAATTTACACATGAAGTCTTCAAACAATGATAGTTTTCCCTGCGCTTTGATGCCAGCATCTGTATTTTCATGACAGCTATGTCTATCTTATACAAAATTGCATGCTTTTCCCGACCATGTGTTACTTAGCTGTCTCAATTCACTTGTGGTGGTAAAGGTTGTGCGTTCTCCGCCGCACTGCTGACCGTTTCGTTTCAATGCCACATAACGATTAGTCACGGAGGCGGGGTAAAGTAAGAGAGACAAAAATTGTGAGATCGAACAATTTCGAAGAGACATAAATATCGATTCCAACTTTAAAACCCATTTCAAAATTTCATTGTATAAAAAATGTAATCATGCCTGAACTCCTGCAAGGAAAAGGAATGACGCAATCATTTCGACGGATAAAATGCCGCTCGTTAAAGCTCGAGCTTTAGCTCGAGCTGTAACGAGCGGCATTTTATCGGTCGAAATGAGTACTTGTGATATATTCAAAAACGAGAGGTCAGGCTGTATTTCAATTGTTGCGTACCATTCGACGCGTCCACTTTGCCTTTGACTTGAAGTTCAGCATAAGGTGAGCTCAGCCCCACCTCCCTCATCCTCAGTTCTTCATACTGAGCGGCCTGGTCGTCTGCAAACAGAAACCAATAAGACACGCGTATTGAGACGTAGGTACAGACTACGTGACTCAAACAAACATACGGCAAATTAACTTAGACAGGTGCTCTAGTTGAATACACAAGTGAAATTTGCGTTTGAAAAAGACCACGTTTAAGGTGATACAAGGGAAATTTGTATTAGAAAAATGCCGAAAGTGGATATCCGGCAAATGAAGCCATCGTTCGAGACATGCCGCATTTATATTCATCAAATGAAGTCATCGTTCCTGACATGCCGCATAAACTACGGCATGTCACGAACGATGGCTTTATTTGTCGCATATCCGCATTCGGCACTTCTCGAATTCTTCTAAATACAAAAAAGAAATCTGGATATCGTGAGAGATGTCGGTTTCTCTTCCTGTCTGAATGGCTGTTACACAGCGCATTAACATTATCCATAGCAACAGCCAATAGCCGATCAAGAAGAAGAAGAAGAAGAAAACACAAAAATGAAAGAACAAAGGTTTAACGCGTCGAGTAGGTACAATGCCTGTGAAATGCCCTTGAAACAAAGGAGACCATGAAAACCGAATATTATGGATATTGCTCTCCATGCGTCTAGATACAAATCTCATTTAATTTATTCGGCCCGACGGTCGTATTTCCCAAATTTTGGAGGCGTCATCTAATGACTATGCACCAGTTGCAAGAGATAGATCGACCATGATAATTCAAGGGTATTGCCAGATTATCTTGGCGCCTCTCGGCGCCAAGCTAATCAGGCACTACCCTTGAATTATCATGGTGGACCCATCTCCTGCTGTAGTGCGTCAGGGTTGAATGGGTTAATGGCGAACTATGTGGACATTTCCCAGTACTGGCTAACTGATAACCGGATAATCCACTGCACATAAAGTAATGTAAATATATTCCCGCTATGTGACCAGGACAGAAATGTGATTTGTATCCCGGTATCGTTTGTTAACCCCTTGCCTGCTGACGAATACTAAACGCCAACCCAAAAGCAAGAGGTATAGATCATCATGAGCCCCCACCCCCAAGGGGGAGGGGGGGGGCTCATGAGGATCTATATCTCTTGCTCTGACCAATTTACATCCAGTACTTGGACGGTAGTAATTTTGGTTGTCGAATGAACAAGCCGCACAAACAACGACGCTAGTCCCACCCCGGATGTTTTCAAATTTTCATATACAGTGGGCTGGGCGGCTCCCTCTGTAAATAAAGAAAGGAAAATAAAACTACAATGAATAAATGAATAAATGAATAAATGAAGTATGCGTCCAGTGGCGGGGAAGGGGTTGAAAGGGGACACTACTAACTGTTGTATTCCAGGAAGATGGGGGAAAAACACGAGAAAGGGAGAGAACTGTGAAAAGATCTCTCCCTTACTGGTGCCTTTTTCCTTCGTGCCTCTTACCCCTTACATATAAATGCGTCCTGCAGCCGCGAATGTGATTTGACAGACGACCACAGAACAGTGTCTGTACAATTTTTGGACCATTCGTGCTTCGATATCGCACACTTTCGAATGCATGACCTAACCATCTGACATACTTTGGTACCCGAAGAACGAACAAACAAACACATCATCATACAATGAAGGGTGCGGACATTAATGATATAAGGGATGTATATGACCGTCTTGTTATCTGTCTGTACATTTGTTTTTGCGGTCTGACAATTGCGTGCCACATATGAAAGGGCAAGGGACCTAATCGTTTGTATGTCCAGCGCTCAGTTATTCAACTTGGTACGCGTGTTAAAGATATGGACAAATGAATAATTTACACGTGAAGTCTTTAAACAATAAAAATTTTCTTTGCGGTTTGATCATTTTTATTTTTTTGACACCCACGACTATTTATACAACTCGCACAGTTTTCCCGACCATGTGTTACGAAGCTGTCTCAATTCACGTGTGGTGGTAATTAAAAGTTGTGCATTCTCCGCCGCACTGCTGACCGTTTCGTTTCAATGCCACATACCGATTAGTGACGGAGGCGGGGTAAAGTAAGAGAGACAAACTGTGACATCGAACAATATCAAAGAGACAAAACTGTCGATTCCGAGGATAACATCCTTTACAAAATTAATTGTATAAATAAATGTAATGATGTCTGAACTTCTGCAGGCTAAATAAATGACGCACTAATTTCGACCGATAAAGTGCCGCTTGTTAATGCTCTAGCTTTCCCTCGAGCTTTAACGAGCGGCATTCTATCGGTCAAAACGAGTGCTCGTAATCTATTAAAAAATGAGAGGTCAGGCTGTATTTCAATTGTCGCGTACCATTCGACGCGTCCACTTTGCCTTTGACTTGAAGTTCAGCATAAGGTGAGCTCAGTCCCACCTCCCTCATCCTCAGTTCTTCATACTGAGAGGTCTGGTCGTCTGCAGACAGAAACCAAAGGACATGCGTATTGAGGCATAGGTACAGACTACGTGACTCAAACAAACATAGGTCAAATTAATTTAGACCAGTGCTCTATTTGAATACACAAGTAAAAATAGTGTTTAAGAAAAAAAACACATTTACCGTGATAAAGGAGAAATGAAAATTGCATTCAAGAAATACCAAATGCGGGTATGCGGCATATGACGTCATCTCTCGAGACATGTCGCATTTTTATCCGGCAAATGAAGTCATCGTTCGTGACATGCCGCATTAACTGCTGCATGTCTCACAACGAGATATCGGTTCCTAATCCTGTCTGAATAGCTGTTACACAGCTCATTAACATTATCCATGGCAGCAGCCAATAGTCGATCAAGAAGAAGAAGAAGACATAAACTGAAACAACAAAAGTTGAACATGTCGAGTAGATAATGCCTGAGGATTGTCTTTGAAACAAACGAGACCACGATGTGATGAAGCTCTATGCCCATGCACGAGTTTACACAGAGTTTTTGTATGTTACGGTCTTGTCAGCGGTTTGTCTTGTGACAAATATACCGTGTATGCACGAGGTCACGTGCAATCGTAAGGAAAGCGTTTTGCGCGGAATTTTAAGCGGGAGTTCAGTCTAACCGAGGTCGAGAGTAGTTAGTACGGGCTATGCTGTCAGCACGGACGGGTGTATGTGGGATACCCTAGCCCCTATTCCAAGACTCTGGGACCTAGATTTCAGGTATGTTTATGTATTATTGAGAGATACGGGGTTAATGGAAATATGCGTTAGAGTAGCGTAGTTCGGTTGTGTAACGTTGATATGTTTCAGTTGTATCGGTTTGGAATTCGTTGAGATAACCGGTGTTTTGCCTGTGCAGTTATTTACCGAGATGGATAACTAAAGAATGTGAGGTGTGTATGCCTAAGTCGTTTATGAAGGATGTACGTAGTTGTGTTAAGTATAATCTTTTCCAATGTAGGAACCCGTGTATGGCGCGTGCGTCAGGTTATAGTCTGTTTTAATGTAGTTACAGAGTTATGGTGTGTTGCGAAAGTAGTTCGTGTTGTGAAGCACGTGTGTGTGAATAAACGTGTGAGAGTTATTTGTATCAGCCAGGTTACATAAGATTCCTCGCATTATCCACGTTGTGTGTGTGTGCTTAGCAAGTGTTATGATGTCAGGACTTTGTGTAAAAAGTTCTTTTGTGGAGCTGAGCGACGTTACGCCGAGACGTCAGTCAATAGAGGCTGCCGCCAGAGGGACCTATCGTGAGGTCATTTCACCACTCGAGAAGTCAGCGACCGGTGCCTAGACACCCGGGTCATAAGAGACTGCACTACGGGAGCGAGTCAGGAGGACGTCCACGGTACTAGAAACGGGGGACTACTCAGAAGCGTGCGACGCGAGAAACTACACGCTTAGACATGGAAGGACAGAACGATAACACCAGTGAAACAGGTTGGATTGTGAGGACCATTACCTAGCCTGGCTTTTACGTTGATTATGTGTATGCGGTGTTGATGTGCTTGTAGTGAGAAGTGTATGGTGTAAAGAATCTTTTGAGTTTACGTTGTTTGTTCGTTAAGAGTAAAAGGGCCTAGAAGAAGGAGAAATAGTGTTTGAGTTGTACCGAGTGAATGCGCACGACTAAGTCAGTGGCGGTGCGTGCGTCTGTTGTGCAGTGAGTCTGTGCGTGCGATGGGGAGAGTCTGCGTGCGTTACACACGAAAGCCGTAGATGATGGTGGATGATACTCTCCAGGCCTCTATACATATCTAATTTAATGGCGAACTGCGTCGACATTTCACAGGACTGGCTAACTGATAAAGTGATAATCCGCACTGCAAATAAAATATTTAAATATATTCCCGCTCTGTGACCTGATCAGAAAAGTGATTTTTCTCCAAGAATCGCTTGTTAACCCTTTTCCTGCTGAAGAATCCTAAACGCCGACCCAACTGCACGAGTTATAGATCCTCATGAGCCCCCCCCCCCCCCCCCCCCCTGGGGGGGGGGGGGGCTCATGAGGATTTATAACTCTCGTTAAGACTAGTTTACAATCAGGTCCTTAGGACGGTAGTGACTTTTGGTTGTCGAATGAACAAAGATTTCAGAAACGAAATACGCGTCTAGTGGCAGGGAAAGGGTTAGTGGTGGCGTTAATCCGAGTCTGATAATCCTCTACTGAAGCGTATAATCCATTACAGGAGGACGAGGAAGAAAAAGATGTACCACTGGGCTGTCTCAGATTAACGTAGTGCTTTAAAGGTGCATATGGCGATGCTAGTCCCACCTCTGATGTTTTCAAACCTTCATATACAGAGGGCTGGGCGGCTCCTTCTGTGGATAAAAAAGGGAATAAAACTAGAATGACTGAATGAATAAATACAGTAAATAAAACAATGAAGGAATGAGTAATAAGTCAGTCATTCAGTCAATAAATCAATCATTCGATCCAACAATGAAGATGGAAGGAAGAAGGACTGCTACGCATTAACACAACAAACAAGATGGGATGAACCGTAACACACAAAATCCATTTTATATGAGAGCTGTCCTCGCTGTCAATGGTCTCTACCTTTTGTCTTTGACCTGATTCTGATGTTGAATTATCTCCTAATGAAAAAGTCTCTTGCATATCTGCCTATGTGTCTGTGAGTTCAGTTCTCTAAGGGGCACAGGACTTACGCGTCATTGATTTGTCAAACATCATTTATCATGACGTAAGTTTTAGTTTTTACGTAATTTTTATTTTACATGATATGAAATTCGCTTTCGCTGCAAGACTTGGGAAAATGATGACAAAACTAGATTTTCACGGTACAATTTCAGTCTTGCTATAATTTGTGTGCAATCAGGTTGACTTTACCTAGCTACATGCTATACTAAGTACACCTGCATGCTCCTCTGAAAGCGCGTCGATGTGTGTGTATGCGTGTGCGTGTGCGTGTTTGCGTGCGCGCGCTGCAAACATCCCCAAGAGGCATAGATGTTCATGCGCCCTCCGGGCACTTGAGGATCTATGCCTCTTGGAGATGCGCGCATAATATGTGTCATTGGTTTGTCAAACGTCATTTTCTTTTTTGATTTTATGTAATTTTATATTTAACTTGACATGAGTTTCGCTTTTGCTTCAAGACTTGCGAAAATAGTGACAAAATAGAATTTCACGGTACAATTTGAGTCTTGCTATAATTTGTGTGAAATCAAGTTGACTTTACCTAGCTACATGCTATACTAAGTACACCTGCATGCTCTTCTGAAAACGCGTGGATGTGTGTGTGTATTTGCGTGTGCGTATGTGTGTTCGTGAGTGCAGGCGCGCGCTCCAATCATCCTCAAAAGGCATAGATGGTCATGCGCCCTCCGGGCACATGAGGATCTATGCCACTTGGAGATGCGCGAATATGTGTGTGTGAGAGAGAGAGAGAGAGAGAGAGAGAGAGAGAGAGAGAGAGAGAGAGAGAGAGAGAGAGAGAGAGAGAGAGAGAGAGAGAGAGAGAGAGAGAGAGAGAGTATTACGTCATATTTAGAGTATCAGTGTCTGCGTGGTGACGAGTTGCTTTTTTCACATCACCGGCATTGCCTGACTTTCTTAGGAAGTGAAGTGTGTTTTTTTTTACTGTTTTAATTTTTGTCTGAAAAGTATTAATTTTTACTAAAGACGTTAAACGGATACAAAGCTGGCTAACGAACACATCCAATGTCTTTCTCCAAACTAGCTATATGCAAAAGTTCAATATGACAAAAAATTACGGACTCTAATTTGGGTCAATCGACAACCTATAAACGGTTGTTTATGTCTTCAATGAGACATTCAGTTACAATATGCTCGGTGGCTCTCTTAGCCACCCACTTAAGAAAGTATTTCGCCAAGTTTCAAGCTTGTGTGTACAGAATATCGGAGATTCTCTTGTTTACGTACATAAGCACATACATACATACAAACATACATATATACGCACATACATAATGATGCACATACGGCGCTTCGCGCCAACTGTACGTTCAGCAGCGAGGTTAGCGTAACTAGACATAACGTAATTCTTATCTTGTTACTTCAATTGTTAGAGGTAACAATACAAATTACATAATAATAATTACGGTATTTATAATGCGCTTATCTTATAATAATTATAACTCTAAGCGCGCACTCACAACTCGCGCACGCATGTGCACGCTTTAGACAACGACTCACGAATCAGAAATAGTAAAATACATTACGACAGTCTGCTTAGCGTGGGGAGTGTGGTGGTATTAGTGCTAGAACTGTTGAAAGAGGTGAGTTTTGAGGGCGGACTGGAAGAAGGAGAGAGAGTGTTTGTGACGGAAAGAGAGTGGGAGAGTGTTCCAGATGGATGGACCGTATAATGAGAAGGAGCGGGGGCCGAAAGTGCTGAGTTTGGTGCGGGGGATGTGGAGGCGTAGAGGGTCGGAGGCAGAGCGGAGGGAGCGGGGAGGTGTAGGGGTGAAGTAAGTTGGAGAGATATGCGGGAGCGCAGTTGTTCAGGGATTTGTAGCAGAGAGACAGAATCTTGTATTGGATGCGTTGGGGGATGGGAAGCCAGTGAAGGAGTTGAAGAGGAGTTACGTCTTGGATCTTCATAAACCCACCACCAAGTTAATGAGACTCTATGTGTCTCGCATGGATCAATGTCTATATATATATAGTGAAAAGGACATAGCTATAACTGCTTTCTCTTACCGTTGTCGTCACGTGGCTCCGCAGCAGACATGATATTTTGCGTATCTCCGCCACGCGAGTGTTGCACTTCGTCAGCCTGGGGAGCCGTGAGGTCAAGTTCGACTGGTTCCTCCCTTCATGAACAAGCACAATTTGAAAAGTCACATATGTAATATTTGTTGGTATTATTTTATGTCAAATTAAACAAAAAGAAACAACCGTGATCTGTTGTTGATTTATCAAAACTACCATTTGTGCTTAACAACTGATTTATATTTTTGAAAGCAGGATATGAGTCCGGTGTGATATGTCAAAATCACCCTTACGCCAGATGGACTGGGGATCCTTTTGGCGTGCACCACCCAACTGCAAGAGATATTGATCCCCCTTAAGCCCCCGCTGTTGCGGGGCCTCATGATGATCTAAGCCTCTTATTGAAACCACTCTATATTCTTCCTTTTATCTTTGATACTGATTTGATACTCCAGTCATCTTTGATATTGAACTGACAATGATTTCAAACACGCAGTCTTCGTCCAGTGGCAGTAATGGGATGAACTGACCACTGGTTCAGATCACACAGAGTTAACCAGTAAACAATGCAGCTCCAAACTTTACCTTGTGGGTGTGACATCCTGGGCCCTTTTTGTGCCTGTGAAACAGAGAACCCGATACAAGTACAGTAAATTCTCTTAACATTTAACCAACAGTGGTTATTCTAAATCAGGAGTAGGTCACTCCTTGCACGGATTCCAAACATTCCGATGATTTATCCAGCCTGTTCCATCTGCCAGCCACAAGGGCTCGTGCGCACAGACGCCTCTTGCTCTCAAGGATTTGCCTCATCACCATCTCAAGTTGACGTACTCATCCGATATTAACAGTACGACTGCAACGCTGATGTGTGCCGCAGTGATCGGGCGACCCCTGTACGCAGTCCCTATAAAGGGGCTCAACCTACCGTTTTTGACATGATTCTGAATTTGAAATAACTCTTATTGCTAACCGCTGCCTGCGGTAAATAATAATAATAATAATAATAATAATAATAATAATAATAATAATAATAATAATAATAATAATAATAATAATAATAATAATAATAATAATAATAATAATAATAATAATAATATTAATCGCAGTCCACGCCACTTCCACAGAGGTTCAACTAATCACAACACATCGTCAAAGCGCGGTTCCCCTCAAACGTGAGATAATCCATGAGATCGATTCTGTTAGTGAACGGTGGCTCTGCATGAACAATGGGGTGAACACCTTCACTGCCGAGAAAATGTAAACACCATGCACCCAACTGCAGGATATATAGATCCTCATGAGCCCCCGCAGTTGCGGGGACTCATGAGGATCTATGCCTCTTGATAAAATCGCGTTGTATCCACATTTCTTTCACGGCTGGGGATCCTCATGTGCCCCCGCATTTGCACTGACAGCTCTTTGTATCTACGTTCCACGGCAGACTGGGGCTCCTTGACTTTGGATTTAACACTTTCTGTCCCAGGACCGAAAATCCCAAATTTTGAAGTCGCCCTCTGAAGGACTGTACTATAATTCTAGAGACAAATCTAGCATGATAGTTCAAGGGTGGTGCAGGAATAGCTTGGCGCCTGTGGGCGGCAAGCTATTCTGGCACCACCCTTGAACTATTATGCTTGATCCATGTCTTGCTGTGGTGTGTCGGGCTGAATGAGTTAACGAGGATTTCATGATCACAATCTGCGTGCGCTGGCAGTAAAGGGGTTCATATTTTTTCGTCTGTAAATAAAACGGAGTTGGTGTCACGGTTGTCTACCTTTGTAGCATTTGTTTTGAATGCAGCTTCCGCTGAGTTTTCTAGGCAAAGCATTCCAAAGACTAGAGCCAGAGAACGTCAAACTCGTTTTATAGAGATCAATTCCAGGTCGCGGCACAATAAGGGATTTTCTTGATCTGGAGTATGTTGATGACTGCACGGTAAATAGCGATGTGATATATCGGGGTAGCTTATCGTTTAATGCTTTGAACATAACCATTCCCGTATTGTAAAACGTACAGATTTCTGGAGACAATTTTACAGACATTACTGATGTGTGGCTGCCACCTAAGCTGGTTGTCCACCGTGACTCCTAGCAGGCGATGGTTAGTAACTTGGCTGATGGTTTTGCTTTGGAGGGACAGACTGAGTGAGAGAGAGCCGAGTTGGTGTTTATGGCAGATGCTAATTACCATGCTCTCCGTTTTTGCCGGGTCTAAAATCATAATATTATGTCTGCACCATTCATCAATAGCTTGCAGTGTGTTTTGCAGTCGTGAATTGATGTTTGATATATCCTTATCTGGCGTGTGTACAGCGGCATCATCTGCAAACATGTCACATGTAACGCTTTCATTTTTTATCGCAAAGGAAGATCATTTATGATCAAGCATAATAAAAGGGGACCCAGAATAGAGCCCTGTGGCACACCATGCTTCACTAACCCTTGATTGGAGTATGAGCCATTTAGTAATACCTTTTGTTTTCTACCTTCGAGGTAGGATTTGAGAAACAACGCCGAGTTGTTGGCATACATGGATACTTTCTTGATCAGTATTTCGTGGTTTACCAGATCAAAGGCTTTACAAAAATCTAGAAACATGACTCCTGTAAGTTTTGAGTCGTTGATGGAAGATAACCAGGTGTCTATCATCCGTATCAGCACGGTGTGACATGAGTGTTCTGATCCGAAGCCCGACTGCAAGGAATAGATTAATTTTCGGCTTTCCAGGCATATAAATAGATGCTTGTGCATATGCCGTTCTAAGGGCTTTGACAGAACAGGTAGAAGTGATATGGGCATAAAATTATTAATTTCACTAAGATCTTTAGATTTAGGTAGAGATATTACTTTCGCGTCTTTAAATGCGCCTGGAAAACAATTAGAATTAATACAGAGGTTGTATATATAAGTGATACTCTCTACAATGTATGGGAGAGATATCTTGATTATTTTCGCACTAATCTCATCCAGTCCTGATGATTTTTTGTTTTCCAAGGATGTAATCAATTTACCAACTTTATGGACCGCTATAGTCGATATGATGAAAGGTTTTGTACCGGCAGTTCTCTGCTTGCAGAAATCGACTAAGTTATGCGGGCATACATAGTCATGCGACTTAGTTCCGGCCGGATTAAGGATTCTGCTACGGAGACGAAGTGGCTGTTGAAGCTGTTTGCTGTGAGATGCGGCGGTAAAGGAGTTGTGCTTTTATTCGTGCCTATAGTAACTAAATTTATCGCACGCCATATTGTGGCACAGTCTTTACCTTCGTGAATATCTTTATCGAAAAGTGATCTCTTTGCCTTCAGAACCATGGATTTTATTCGATTACGTTCTTTTTTGTAATCGGTGAAACGTTTCTCTCTTCTCAGCAAGTCCCTGTGCTCCATGGCCTCAATAAGATTCGCAGTCAGCCAGAGTGGTAAAGTGGCGTATTTAACTCTTTGTTGTCTCAAGGGCGCGTGTTCATCTAGCACTCTGAGAAATATGTGATAGCACGTATCTAGTGCTTTATTTGGGTCGGTTTTATTGTACACTTCAGTAAACTCTTCAGAAGCTAGATCAGACAGAAAGGAATTGTCATTGAACTTTTTAAATGATCTGTATGTTATGCACGTATGTCCTTGCTTTTTTAGTTTTGGAAGCTTGGACAGCCACGTGCAGCTCAACGGATAGTGGTCGCTTACGCTAAGACTACCAACGTGAACGTTGCTAACTGCCGGCGGTTTATTTGTATAATTAATATGGTCTATAACAGTGGCTGATGATGGCGTAACTCTGGTGGGCGATGTTACCATTTGTTGAAGGCCAACTAAGGTAGTGGTACACTCTCATGATGGGTGAGGTTTAAGAGTGTCAATGTTAAAATCCCCTAGAAGGAATACGTTCGCTTTTATGAATATCTGTTTATCAATCAAGTGTACAAAGTTGTCATACCACTCAAAGTGGCAGCAGGATTTCTGTAAAGAAACCCAACAAGTAAAGGAGGGGATTTAGATTGCTTAATCTCTATCGAAATACGTTCGGCATCGCTAGTTTCTAAGTCCCGGCGCCTGCGAGTTATGTGTTTAACTGAGTTGTGGATGTAGACTGCTACAGAAATATCGGAGATTCTCTTGTTTACATACATACTCACAGACATACACTGACTAGAAAAGAAATGCGACATTTTTGGAAACAACGGAAACACTAAAGTGTCCTCTACATCACACACTAAAGTGTTTCCGATGATTCCAAAAATGTCGCATTTCTTTTGCTCGTCAGTATACACTCCGTATGCGCGCAGCCACCGGCACCGTAAACAGTGGCAGGAGGCACACGGGGGTTACACCTGAATTTAATCCGAAAACAAATGTATCTTTCTCCATCTGCGATTCGTATTAAAACAATCACATAATCTCTGAAGTCTGTGCATATTTTAAATATTTTTTTTTTGTTGAACGTATTTGTCGTTGTCGGCGTCATCGCTGTCGTGGTCAGCGTCACATCCCAAACAACAAAGCAGAAACAACAGAATTAACTGACTAAAAACGAACAAGAAAAACAACGACCGTAAAAAAGGTGATCGTAAACTTCAATTGTTTGTCGCCTTTTCAAAGAAGACAACAGAAAAAAAGACAGTTAAGACGTTTCGCTGTTTGACAAGAATTTATCCTTTCGTCTCAGACTAAAAGCTCGCTTGCCGTTTTGCATGAATGGCGACAGGCATTGAAACACATGAACCCACCAACCGGCCTGGGTGTTGTGATCATGAGGCTCTATGCCTCTCCCATGGATCTATGTCTATGATGATAGACTACACAACCTTGAAGATTGTCAACAGGAAAAACAGAGCTGTTGGTGCTACTGCGGCACAACAGGATGCTTCTGCTGCGCAAGCAGGGGCAGACAATTGACATTATGACAGCTCACACAAAAACCTTCAATTGTAAATAAGTGTACATTATTATTTAAAATGATACTAAATATTTATCTTTGTAAATTTCAGATTCCTCTTTATCTTGTCGTCTTTCTTCTTCTTCATTGTCTGTTTCTTTGGTGTTTGTTTTTTTTTTAAACTGATTTCAACTTTTGTACCGTCATATACAGTAATGTTGATTATCTGTTAAATAAAAGGAGTGAATTTGTAATAAGGATTGAGGACATAAAGCATGACATCATCGGTCTTACTGAAGTGAGAGCTAACAATCAGATTTATACTCCATTGGATTCAGAATACACTTTACCAAATAATGATGTGTTTCTTAACACAAACCCCAAGAGAGGAGTTGCCCTTTATTTTAACACAGTTTAATGTTTAAGAATGCGAAACACTGAATAATAGCAAGTTTGGAGAGCTTGTTGTGCTATTTTGTGAGTGCTTTTGGTGAAAAAAATCTTGTTGGTTGTGTGGTAGAAGACCCAGCTCAACAATTAAAAACACAGATCTAGTATTGCAACTTTTACGATCTGAGGAGTTTTAAACATATAACAAAATTTGCATTTTCCGGGATTTTAATTCTCCATATGCAGGATGGGATGGCTCCTGGACAGGTGAGAAAAATAATCAAATTGTTGAGTGCATAAGGG
Organism: Semisulcospira habei; assembly: GCA_036245525.1. Taxonomy (NCBI): domain Eukaryota; kingdom Metazoa; phylum Mollusca; class Gastropoda; family Semisulcospiridae; genus Semisulcospira; species Semisulcospira habei. Next base: position 108,159,777 of record BTPG01000003.1, on the reverse strand, counting down.
ACGCTTTCCTGATTCGGATGGTGAAAAATCCACAAGACATAGGCAAGGTCACAGGTCAAATTAGATGATCTAATCTTAATAAATGATGAACAGACAAACAGTTAGATCCCCTGCCCCCGCCTATCAGGCACCCAATCGCCAGCCCACAAAGAAATACGCAGGTATAGAACAAGACGATCATCTACATCTACAGGCTGATTTACCAGTTTCATTGAAAAAAAACACCTAACATAAATTATTTTAAAAACCACTCAGGGCTGGACAGACAAACAGTTAAATCCCCTGCCCCCGCTTATCAGGCACCCAATCGTGAGCCCACAGAAAAATACGCAGGTATAGAATCAGACCATCAGCTACATCCCTACAAAGGATACATCAGGTCTAATCTATAACCCATGTCTTTTTCTGGATCTTAGAAGTAGGCAGGATAAACACACATACACAAACAAGAAGGTGCACTTAATGTGGTCGGGTAAATACCCTGGTTTCCCACAGTAGATGCACAAGACAAATACACAACAATGTAACGATACAAGTTTTGCCGCGAGTTATAGAATACTCACAAACCAGATAGGTGAGGCTAGCTCTGGTAGAATTGTACACATACCAAGGGGAATTACACAGCGCTGGACAGACAAACAGTTAGATCCCTTGCCCCCGCTTATCAGGCACCCAAACGCCAGCCCACCGAAATATTCGCAGGTATAGAACCAGACCATCATCTACATCCCTAAAAAGGATGCGTCAGGTCTAGCCTATAACCCATGTCTTTTTCTGGAACTTATGAAGTACGCAGGAAAAACACACATCCACAAACAAGAAGGTGCACTACTAAATGTGGTCGGGCACGATTGGTGCCTGATAGGTTGGGGCAGGGGATCTAACTGTTTGTCTGTTCAGCGCTGAGTAATCCCCCTTGGTATGTGTACAATTCTACCAGCGCTGGCATCACCTATCTGGTTTGTGAGTATTCTATAACTCTCGGTAAAACTTGTATCGTTACATTGTTGTGTATTGTCTTGTGCATCTACTGTGGGAAATCAGGGTATTTACCCGACCACATTAATTGTAGTAGTGCCCCTTCTTGTTTGTGTATGTGTTTCTCCTGTCTACTTTCTAGGTTCCAGAAAAAGACACGGGTTATAGGCTAGACCTGATGTATCCTTTTTAGGGATGTAGATGATCGTCTGGTTTTATACCTGCGTACTTTTCTGTGGGGCTCGCGATTGGGTGCCTAATAGGCGGGGGCAAGGGATGTAACTGTTTGTCTGTCCAGCGCTAAGAAATTCCCCTTGGTATGTGTACAATTCTACCAGCGCTAGCCTCACCTATCTGTTTTGTGAGTATTTTAAAAACCAGTTCGATGAATTACCAAAATTTAAAGGGATTTTCTATTGCTATGATGAATGATGTGTAGGAAAATTTGCATGCATACCAGACCCATAAGTAATTAAACTTGTCGAAGAAAGGACATTTGCAAAGGCTTCACGACCTATTTTGTCCTCACACATACTACTACTACTACTACTACTACTGCTACTACTACTACTACTACTACTACTACTACTACTACTACTACTACTACTACTACTACTACTATTACTACTACTACTACTACTACTACTACTACTACTACTACTATATACAGTGAAAAGGACATAACTATAACTGCTTTTTCTTACCGTTGTCATCATGTGGTTCCGCAGCAGACATGATATCTTGCGTGTCTCCGCCACGCGAGTGTTGATCCACGTCAGCTTGTGAATTCGTGGGGTCAAGTTCGGCTGGTTCCTCCCTTCATGAACAAGCACAATTTAAAAAAATGTCACATATGTAATATTTGTTCGTAGAAAGATTATCTTTTGTCGATTTCATCAAGAAAACCGTGATCGGTTGTTGATTTATCGACTGATTTATATTTTTGAAAGCAGGATACAAGTCCGGTGTGATATGTCAAAATCACCCTTACACCAGATAGACTGGGACTGGGACTGCAAGAGGTATAGATCCTTATGAGCCCCCGCAGTGCGGGGCTCTTGAGGATCTATTCCTCTTGCGGAAACCACTCTGTATTCTTCTTTGATATTAAACTGACAATGATTTCAAACACGCAGTCTTCGTCCAGTGGCAGTAATGGGATGAACTGACCACTGGTTCAGATCACACAGAGTTAATCAGCAAACAATGCAGCTCCAAACTTTACCTTGTGGGTGTGACATCCGGGGCCCTTTTTGTGCCTGTGAAACAGAGAATACGATACTACAGCAAATTCTCTTAACAGCTAACTAACAGCGGTTATCCCAAATTAGAAGTAGGTCACTCCTTGCACAGATTCCAAACATTCCGAGGATTCATCCGGCCTGTTCCATATGGCAGCCACAAGGGCTCGTGCGAACAGACGCCTCTTGCTGTCAAGGAATTGCCTCATCACCATCTACAGTGTGAGGGACTCATCCGGTATTAACAGTACGACTGCTACGAGGACGCGTGCCGCAGTGATCAGCCGACCCCCGCACGTAGTCCGTATAAAGGGGCGCAACCCATCGTGTTTGACATGATTCTGAATTTGAAATAACTCTTATTGCTAACCGCTACCTACGGTAAAAAAACAACAACAAAAAAGCCCCCAAACAAAAAACAACAACAACAAAAAAAAAAAAAAAAAAAAAAAACACACAAAAACAACAACACAAAAAAACCGCAGTACCCGCCTCTTCTATAGAGGTTCAAGTAATCACGACACATCGTCGCTCCGCCTTTGCCGTGAGATAAATCCATAGAGATCGATGCTTTCAGTGAACGGTGGCTCTGCATGAACAATGAGCTCAAAACCTTCACTGCCGAGAAAATGTGAACACCATGCACCCAACTGCAGGAGGTATACATCCTCATGAGACACCGCAGTTGCAAGGACTCATGAGGATCTATGTCTCTTGATAAAACCACTTTGCATGCACATTTGTTTCACGGCTGGGGATCTCTGACGCTGACTTACAGTGATTTCAAAAGAGGTATAGATCTTCATGACCCACCGCAACTGCGAAGGCTCATGAGAATCTATACGTCTTGTTGACACTTCTTTGTATGTATGTTCTACGGCAGACTGGGGTTCTTTCATGTTTGATTTAACACATTCTGCCCAAGGACCGAAATCCCCAAATTGTGTGTCACGGTCGTCTACCTTTGCAACACTTGCGTCTGGCGAGGAGTGTCAGCAAGACCGTCAGCAACGTGGACGCACCTCCGTAGGCGAAAATGGCCCAGCCGATGCCCACAGTGCCGTCCGTCATACCGCCTGCAAACGGATTAAGGTTTCCTGGTCATGTGAGTAGTAACACTGAGACAACAGACGTTTCAGACGACAGGAAAGCAATCCAAGTATTACCAAAAAAAAAAAAAAATGTGTGTGTGTGTGTGTGTGTGTGTGTGTGTGTGTGTGTGTGTGTGTGTGTGTGTGTGTGTGTGTGTGTGTGTGTGTGTGTGTGTGTGTGTGTGTGTGTAAGCGTGTGTGTGTTTTCAAACGCCCAAACAGTGATGGGGAAAATGTTAACAATCTACGATAGCGTAGACACTGAATATCAAACAGCGCATAATAGTTTAAAGCGCTCATTACGTAGACAGTCACAAGCGTTGTCTTAAGCGCGTTCTTATAAGCTGGACGAACCTTTGATTGACAAACTTAGATCGGAGAAGATCGGCGATCTTTTGGTTTGTTTCTTAACTGAGGTTGAACGAACATGAACGAACCTAGACGAACTTGAGCAAACTAGGTTCGCTATGGTTCTCTTTCTTATTTGAAGTGCTTGGTTCGGCGGAAGTTGGTCTGCGACAGTATTCAAAATCTCTTTGCGATTTGTAAGATTTTTGTTTTTGTACAGCTTGCAGGAGGGATCCCACAACATCGTTGCGCCTCCCACAAATCAATAAATAGGTCTTGTTCTTCGCACGAAAGTGAAATATTCCCGTATGCCATGGTTGTTGGATCGATGACTATCTTTTTATTTCCAACGCAGAAGAAGGTAAAAGTTTTGACCAATTAGAGAAAAATGAACGCCTTGGATTGCTCGACATGGCATGCAATCTTTTCCGACAGCGAACTGTGGTTTGCCGAGGTTCGCGAACTACTTCGAACTAGTTCGCCGTATCTTTGGATCGTCCAATTAAGAACCAACCTGGTTCGCCCGAGATCGCGAACTCTGGATCGTCAGAGTTGGCAAACATATGTACGGATAGGTACGTCCAATTAAGCTGGCCCATGCTCGCTTCGCCACTTTTCTTAAGCATGGTAGATGTATATATATAAACTTTTATTGAGAACACTTAAACTTGTTTTAACTTCCTTGTAATCATAATTGATGTATATATACAGACTTAAAACTTGAATTCTTAACTCTTTACACAGGTGGTCTTGACTTGTAACCTTGATTTTAAATATGAAAATAAATTATACTCCTTTTTCCATACAAAGACCGTTGTTGGTTTTTAAAATGTGAAGAGATAGTGTGGCATATTTTATAAAAAGTAATGATAGAATAAAAAATTTCCTATTTTTTGTTGTCCTTGTCAACTAAAAAAAGAAACGTTTGTCTCTGATCACTTCGGTGCCACAGGGACAGGAAAAAGGATAAAATGAATGAATGAATAACAGTACTGTCTTTTTTTTTTTTTTTTTGCCGACAGACTCTGTGCGGTTAGTTCTGTTTGTGTCTATCGACGCATTCTGCACTGATAGCCAGACACATAACCTGAGCGAACTTTGGTTAGTCGGGTCTCGCCGCCCATAGTGTGTCACGGAAGTTGTTTTGCAGCGGCAAAGAGCTGCACTATTGTGTACTATCACACTGGCATCTCTGCTGCATCTTCGCTCACACACAATCATTTGATATGATCAGGAACTGATTTGATATTTGTCCCGACACAGATTTGAAAACAATTGTCCCTTTCTCATTGCGCAAAGGCCATCGGGCCGATATCGGCCTGCGTTTGCCCGCGCGCATCTGATGCCGATGTCGACCCGATGGCCGATTGTTCATTGGATTGTTGGCAGAACAACTTCACAATTGCTTGACTGAAAGTAGCATTCCCCTGTAGTTTTGATTTGGTTTTAGTATTTACAGTACTTCGGCCCCAATGGTGCTGCGTAGAGCCGGCGTCTGCATGAATTACACCGGGAAAACGTCTTACGCACCTTTCTTTTTCAACGTCATTTTAGTTCACACGCGGCTTGTCTCCCTCGATTCCAGAAAAAATAGTACCATCGACCCGCACCTAGGGCTATAGGAACCCTCTGTTGTGTTTGTGAAAAGGCTAGAGAACGTCCTGGCAAAACTGAGAATCCGTTGTAGCATCAAAACCCGCCCTCGGGTAAGTCGCTTTAACCCGTTCACTGCCGAAACAAGTTGAGCACGACCCAAATGCAAGAGGTATTGATCATCATGAGTCCCCGCAACTGCTCTGTCTCAAGCGGATTTATACCTCTCGCTGAAACCACAGTGTTGCCATCCTTTTTTTTCTCTTTTTTACGGCGGAGGATCTTTGACGTTGAATGTTGAAAAACGTTTGACGTTGAAACAAACTTGACGTTGAAAACACAGTCTGCGTCCAGAGGCCGTGAAGGGGTTAAGGTGAGTACACAGGCAGATGTGGAGAATTGAAATGCGTGTTCACAATGCCCGCTCTCCAAAAAACGCTATTGATTTCTTTACTGTTGACTGAGGTCTTCAGAGTCTACTGTTTACAGTGGACAGAAGAATAGAGCGGGTCGCTTTGAACAAAAGTTGAGTTGGTCCGTGTCTGCAGCATTATTGTCAGACTTACGAAAACATTGCAAGCTGTTTACTCTGTATTTTCTGTAGCACGACGATTTAACCCTTTCACGACTGAGAAAAAGTGAACACGATCCGGCCCCTAGAGGCATAGATTCTCATGAGCCCCGCAGTCGCGGGGGCTCATCTTTTCTATGCCACTTTCTGAAAACAGTTTGTATCCGTGTTTCTTGGATGGTTGCGGCTTTTGGTCGTTGAGTGAACACAGCTTTCATAAACAGAAATTTTGGTACAGTGGCGGGGAAGGGGTTAACTCACTGGCCACAGCCAGGTGTGCGGCGGGTAAGATAGCAAGTGAGTAGTGCCGCATACGGATATCACTCATGCGGCAAATAAAGCATTCAAGACGTGACGAACACGGATATGCAGCAAATGACGTATATATCCGGCATGTTTCGACCGCCAACTGCACCTGCCGCGTGTAAGTTTGCCCCACGTCACGACTGATTTAAGACACCGGCAAAGCAGGAGGTGCATTAACCCTTTGGGTGTCGGCGGCGGTTTTAGTCGCGATGATTTCTGCAGGTTGTCAGGGTGCTATTCCTGCAGGAATCATCGCGACTAAAACCGCCGCCAACACCCAAAGGGTTAACCATGTATGGTACTCACCCGGCGCGGTGCTAGTTGGGTCTGCTGTCCATGTCGTTGCTGCTGTCCACGTCGTTGCTGCTGTCCGTGTCGTTGCTGCTGTCCACGTGGTTGCTGTCAACATAAATAATTCGTTTGCCGGTATGCATGCTCAAAGTCTGAAACCGCAACGAACGTCTTACTACTAGAATACAAACACCGCCCAACCGCAAGTGACAAAGAACCTCATGAGCCCTGCAGATGCGCGGAGACACGATGTTTGTTATCTCTTGCTAATCTCATTTATATCCATGTTCCATGGCCGGATGGGATTATCTGGGATTGCGTTCGCCATGGTTTAAGTTGATTGGTCAGATACTGCAAACTGAATCAACCTGAAAACAATACAGATGAAACAGACGTAGATCCTCGTGAGCCCCCGCAGTTTCTGGGGCTCATGAAGATCTATGCCTCTGGCGGACACTGCTTTGTATTTATGCCACTTGGACGGCGGAAGATTTACGGTGTTGCATTAACACTGATTTGAAAAAACACGATCTGCGTCTCAGTGGTGCTGTCACACACCATTACACACACCAATTCCAATCCGCAAAAGGCCATCGGGCCGTCGTCGGCCGCCGTTGGGATGTCGCAAAGCTGCAGTTTCAAACGTCACGCTTTTGGGGTACACAGCAACTGACATGCATCTCTCATATTCAAATCCTTTTATCTCCGACGTCACCTTACATAGCTGCTGCAACATTTCTTTTTCTAAACAAAAGGACAATTCTCAACAAATCTAATAGGATCTTTGTTTTATTTTGGCTTGTTGACAATATTTTCGAGAATCTGACTTGCAAACAATAACGTGATCCGTGCATCAAAGCTATCAGAAATGTACATGTATTGAAAAAGACAGCATGCAGACAAGAAACGCTTCACTCTCAAGTATGTATTTCCTTCCCTTAAAGGTTTATTTTCAACAAAGCATCGACCCTGATGCGAATAGCAGTGTGTCAGCCTCTTGCTGCGAACCCTCTGCCACTTTGGACAGAAAGGAAACAGCATATTAAGGGAGAGAAAAAGAGCTATCTATCGTTGCTTGCAGCAATTGCGCTTTTCAAAATGGGAAATCTCTTGCTAAAACAGTGCACAAGAACGGTGTACACGTTTGGCTGTATTCCAACAGTGCGTCAAAGAGTTACTGCATGGACTCATCTCCCGTGCCTACTTGCGGATGGGCGATTTCGGCGCTCAGCTACTTCCAAATGAGCAAAGGCTATCGGGCCGATGGCCTTTTACGCACTGGGTTGGTACCCGCCAAAATGCGAAATCAGTCGTCGCAAGGGTTAACAGTGAGGTTAAGACTACATTGGTTACACCGGAAGACTCCCGACAACGAACGAGAGCCAAGTCACGGCGGGTAACCAGCTTGGACCATCAGCACAGACAACGCTCCAAACATCTCCAAGATGCATAGATCCTCATCAGCCCTTAGGTCTCATGTCGATCTATGCCTCTTGAGATGTTTGGAGAGTTGTCTATCCTTACGGCGGACGCCGGTTCTCAACTGTGATTTCGCTCTTGTTCGTTGTCGGTAATCGTTCGTTGCAAACAGAATCTCACTAAAGGTAAACATTTACACCAACAAGCTGCCAGTCATGTTTGAATTTGAATATCTATGACAAGGCAAACGCTGGTGTACGTACTGCGAATATCCCTCGTGATGCTGACGTTGTAATTGTCCGCCCTCTCGTACGAATTAGCTGTACATCGGTAAGTTCTTGTCTCCCCTTCCTCCAGATCTGTGATCACGGCACTCAGCACAACAGCAGGAGGCGTCTCGTGGAAAACACAGGACACAAACGTTCGGTTCGTTTTACACTCCTTTGTAATGCGGATGAGACCGGCCAGCTTTGTTAGGTTTGGGGTCAGTTGGAAAATGTCAACAACAATCAGATTTGACGTCTCTGTGATGGTGCACTCCAGGAGATATACGTGTGGTATTCCCTCAAACAGCCGTGTATGGAGCCCTGAAAAGACACGTTATGACGCTGTGGTCATTTTACATAGAGACGTCATACGTGTGTCCAGCAGGGCAAGAGGTGCATCGAAGTTGATGTAAAACAGCTGTCTGAAATGGTATACTATTCTCATCAACAGTATACACAGGCCATCTCGCTTTCAAGGGATATTACGTACTTATTGTGTCAAACGTTCAGCTTTGCTTGATCACATTCTGTTTTAAAACAACAACAAAAACCCAACAACTTACCACTTCCAGATGCATGAATATGACTTGTGCTGAACGAGAAATGTAGCAGTATGTACACGGCGATAGAGGACCAGAGCGCGTCCAACTTACACCCATCCATCGCGATAACTGAACCACTGTCGAGAACACGCCGTCGCACACAACAGCAACGAGAACGGAAATCAATGTCGACCTGAAAGGCAGAAACAATCATGTGTGCGATGTGAGCGCCGCTTTGTGTGTGTGTGCAAAATTAGAACTACGTATTTGTAGAACTACATGTCGCTAGCACTAGGTGTACATAGCAATACGTGTATACAACAGCCAAAATAGGTTTATCGACAAATAGTGCTAATGACAAGCAGACTTGTGTACTTTGAAAGCCGTTGTATTATCTATGCGTGTTGCTAGCGACACGTAGTGCTATCGACACGTAGTGCTAGTGACATGTAGCACTAGCGATCGTGGATCTATCGACACGTAGTGCCGGCTAGCGATCGTAGAGCTATCGACACCTAGTGGCAGCTATCGTAGTGCTATCGATACGTAGCGCTAGCAATCGTCGAGCTATCGACACGTAGTACAAACGATCGTAAAGCTATCGACACCTAGTGCTAGCGATATTAGTGCTATCGACACGTGGTGCTAGCAATCGTAGTGCTATCGACACATAGTTCTCGTGATATGTTGTGCTAGCGATACGCACCCGATAAGTGACAAGTGGCGGTGACTACAGTTCTGACCTAAAAGCCAACACTTCCTGTCAAGTTAAATGACGCCACACTAAAACCGTCTGCCCGTGATATAAATACACAGGGCGAGGAAACCTGTGCGACAGCGACTCCTAGCTCTATCTACCCCAAATTTACTGCCAGTGAAACTGAAAATCCTATCTAAAGGCCCCGCTACACGAGCCCGGTTTTGAGGCCGATTCCCGATCAGTTTTCGAATCGGGCCGGACTAAAAATCGTGAGCACTGCCACACTGACATTAGAAGTTCCGACTTGTTTAGCCGACCGGTTTGAACCGAAGATCAAAGTCGTACCTGTTCTGCAAAATGACTGCTAGTTTTGACAGTGATGATGATGTGCTTGCATTATCAGCAGTTTTGCATCATATTCGGGAAGAGGCGTGCGAAACATCAGCGGCAACGGCGGTGGTACTGATCACAACAGGCGTGTTCGGCCATTTGCAAACCGTGCTGAAACGACATGCTTTGCGAGACGCGCTCTGATTGGTTGAAGCTTACGATCGGGACCGATTCGGATCGGGAAAATAGAGCAGGTTCTAGACACCCGATTCCCAGCCGATTGGGACCGGATCGGATAATTGACGTCATCCGATCGCAATCGGATCGGAATCGGCTTCAAAATCGGGGCACAACCGGCCCGTGTGGCGGGGCCTTAAAGGCAGGGCAGATTCAACACGGAATAATCACACCAGTTCAAGAAACACGAATATAACTGGGGTCAGCAAGAGGCACAGAATCTCACCAGGCCTCCCAAATGCCGGGACTCACGAGGTTCTTTGCCTCTTGCAGTTGGGTGGTGTTCTCATTTTACTGACAGTCAAAGGGGCCAAGGTTTCCTCACCCTGTGCGACCACTTCAATACACGTGTACTTCCTTCATTGGCGAGGTCGGTTAGCTTTGAGTGCTTTGTAATGGACTATGTTTTTTGGTGGTGTTGACTGGAGATGAATTTGATAGGTGTTTAATTACATTTTCGACTAATACAAGGATCGGCTGGTTGGTTGTACGTTGCTTAACGTCCCGACAGTAACAAGACTTTCTCGGGACTACATGGGTGCGCTGCTTGTGAAAAAAACACCTAAACAGAATATTGAATGTATGTCGCCAGCCGGTCTAACCCTTTGCGTGTCGGTAGCGGTTTTAGACGCGATGATTCCTGCAGGATGTCGGGTGTTATTCCTGCAGGAATCATCGCGTCTAAAACAGCTACCGACACGCAGAGGGTTAATATGCTAAATAAACCTAAGACATTCTAGGGACGCTGCACCTTACTGATAATTTATTGTACCCTAGTTCACAAAAAAGAGTAGAAAGTCATTATAATTACAAAATATGTACAGGGAAATGATTTATAAACAAGATGAGGATTTCATCCCAAAGCCTATCGTATTATTTGGAGCTCACGTTCGTTTATCTTTTAGGAACATTCACAGTTGTTCATATTTTTAAGTTTATCCTTCTGATCCATTTCCCTCCTCTCTAAGCCATCCTCTGATCAACACACACGTCGGCGCACACAAATAAAGACGGACACACATCGCTTCCCGCCATTAGTACATTCTGTGGGTTGGAGTAGCTGAAGAAGAAGAATAGCACGAGCAGCAAAATGACGTCACTATAAGCTTCACGTCATGGCATCGCTGGTCTCACGATGCCGTGTATACTGGGACGATTTTGATATTTTCACGTCATTCATCCGAAAGGCACGCTCTTCCAGAACTGACCGTTTTGTTCCACACAGCCTTTTCCAGCGCTGACTGTTTGATGGAAGTAAATAGTGGCTGAAAAAACTTGCAAAAATAAATATTTATTATTGCAAAAGTTGAAGAGGTACAACGCTGGATTACGAACTCATACAGTATCTCCTTTCATCCCCCTCCCCGCCCCACTCCCCCCACCCCCACCCCCCCGCCTGATCCGCACGGCAATGGCACACAAAAACACAAACGGCAGAATGGCACACACAAACACAGACGACAGACACACGGCGCTTCCTACCGGTTATACGTTCTGTAGGCTGGCGTAGCCACAGCCATTTTGATGAATAAGGTGGAAAGGCCCACGCCCACAAAGCCTCTTCTGTATGAGCTTGCATGTATATTCCAACTTTTCCACAATACGTTCGCAAATATCATACAAAATTAATTGAAGGAGACCATCGCGCCAGCTCGTACACATGTAAACACTGAAGTGCTGGTGATTTGCGTCAATTAGGAACATTGTATAAACACTGACGCGTTTGGTGCTTTTACGTCACCATCACTGATTCTGATAAAATCAAGGAGTCTTACTTTTGACATTTTTTCCGCATTGAACTTTTTTTTTCGAAAAAGTTGAAGAGGTACAAAGCTGGTTAACAAACGCATCCAATGTCTTTCTGCAAATTTGCCATATCCAAAATTTCAAGTGCATATAATCAACATTGCGGACTCTAATCTGGGCCAACCGACTTTCTATAAACGGTCATTTATGTCTTCAATGAGAAATCCAGTTACAATATGCTCGGAGGCTCACTTAATAAAGTATTTTGCCAAGTTTCAAGTTTGTGCGTACAGTAATATCGGAGATTCTTGTGTTTACATACATATGCGCACACACACATACATACATACGCACACACGGCGCTTCGCGCCAAATCGACGTCTAACAGCAAGGTTAGAGTGGCTAGACGTGACGTCACTTTTATCTTGTTACTTCTTTGCCAGACCATGAGCCCCGCCCGCCTGTTATGTCCTTTGCATTCTACGGAACGCGCTCCGACAGCCCCGCCCTAAAGTCTACCGTATTTCAATACGGTAGACAAAAATGCCTTAACCGCACACACGTAACTCATCATCTGTTAGGTGCAGCAGACCATTTAGCAACACATCCAATATCAAGGACTACAGGTAACGCAGATATGTAGGTAGAGTTAAAAAAAGAAAAGGAAAGGAAAATACAGAAACATATGCTCCAGAAAAAGAGAAAAATCCACCCTGTGGGGCTGACCAGGGTGACCCTGGGAACTAAAACGTAGTTAACCCCACCCAAGTCCCCCATGGCAGACCCAGGCGGGGGCCAATACATAGAACGGGAGTATGGGTATGAGACTATTAAGACAGTGTCTTTGTGGAAAGCACTACCACCCGAAAACAAGCAAGCAAGCTATAGGAAACAAACACACATTAAGGACACAAACACCCAACACACACCCGTCGCAAATGCGGCACTTGAATAAAGCTGAACGTTAATAATAATAAGAATAATCTCTTGGCTTGACTTCGCGAACGAAGATTCTATAGGGGTTGCCCACGGCGTCTGCAGGCATGCTCGTGACTGTGGAGTCCAATCTGGGACAGGCAGGTTCGACCGCAGTGGCTGCAGAGGGAGGTCTGGTCAGGGTTCTGAGTTGTGGCATCTCTGTTTTTTCTCCTGAGCCGCTTGTCTTTAAGGCTAGCTCTGCGAGAGTCCTCAAAAAAAGACGGCTGCCTTGTAGATGGTGGAGCGCCAGGTGTCGCGGTCCGCAGCAAGGTGGTGGTCGATTTGGCAGGCGCTAAGTGACTTCTTGAGACAGTCTTTGTATCTCTTCTTTGGTGCCCCTCTGTCTCTGTGTCCAGTGGTGAGCTCGCCGAACAGGGTGATCTTGGGTAGGCGATGATCCTCCATCCTGGAGACGTGCCCCGCCCATCGGAGCTGTGTCCGCAGCATCAAAGCCTCGATGCTCACAGTTTTCGCCTGTTCAAGGACCTCGACGTTTGTGACACAGTCACTCCAGTGAATGCCAAGGATGGTACGCAGGCAGCGCTGGTGGAAGCGTTCAAGGTGTCGTAGTTGGCTCCGGTAGAGAGCCCAGGACTCAGAACCATACATCAGGGTGGTGAGGACGACAGCTCTGTACACGCTGATCTTGGTGCCTGCTTTCAGCTGTTGATTGTGCCACACCCGCTTGTATAGACGCCCGAAAGCGCTGTTCGCTTTTGCCAGCCTGTTGTCCAGCTCCTTGTCCAGCTTGGCGTCTGACGTGATAATGCAGCCAAGGTAGGTAAACTGGTGCACTGATTTCAGTTCAGACTCGCCGATGGAGATGTGGGGAGGGCGATGTTCTACCTTGGGTGCCGGCTGATGGAGGACCTCTGTCTTTTTCAGACTGACCTCGAGTCCAAAGAGCTGGGCAGTATCTGCGAAGTATGACGTGATGCGCTGCATGGCTCTCTCGCTGTGTGCAACGAGGGCAGCGTCGTCAGCAAAGAGCAGCTCACGAATCAGTTGGTCTAGGGTTTTGGTGTCGACCTGCAGTCGTCTGAGGTTGAACAGACTGCCATCGAGACGATACCTGATGTACACTGCATCTTCATCGTCGAGGTCCACTGTGGCCTTCTTCAACATCATGCTAAAAAAGATGGTGAAGAGGGTCGGTGCCAGCACGCAGCCCTGCTTCACACCGTTGAGAATGGGAAATGGTTCTGAGAGGTCATTGTTTAGTCTGACCTGGCCTTGCTAGTCCTCGTGTAGCTGGATGATCATGCTGAGAGAAATTTGGGGGACAGCCAAGTCGCTCCAGGATCTGCCACATGCCTTGCCTGCTGACAGTGTCGAACGCTTTTGTTAGGTCGACAAACGTTATGTACAGCCCTTTTTTCTGCTCGCGGCACTTCTCCTGAAGCTGTCTCAGCACAAAGACCATGTCGGTGGTGCTCCTATTGGTTCTGAAACCACACTGGCCCTCTGGGAGGTGGTATTCAGCGATGGCAGGTACCAGCCGATTCAGGAGCAGCCTTGCAAGAATTTTTCCGGCAATGGACAGCAGTGTAATTCCACGGTAGTTGGAGCAGGCAGACTTCTCTCCTTTGTTCCTGTAGAGGGTGATGACGACTGCATCGCGGAGATCCTTTGGTAGTGTTTCTTCCTCCCATCAGCATAGAAAGAGGTCGTGGAGCTTGTTGTGGAGTGCAGGGCCTCCATGTTTCCAGATCTCTGGTGCCATTCCGTCAATGCCTGCTGCTTTGCCACTCTTGAGCTGGTGGATGGCCGTGCGGGTCTCTTCAGCGGTGGGCGGTTCGTCCAATTCAACCTTTACTGGGAGGTGTGGGATTTGGAGGATGACTGCTTCTTGAACAGTGCGCTCAGCGCTGAAGAGGTCCTTAAGTATTCCGACCAGCGGTTCAAGATGGAGGTATTATCTGTGAGGAGTGCCTGTCCATCAGCGCTTCGCATGGGACTTTGTATCAGGTGCCTGGGGCCATACACTGCTTTCCGTGCTTCGTAGAATCCCCTGTAGTCACCGTTGTCAGCGCAAAGCTGGGTCCTCTGTGCGAGTCTGGTCCACCACTCATTCTGTAGATCTCTGAGCTTGCGCTGGAGACTGCTGCAGACGAGGCGGAAGGCAGACTTCTTCAAAGGGCATGAAGGCTGGGCTAGGTGGCCCTGGTGGGCGGCTCTTTTTTTTTTTGCTAGGAGTTCCTGGATCTCTACATCGTTTTCGTCAAACCAGTCTTTGTCCCTCTTTCTAGCGAAACCCAAGACTTCTGCAGAGGATTTTGCAATAGCAGTTTTCAGTTGTTTCCAGAGTGTTTCAGGGGAAGAGTCTGCTGGGTCAGCTGTGTCTTTGAGCCTGCGCTGTAAATCTGTCTGAAAGGCAGCTTTCACATCGTCACGCTGCAGGCTGGCAACATCAAGCTTTTTCTTGGGAGGGGGGGGGGCTTTCTTTGGTTTTGGCTTGAAGTGGAGCCTGAGTTTGCAGCGGACAAGGCGGTGGTCAGTGTGGCACTCTGCACTGGGCATCACTCTGGTGTGGAGGACGTCGCTGCGGTCCCTCTGACGCACTAGGACATAATCGATAAGGTGCCAGTGTTTGGGGCGAGCGAGGATGCATCCAGGTGGTTTTTCGACTGTCCTTTTGCTGTAAAATGGTGTTGGTGATAACAAGCTGCTGCTCTGCACAGAACTCCAACAGTAGGCGGCCATTGTCATTGCAGTTCCCAACGCCATGCTTGCCGAGGACTCCTTTCCAGGCTTCAGAGTCCTGGCCCACTCTGGCGTTGAAGTCGCCAAGGATTATAACTTTGTCGTCTGCAGGGGTGCTCTGTAGGAGGCTGCGCAGGTCAGTGTAGAACTTGTCCTTTTCTGCAGGCTCTGCCAGGAGGGTTGGGGAGTACACACTGAAAAGGGTGACGTGTTGCTGGTGTCTCAATGGGAGGCGCATGGACATGATGCGGTCTGAGTGACTGGTTGGTAGTTTTTCCAGCTTAGTCGCAATGGAGGTCTTGACCAGAAAGCCCACGCCTGAGAGCCGTCTTTCTGATGCAGACCTGCCTGACCAGTAGAGGGTGTAACCAGCGCCAAGTTCTTGGAGACTGCCTTCGTACTGGAGACGTACTTCGCTAAGCGCGGCGATGTCGATGTTAAGCCTCCGTACTTCATGGGCAATGAGGGCGGAGCGACGTTCAGGGCGTCCGCTGTCTGCTGTGTCGAGCATGGTTCCGATGTTCCAGCATGCTACATTAAGCCCGGTCGTGGTCATCATGAGAGTCGATCCATTGTTTTTACTTGTTTTCTGACCGTAGGAGAAGATGCCCGTTGACCGCGGCTAGCCACCTGGGGTTGTGAGGGGATGAGCTTGGTTAGGCCACCGTTTCTAGGGCTCCGTGTGGAGCAAGCAGTGCTGTCCCTAGAGAAGGCTGCTTGGTCATTCAGGGTGTGCCGAGTGACGTTGTCATCCCCAGGTCAACATCAGGCGACCAATATCATGAACCGCCTGCATGCAGGTTTGAGACTGCGGCTTCCAGTGACATCTTTCACCTGCCGTTTCGCCCCTTGCCCGTCGCTACAGGACTTGGAATGGTCTGTGTCATGGTCCGTGGACGTTTCCTAAAGCCTGCGCGGTGGAGCTTTTTGGTGGAGTGCAGTGTGCGCAGTACTGGCCCCACCCTTTAAACCCTTGGTTCGTCTGCCATGGCCTAGCAAGCTGAGACGGTGGCATCGAGGTTCTCGGGTCGTAGGTTTTATATCAGACTGTCCTTGTTCTAGTCTCTGGCTCAAAAACCTTCCCCGGAGACACGAGGGCTTTGATGTCAGGGTTTTCCTCCCTTAGCCTTTCCGCAGCCAAGCGGCCAAGCCTGCAAGGCAGCAGGCAGCCTTTGGTTATACAAAACCTAACCTGCAAGGCAGCAAGGGACTCGTGGAGGGCGGGGTCGGTTATGTCCCGTGCAAATGTGAACATCTGCCCACTGCCAAAAGAATAAGGAAAGGAATAAGAATAATACATGGTATTTATATGGCGCATTTCTCATATTTATAATATAACTCAATCCGCATTTCTCATATTTATAATATAACTCAATTCTCAGGCGAAAACGACACACACGCGCGCACGCACACACACACACACACACACACACACACACACACACACACACACACACACACACACACACACACACGCACGCACACACACACACACACACACACACACACACACACACACGCACGCACACACACACACACACACACACACACACACACACACACACAGAGTCTGCAGGGGGGGGGTGTAAGAAAACCCTAGAGATCACACGAAAGTCTGCGAGAAAAGGTAAGATTTTAATTTTGCTTTGAACTGCGTAAGGGGGGAGGCATTTCTCAGCTCAGTCGGTAAGGAATTCCAAATTAAAGGAGCAGTAGATCTGAAAGAGCATTCACCAGCAGATTTGAGATGGTACTTTGGAACTTTGAGAGTTTCTCTCCCGGTGAACATCAGTGAGCGAGAGGGCTGGTTAGTGATCAGACTGGAGGAAAGGTATGACGGAAGACTGCCATCAAAGTGGCGGTATGCAAGGGTCACAATCTTAAACTGTATGCGGGATTGGATTGGAAGCCAGTGAAGGTCTTTCAGTATAGGGGTTACATGGTCTCGTTTTCGCCTGCGCTTTACAAGCCTTGCGGCATTATTTTGAACTCGCTGAAGGCGGCTAATCTGCTTAGATGGAAGATCAAAAAGCAGAGAATTGCAGTAGTCAAGACGGCTCGTGACTAAAGTTTCAGTTTCAGTTTCAGTTTCAGTTTCATTTATTCAATCTCGGACCCACTGGGGGCATGAGAGAAATGGCAGAAACACAAACATAAACTATGCTCAAGAAAAAAATATAACATTAACATTGAGACTAAGGTATGCGTTAGATTATTATATATCAAAAATACAACACATGGACTTTCAACAGCACAAACAATTGACATACATATTATAGATCATACTCCGATAAGATCATTTTGTGTGTGTGCATGCGTGTGAGTGTGTGTGTGTGTGTGTGTGTGTGTTTGTGTAACAGACAGGAAATGGAAGTATACGCCTCACGCAGAGTATATCCTGAAAGTTCGAGGCATTAGCCATGGCTAATCTCAACACACACACACACACACACACACACACACACACACACACACACACACAAAAAAAAAAAAAAAAAAAAAAAAAAAAAAAAAAAAAAAAAAAAAAAAAAACCGAGATGCACTCCGCGTGACGCACACACCCTCACCTCCTGTTTGTTGTTTAGCAATTCTAACTTAATAATAAATAAGCCACACAACCTGGTTGACCGTGGGCATGGGGAAAAAATAAGAGATAATCCAAAGTAAGTCAATCTAAAAAGGACTAGTGTAGATGCGGGCTTCAGCCAGTTTAAACTCATCCTGCCCGCGACAGACCACAGCAAGATATGGCACGACCACGATAGCGCAAGGGTGGTAGAAAGAACAGTTTGGCGCCTATACAAACCCGTACATACATATGGTATAATCTGAATAACCATCAAAACTAGTGTGTGAGTACGAGGAGAGGAACATGAAATAGCTACCCAATTTGGACGTTAAAATTCCTTCAGTATTAACTTTATAAAATGAGCTAATTTCAATAGGACAGTTTTGCTGCCGCATGTAAGTAGCTGTTCAAATCTGACTGCATTTGGTCTGCTGTAATAGTATTTTTTTAAACACAGTTTACGCTTTTCAGCAAAGTAAGGGCAGCAAAATAAATAATGGAATTCATCCCCAATGTCCCCAATGTTACTTTTATCACATACTCTATTTTCTCTACTAATCCCTCTGTATCTGAGTGACTGTACAGGTAGAGAATGATTAAGTGTTCTAAAGTGTAACATTGATTTTGCCAGGTTTTCAGGTAATTTAAAAATGTAGTCATCCATACCAAACTTTGTCTTGAACATTCTATAATTATAACAACATTCGGATGACTCCACATCAACATACCACTGTTGAATATACCAGTCCTGGAGGCAACGCTTAATTTTTTCTTTATACCATGTGTAACCATAATGTAAATTATTCTGATTAATCCAAAATCCACTGAGGCCGAGTTCTTCCAAGTTAATCTTGACAGACTTTATAAAAGCAGACTCAAATTTTCCCTCTTCAAACAGCTTCAGCAAAAATCTGTACATGACAGCAGAAAATTTGCACTTATTACTATTCGTGACAATCCTATACCAAAAACACAGCATCCTTGCTTTGGCATGTAATTCCATAGGAAATTTTCCAAGTTCCCCATAGATAAATAAGGTCGGTGTAGATTTCCTTATGCCAAGCACTATCTTGTAATACCTTAGTTGTAATTTTGAGGCTAGCTCTGACATAGATGGGCACCATATTTCGCTTCCATACAACAGTATTGGTGACACTAACCGATCAAAAAGATCAATTTGTATTTCTAGAGGAAGCAAAAGCTTTTTGCTTTTCTTGAGGAGTGCAAACATTGCTCTTGTTGCACTAACATGTAATTATTTTTGTGCAATTGAAAATTTATTATTGTAGTTAAGTTTCAGCCCAAGATATTTGTAGTCATAGACTACCTCCAAATTTCTTTTGTTAAAAGTAAAGGTTGGTTTTTTGCGTATCTTACCTTTTGAAAAAACAACTACTTTAGTCTTGTCAGTATTTACATTAATGTGCCATTTACAGCAATATTCAGACAGTGCATCAAGAGCAGCCTGCAATCCTTTTACAGACTCAGAGCACACGACTGTATCATCAGCATACAGTAAAATGAACATTTTAAGCAGGGCATCACAATCATTTACGTCCAGGTTAACATTTTGGGCATCGTGTTGAAAGCTTATAAGACCTACTGTCGTTTGTGATATAAATGAGTACATATCATTTAAAAATATGGCAAAAAGAAGCGGCGATAAATTTTCACCTTGTCTAACACCGACACTGCACAAAAAACTATCTGTACAACTGTTTCCTACCCTGACATAAGATTTAGCTCTGGCATACATATTTTGCATAACCGAAAATATTTGTCCATTAACACCTGTATTTATTAACTTTTGCCATAAAAAAGACCTATTAATCTGATCGAACGCTTTCGCAAAGTCAACAAATGTACAATAAAGTTTCTTGTTTCTTGATAATAAAAAATCAATCATACAAGTAAGGGTAAAAATATGGTCTGAAGTTGAGTAACCAGGTCTAAAGCCAGCCTGTTCTTCCCCTAATACTTGATTGTCATTGATAAATGAGGCTAATCGTGAGTTGATAGCACTGGTAAAGAGTTTACCAAAACAGCTTAATATGGTTATACCTCTATAATTGTTAGGGTCCTGTTTGTCGCCTTTTTGTTTATAAATTGGTAGTATAATTCCAATTGTCCACTCAGTGGGAACTTTACCAGCTTTTAATACCAGGTTAAACAATGATGTGAAGGTTTCCACCATTTTCCCTTGCGACGCCTTAAGAAATTCATTAGTAATTTTGTCATCACCACAAGCCTTGTTAGACTTTAGAGCACAAATACATTTTTTAACTTCATCAATAGTAAATGGAGCACTAAGTGCATCATTATTAACTGCATTTGAATCAGTCTCTACTGTCTGTTCCTGTAGTGTTTCTTCTGACTCAGTATTGAGCTTTCTGAAGTAGTCATAAAAAATTTGGCTTGAGAGATTAGTCATACCACTACTCCTTTCAGAAGCACTGCCATTTATTATCCTCCAATAAGCTTTCGAATCCTTGCTTCTGAGACTCCTTAATTTTTGAGCAAGTTTGGATTTGTAAGCCTTAAATTGTAATCTTATTTGTTTTTTGTACTGCCTGGCTGCAATTGATTGGGTTTCAAGGGATTTGGCATTTTTAAATTTACTATTAAGCTTCTTCGCCATCTGATAACTCTTTCTTTTTTCCTTACAACTGTTGTCAAACCAGGGGCAATCTTTATTTTGGTGTGAATGCTTATTGCGAGCTCTAGAGCTACTTGTCTCAACTTTCAAAGAACCAATGAAGGTGGCACTACTGATCATAATGTCAGCTGCATTCACTAACTTTGCAGTGGCAATTTCAGAAAGACTGTGTCGGACAGATGCGATGCTTTTCACCGACGTGATCCTGCATACTCAAAGTCATATCGAGCTTGACACCAAGATATTTGACAGAAGACTGAAATGGAATATCAGTGTCATCTATGCGTAAAGACTCAGTGTGAATTTGTTGAAACCGGGACGCTGCGCCAACGGGCAGTAACTCTGTTTTTTTTCTGGGTTTAACATAAGTTTGTTACTGTCCATCCATGTTGTGACATCGTCAACACAAGACTTGATGCCAGTTTCAACAGACTGAAATTCCCCAGGTGGTCTACTCTGAGAGATTTCGGTGTCATCTGCATACTTATGATAAGAACACAGATGGCTGGAAAAAACATCTGACAGCGGTTGTGAATACAACGTAAACAATACAGGGCCTAAGACAGAGCCCTGAGGCACTCCAAACTCCAGAATGGAAGGTCTAGAGACACTGTCTTTTACACCTACAAACTGGTACCGATCGGAAACGTAAGATTCAAACCAAGAGAGAACCGTTTCACGCAGGCCAAAAGTGATTTCAAGCCTCTTCATGAGAATGGAGTGGTCCATCGTATCGAAAGCAGCGCTGAAATCCAACTGGGCTACAAGGGGGACAAGTCTCTCATCTGCTTTACAAAGCAAGTCATTTAGAACACTCAGCACTGCTATCTCCACGCCGTGACCTTTCCTATAGGCGGACTGATACACTTCCAACAGACCTTTCATCTCTAAGTGTTCCAGGAGCTGTTGTAAGACAACTTTCTCCAGTAACTTAGAAATAAATGGTAGGTTGGAAACAGTTCTGTATTTTTTTAGGGTATTTCTGTCCAAGCCTGGGTTTTTTGGTTTTTTGTTTGTTTGTTTGTTTGTTTGTTGTTTTTTTGTTTGTTGTTGTTGTTGTTGTTAGCAACGGGGTAACAACAGCCTGTTTAAAAGATTTTGGAACAGTTCCGGCTGACAGAGACTTGTTTACAATAGCAGCAATCAACGGTGCAAGATCGCAGATGCACTGCTCTTGGAAACAAGTCGGAACAGGATCCAACATGCAACGTTTTGTTGGAGACTTTGCAATTATGGCAGTGATGTCGCTTTCTGTAACATATTTGAACATTGCAAAACATGGACCATCATAAACAGCAAAAACGGGTGGATCGCACTGCTAAGCATCTAAGTTTTCACGCAGCAGTTTGATTTTGTCAGTGAAAAAATCACACAATGTCTGCATTTCAGAAGAGGGGACAACAGCAGGAAGAGCAGTAGACTTGGGTTTTCCCAGCAGTTCATTTGACACTGAGAATAACAGCTTGCTGGAAGAGGCAGCCGAGTCGAGCTTGTCCAGGAAGAAATGTCGTCTGGCAGCATTTAAGCGCTGAGAGGCCGCTTTTTTTTTACACGTGTATATCTGTCTGTACACGGTCAGTTTGTGCTTTCTTCACTGACGCTCGGCACGCCTCCTCTCACGCCGTGCATCTCAAATAGCCAGGGGGCAGACGGACGGTCCCTGACACGCCTCGTTGTCAGAGGAGCATGACGATCCAGCACTTGTCGAAGACCATCATTGTACAGGTCCACCAGATTATCCAGCAGAAGATCAGAGGTCCGGCTACTAACATCAGCGGCAAACACTTTTACGTCGGCTTGGAAAACTGCAGAATCTATGGCTCCAAGTTTCCGTGACGTCACAAGCCGTGTGATGGGGGGTGGCCCCTATTATCTATATCAGTCCTTCTATCTATAGCACGTTTCACACGTCCATTTTGAAAACTAAATCAAATTATAAATTATATTCAAATTATATTCCTGGGCCTCCCCTCCCCATTGTGTTCCAACCCTCCCCGACTCCCCCCCCCCACCCCACCCTCTTATCTCTCCCCTCCAATTTTTGTTGCAATAACGGTTGTAGAAAGACCCCGTACCCCACCCCGTACCCCATCCCACACGTCGGGTAGATCTTTCATGAGTACACTCCGATTCAACCCAAAGCAAGTTGCCCGACACCCTCTATATCACCAACATAATAATAATAATAATAATAATAATAATAATAATAATAATAATAATAATAATAATAATAATACCGGTTATTATATGAACATTTTCCAGCAATAGGCGTTGGTGTTGATGATCCGTCGCAAGCTTGCTTGAAAATGAACTACATCTATGTTGCTCAAACAGAGGGTGTCGCGCGGTGGAATTCGCAGTTACTATTATTCATAACGACACGCGTGCAAACCCGCGGAGCCGGCAGCCCGTCAGACCTTTCCCCGTGCGCATGGCCATCTGACCGACATCGGCCCGATAGCTTTTTGCGCATTGGGTACCTGTTGAGTGAATCGGTCACACCTGATCCACGGTGGAAAACCCGCCGGTACCGTAAGCACAGACTAACTCCAAGAGGCGTAGATCCGCATGAGCCTCCGACAGAGTGCAGAGGCTCATCAGAATAATTGTCTGTTGATGATTCGAATTACCTTCATGACGTCATGTTTATATACAATGCATCGTAAGCTTGCTCACCCCCTGTCTTACCGCACCGTCCGAACGAACTTGCAAAAATGAAGCACAGGCAAAACGATCAACATCTGCAAATGAAATAGACGATCATAAGCTTCACAGGATGCGAGGGTTTAGGAAAATATATACGTCTTACGCTGCTCTTGTTTGCTCTATTTTGATCTATTTGTCCAACATGGATGAATCGCATGCCTGATTACTCACTGTGACCTCTAAACGAAGCAGCCGAACAATGCACGACGCCAACACAATATCTGTGCCCGGCAAAATAACAGGAAGCGTAATTCTAATCAATATTTCCTTATGGTTTTGTTTTTCAAAGGCAGCGCAACAAAAGATAATAGTCCGTCGGCGAGAAATGAATACCCTCCCTCCCCCCCCCCCCTTCTTTTTGTTGTTGTTGTAGTCAGCCTGACACGTGTATAAACCTGCGTCTTTTTCTTCTCTGTCTCGTAATGTGTCAGAGAATCCATTAGTCTAGAGAGAGTTTTGATCACTTGCTGTTTGCCTGCTTCATCTGCGTATTTTTAACCCTGTGGCTGTCGGCAGCGGTTTTTGTGGAGATGATACATGCAGGAACCACGATATGAACCGCTCCGGACAGCCAAAGGGTTAACCCATTGAGCCCGACACACTACAACAAACAAGAATGGTGTCATTTTGGCTTGGTGCGTACAGCGTTGTCAGACCACAGTGGGCGACCTCCGTGAGTCAGCCTCCGATCAACATGTGCGCGTGTTAACGCAAACAGTGGTTTCAAATCCCGGACAAGCATGCGATATCTCTTGTTTGTCCTGGCTTTTTAAGGGGTTGGTTGACGGCAACTGCGATTCAAGTGACTGTTAGCCTGTGTTTGCAGACTTGTTACGTGGTGAGGTTGTAGTCGTAGTATGATAAACACACCAGACACACGCACGTAAGGTTCTTTTAAATAAACCTCACTCAGCTGCAATCCGTCACACATGGCTTAAGGATGTAGACAATACTGGGGAAACAGTTCCAACAATATTTTAATTCAGCGATGCGATCTCCACACAATGCAGTTCCAAACTCACAACCACTGATACAATGTCTCTTCTGCAATGTCCACGCTCCGACACAAAGTTTCTCATACACAGCGTCTCACACAAAGTACACCCAACACGGCCACGTACCTACGCTAACTGAGTGTCTCTACAACTGACAAATGCAAGACAATGTACCCACAAACTTCCTAGCACGATCTTTTTATAACAGGCTTTCCAGAAAGATCGCGGAAATTCGCATAACACAACCAATCAAAACAAACTACGCAACTAAAACTCCTAAATATCAATGAATAATCATTACACTAGAATATTCGATAAAAATCTGGCTGCTATTTACCAGCCGCTATGTTGACAAAAAACACCGGCGCGCAACGACGTCACACAAAAGTAGGCCAGGCAGGTCACGACCTTGCCCGCTACACTTGGAAAACACGCGATTAGTGCACTAGTACTGAACGTTAAGCTACACGCGCGCAGTAAACAAATGAATACTCGAGCTGCTTCTAGACTCTTCGTGACTCAACTCCGTGCGGCAACAGATAATCAACACCGCACTACTCGCAAACGAAAGTGACATTCACTGAAAAGGTACGTGATTCGTAATCATGATAGCTCAAGTAAATATTAGATCGTTTCCTACGATTTATGCATGACCGTTCTCACAAAACATAACAACCACAATCGTAACACAGACACATTCAAAGATAAAGTTTATCTTGATTGACAAAAAACAAAACCAGCATGTCGTGTTCCTTTTGCCTAGGAATGTCGCTACAAAGCACCATCCTACCTGCTGTGTTTGAATTTCATCTCGTTCCATGTGAGGATCTCGGGCCGATGTCAGCCTTAGCCGGCTCGTGCACTGCTGTGACCCGGCTAAGGCTGAAGTCGGCCCGAGGACCGTTTGCTTACTGAAGACAGAGTTGTCGATCGCGTCCAGGTCAGCATCGTGCGTTCATTTGCCGGGGACCGATGAACAGCAGATATATGTATTATTTCATGCTGCACCCTTATCTGCAAGATCGTAGATGCCCGTGAGTCTTATGTGTGTAACCGGGTTTTGTCCACAAGATCCATAGGTAATCATGAGCTCTTTCGCCTATATTTAGGACTCATGTGAATGTGCGATTTCGGCATTTGGCGTCCAGCGTGTTCAGTGATAAAGTGATTAACCCCTTCACCACCGAGAGAAAAGGAACAAGATCCAACTGCATGAGACATAGATCCTCATGAGCCCCCGCGACCCAACTACAAGAGACATAGATCCTCATGAGCCCCCGCGACCCAACTACAAGAGACATAGATCCTCATGAGCCCCCGCTGTCGCGGGGGCTCATGAGGATCTATGTCTCTTGCTGGCACCTTCTTGAATCCATGTTCCTGAGACGACCGAGCTCTTCGGAGTTGAATTCCCATGTTCCGGACGCGGCTGTGGCTCTCTGACGTTGCATTCACGAAGATAGTAGAAACTCAGCCTGCGTCGGCTGGCAGAGATGAGTTAATAAGATTTGCGTTGACACATACGAGGCGGTGTTTTTCCCTCGCGGAATATACTAAGGCGACTGATGACTCGGAGAAAAATCTTACAATCATGGCGGTAAATCGGTATAAAATGTATGCCTGACCTTCCATTATACAAAATAGATCAGTGTTCGGTTCGGCCGATAAAATGCTCGCTAAAGATCGCCTTTTATCGGTTTACGCTGTTGTTTCGCTCTAACATTACCCCGCCACAGTGGCTGATCATTATGCGGCACTGCAATGAAAGAGTCAACAGTGCGGCGGAGATCGCAAAACCTATTTCACCGCACTAGATCTCAGACAGCCTTGTGGTAACACAGGCCCGTGAAAAGCTTGAGAGTGGAATAAACAGACATAAATATGGTACATGAAAATGTTGATTTTATCTAGTTTTCTCGTTTTCTAAATGTCGACACGGGTAATGTTATGAGAATTCTTTATTTGTTATGCCGTACAATACACACATTCACATTATCATGCAACCTATTGTGCCTTAGAGACGGCTCAGCGTTGTGCAATTGTTAGGAAAAAAGTGAAACGCTGAGGTACATAATAAAGATCACAGAAGGGGTGGCGACTATTTGCGTGTTATTTGCGCGAGTTGGTACCAAGTTCCCAGTCAGGAAAATTCACAGCTCCGGTGTTTAAATTAACTCCATTCACAGCCAGTGATCCCGAAACGCGCGTCTAAAATGACCGAACATTGACCGGCATTCGTGTGAAGAACACAGATGTAAATTTGACCCAAAATACGCAAACAGAAAATTGTGCAAAAAAGAAACATAAATCCAATACTAAAAAAAAATCGTAAGGTACACAAAATGCAGTCTTTTACACTATCAACTAACTACGCACACATTCAGTTTATGTAAATCAAACATTTTTTTCCAACAGTGACCACCAAGCTAATCTGGCACTACCCTTGAATCATCATGGTCGATCCGTCTCCTGGAACTGGTACACACTTGTTAATTAAGTGACACCTCTATTATGTGGGAAATGCGGCCTTGGAATTCAATGGGTGAACTGCTCACGGCGGTATTGTGGGTAACCTCATCCAAGCTCTACCGCAGCGCTGACATTGTGATATGCACGGAACACAGTTTTGAATTACAGTAGTTGGCTTTGCGCATGGGATATGCATGCACTCGGTACAAAAGAATTTTAATACAAGGAGCCCTTCATTGAGAAAGTGGAACACCATCAAAATGCAAGAGGTAAAGATCCGCAGTTGCGGGGGCTCATGAGGACCTATCCCTCTTGCTGAAACCATTTTGCATCCATACTCTATTGGCGGCTGGGATCTCTGACGCTCGTTTCAAAAACACAATTTGTGTCCACTGGCATTGACGGATTGAACTAGTTAACTAAATTCTGCCGATTCACGAAACGAAACGCGAATAATGAATAAATAGATAAATAAATAAACAAATAAATAAAATCATGAAGAAATAAATAGATAAATAAATAAACAAATAAATAAATAATTAAATAACCAGCATTTGTTTCCTGACGGAAAGAGAAGACTTAAGCTACGTTTCCATAAGCACGAATCCGATACGAATACGATCCGAACCTGATGCGGTGATGCGAATTTCCTACAAAAACTGCGTCATTTTCGTTCGAAGCCGGATGCGAATTTGTTTATCGAATCGGACACATGGAAACACACAAACATGAAAAGGACTTTTTCTGTTTCGGTCCCGCTTCGGATTTGGGTCGGTTTCGTTTCGGATTCGTGTTTAATGGTAGCCGCCTTCACGCATTCAAGGCGCCGCGCATCAACAGCTGCGGCGGTGTCATACAGCGTTACCGTCGGCTATTGATGCGGGGCGCCTTAAGATCATAAACTCTTTTCACTGGCCGACAACTCTAACATCAAGAGAAAGAGTTATTGGGAAGGTGTGTGTGTGGGGGGGGTGGGGGGTGAGGGGGGCTGGGGGGGGGGGGTCGGAGGAAGGGGGGGGGGGGCGGTGGGCGGGGTGGGGGTGGGGGGATGGGAGGTTGTGAAAGAAGGCTGGGGTTGGATGTTCGCCCGTTCATGCCGAGAAAATATGAACACCATCCAACTGCAAGATGCGTAGACCCGCTCACCCGCGGTTGCCTCTTGCTGAAATTAACGAAAATTGCAGAAACAGCCTTTTTGCTGTGAGGGTCAGATGCCTAATACAACAACCCCATGCTGAGGATATCAACGAGATATATTAAAATAAATCAGATTTAATGTGATTTTTAATTCAGAGCAGAATGCCCATCCAAACGTGATCTCACACAGTGCAGACACTGCTTAGGATAGCGTTCATTAACCCCTTTACTGCCGGGGAAGGTCGAATGATATCCATCTGCAAGAGACATGAATCCTTATGAGCCCCCTCAGTCGCACTAACTTACCGCAGTCGCGGGGCTCATGAGGATTTATGTCTCTTGTTGGCCTCTGTGCC
The DNA here is from genome assembly GCA_036245525.1 of Semisulcospira habei. Classification (NCBI taxonomy): domain Eukaryota; kingdom Metazoa; phylum Mollusca; class Gastropoda; family Semisulcospiridae; genus Semisulcospira; species Semisulcospira habei. Next base: position 108,131,549 of record BTPG01000003.1, on the reverse strand, counting down.
CATTTTTGGCCTCATTTCATTTGTGTTTTTCACGCGAATGTCGGTCACTGTGCAAGTGTTTCAGACGCGAAATCCGCGTCCACTTGCAGTCAAGGTGTTAAATTTATAAGAAATGTGTTAGATTTTGGGGACCATAAATGAAGGGCAGTCTCTTAAGACATTGTTTTGTGGGGGACTATGCACCTTTAAAGTTGTGAACAAAGAATAAGATGCACCACTTGGTAAGTCTCATGTCGACGAGTGTTTGGGAATGCTTGGAGGACTACAAACTCAGCAGGCAAAAGTACTCAAGCCGACGTCGGCCGCAGTGGGCCCGCGTACGGCTGTGCTCCGGCCCACTGCGGCCGTTGTTTGGCCCAAGGGTCATTTGCTTACGGGGTAGGGAACATAATGAGAAGAAATCTCAACTCTGCTGAGCGTTTATTTTGTACGTACAATGGAGCTTTTTGAAAGTACGCTTCAATGTCGAGATAATCTGAACACCACCCAACTTCACCAATCCCAGAGGTGCGCAACTTGCAAAAATGACACTTTGTTTAATGAAGTGAAACTTCAATTTCTTACAAGCTAAGCCTTTCTCGGATCAGATTTTGAACACAAAGTCTCGGCATGCAATATTCTTCCTGTGAGCCATCATGGCAGACACATGGTCACAATGAGTTTTGCGATAAACGTGATGGACTATTTTAGTCTTCGACAGGCTGAGACAGAGAAATGGAAAGGTTTATTCAATAAATTTCAGTTTCCAACAAAAAAGAAACTTGATTATGTGAAAAAACATTAAAGTATTTTGAAGCATAGCCGGTAAGTCAAATTATATACAGCTACTTTGAAAAAAAAAAGGCAAATTTCTGTCGTGCTTTCACTCAAACATGTTTCTTAGCTATTCTGCTAAACGATTAGCTCATGTAATGTCAGTGTCTTTGATGCAGATGTGCGCGCAATAAAAAGGAAAATTTACTTACTACTCTTACTTTCTCTTAGTTGAGACAGGATCTAAATAGGTTTTAAAAACTCTATCGAAAAGCTCAGGTTTCTCTCCTATTCCCTGAGCCTGGTACAAACGGCCGGATAAAAAACATTCAGTCTTAGGAATTAGGAGGGTACTAGTGTACGTAAACACTTTCTCTCAAAGAAGTGGATTGGGAATGCGTCTAATGCGAAATGGAAACAATCTGTCAAACACTAAATTTAATCGATTATTTAAAAAGACTTTAAAAAAAATATCGTTCAAAAAGTATATAAATTAGGTCAGATTGTCTTTGCGAACTTGGTTTGCTGTAGTAGATTCACCAAGGATTCATTTGCCAGTTATGAATCATGAAACCAAAGACAGAGCCATCACAATACAAATTATTTTGTGACATTTTCCACGATCACGAATACAGGTTTCTCACGAGTTTTCAGAAATACAGCCTCTTATTATGAGAGCAGTTTGCGGTTTTCGGTGTTCGAAGATGATGCCTGTAGAAAACAAAATACGTTGAATAAAAGCGACATTGAATAGCATTAGTTATTCCTTGTGTTTGTAAGAAGATAGTAATTATATCCATCTTGTGAAAGGCGAGATTTATATTGTATTCACTGAAAATCTCGTTTTGGTCGTTACAGAGAGCGGAGTTTTCATCAAGCACAAAAGCAGTCCCGTACAAGTTTTCACCCCGCCTATGTCCAACTCGAGCTCGTTTATGTGTGACACGGGTGAAGGTGCAGGACATGAGACCGAAGTTCTGTTGATCTGTAAACCGCTTCATGGCTAAACACCAATCATCTGCAAGATGCATAATTTATATCCTCATGGGCCCCTGTAGTCCATGCGGCCTATGCTCTTGCCGGTTTCGTTTATACCTGCGTTTCTCTAGCGGAATTTATTCATAAGCGGCGACCAGTTTTAGACAAGGTCAGTGAAAAGATGGAGGGTCGCGTGGTTTAGAGTCCTCAGCGGTCCAGCTTCATGTTGGCCAATATGTGTGCCTTACTTGATGCCCGAGCTGTTTTGGTACACGCGATCTGCAATCAGAAAGTCGAAGGAAACAAACGTTACACACCTGGATCTCTGTGCAATGTAATTGTATCCCCTTCCATGTCGAGGAATACTGAACGCCACTCAACTGCATGAGGTATAGATCCTCATGAGCCCCCGCAGTTGCGGGTGCTCATGAGGATCTATACCTCTTGCTCAGACCAATTTGTATCCGTGTCCTTCGGACGGCCGTGACTTTCTGTCGTGTGAATAAATAAAGATTTCAGAAACAAAGTATGCGTCCAGTGGCGGGGAAGGGTTTGAAAGGGGACACTACTAACTGTTGTGTTGCAGGCAGTTGGGGGAAAAAACACGAGTAAGGAAGAGAACTGTGAAGAGTTCTCTCCCTTACTGGTGTTTTTTCCTTCGTGCCTCTTACGTCTTACGTATAATTCGTATTGCATCCGCGAATGTGATTCGACAGACGGGCACAGAACAGTGTCTGTACAATTTTTGGACAGAACGTGCATCTAAATCGCACACCTTCGAATACAAGACCTACCCATCTGACATAGTCTGGCACCCGAAGAACAAACAAACTCATCACCATACAATGAATGGTGCGGACATTGTACATCCCTTATATATATATAAGGGATGTATATGACCGTCTGTCTGTTTTGTGGGCTGACGATTGAGTGCCAGATATGAAAGGGGAAGGGACCTAACCGTTTGTCTGTCCAGGGCTCAGTAATTGCCCTTGGTAAGCGTATTAATGATATGGAAAAATGAACAATTTACACTTGAAGACTTGAAACAATGAAAATTTCCTCTGCGGGTTGATCATTTTTATTTTTATGACAGCCATGACTTTTTATACAACTCGTACAGTTTTTCCGACCATGTGTTACGAAGCTGTCTCAATTCACGTGTGGTGGTAAAGGTTGTGCTTTCTCCGCCACACTGCTGACCGTTTCGTTTCAATGCCATATAACGATTAGTCACGGAGGCGGGGTAAAGTAAGAGATACAAAAACTGTGAGATCAAACAATTTTGAAGAGACAAAAATGTCGATTCCGAGGTTAACACCCTTTGAAAAATTCACTGTATAAATAAATGTAATGATGCATGAACTCCTGCCGGCAAAAGGAATGACGCACTCATTTCGACCGATAAAATGCCGCTCGTTAAAGCTCGAGACACATTTCGACCGATACAATGCCGCTCGTTAAATCTCGAGCTTTAACGAGCGGCATTTTACCGGTCGAAATGAGTACTCGTGAGCTATTCAATAAAGAGAAGTCAGGCTGTATTTAAAACTGTCGCGTACCTTTCGACGCGTCCACTTTGCATTTGACTTGAAGTTCAGCATAGGGTGAGATCAGCCCCACCTCCCTCATCCTCAGTTCTTCATACTGAGAGGCCTGATCGTCTGCAGACAGAAACCAAAAGGACATGCGTATTGAGGCATTGATACAGACTACGCGACTCAAACAAGCATAGGGCAAATTAATTTAGACAGGTGCTCTATTCGAATACACAAGTAAAAATTGTGTATTAGAAAAGCCTCATTTTCCGCGGTACATGAAAATTAAAACTGCATTCGAGAAATGCGGATATGAGGGAAATAAAGTCACCGTTCAAGAATGCCGCATTTATATCCGGCAAATGAAGCCATCGTTCGTGACATGCCGCATAAATTGTCACAAACGATGGCTTCATTTGTCGCCATCCGCATTCGGCAATTCTCGAATTCTTCTGAATAAAAATAAGAAATCTTGACATTGTTAGAGACATCGGTTCCTTATCTGTCTGAATAACTCTTATAGAGTGCAGTAGCATTATCTATGGCAACAGCCAATAGCCGATCAAGAAAATAAAGAAGAAGATGAGGAAGACACAAATTGAAACAATCATTCCAGTAGGTAATGCCTGTGGAATGCTTTTGAAACAAAGGAGACCATGAAAACTGAATATTATGGATACTAATCGCCATGCGTCTAGATACACATCTCATTTAACTCGTTCAGCCCGACGGCCGTATTTCCCAAATTCTGGAGGCGTTATCTAATGACTATGCACCAGTTGCAGGAGATGGATCGAACATGATAATTCAAGGGTATTGCCAGATTAGCTTGGCGCCTCTCGGCGCCAAGCTAATCTGGCACTACCCTTGAATTATCATGGTGGACCCATCTCCTGCTGTAGTGCGTCAGGGCTGAATGGGTTAATGGCGAACTACGTCGACATTTCCCAGTACTGGCTAACTGATAACCGTATAATCCGCTGCACATAAACTAATGTAAATATATTCTTGCTATGTGACCAGGACGGAAATGTGATTTGTATCCCAGAATCGTTTGTTAACCCCTTGCCTGCTGACGAATACTAAACGCCAACCCAACTGCAAGAGGCATTGATCCTCATGAGCCCCCACTCCCCACCACCACCCCCGAGGGGGGGGGGGGGGGGCGGGGGCTCATGATCTATACCTCTTGCTAAGACCAATTTACATCCAGTCCTCAGACGGTAGTGATTTTGGTTGTGGAATGAACAAAGGTTTCAGAAACAGAGTATGCGTCCAATGGCAGGGAAGGGGTTAATGATAGCGTTAATCCGAGTCCGATAATTTTCTACTGAAGCGTGTAATCCACTATAAGAGGACGAGAAAGAAAAAAAATGTACCACTGGGCTGTCTCAGATTAACGTAGTGCTGTAAAGGTGCATATGGCAACGCTAGTCCCACCTCAGGTGTTTTCAAATTTTCATATACAGGGGACAGGGCGGCTCTCTCTGTGAATAAAGAAAGGAAATAAAACTAGAATGAATGACTGACTGAATGAAATAATTTACTCAATCAATCAATCAATCAATCAATCAATCAATCAATCAATCAATCAATCAACCAACCAATCAACCAACCAACCAACCAACCAACCAACCAACCAACCAACCAACCAACCAACCAACCAACCAACCAACCAACCAACCAACCAACCAATCAATCAATCAATCAATCAATCAATCAATCAATCAATCAATCAATCAATCAATCAATCAAGATGGAAGGAAAAAAGACTGCTACACAGGAACAAAACAATAAACAAAAGAACAAATCAATCAATGAGAAAAAAACAAGGAAACACGCTAAGAAAGGACAAAGACAATACAATTAATAAATAAATGGCATCAGCTGTGATGAGTCACATTTGCTGACGGACGTCGCAAAATATCAAATCACTTACATTACGAACAAGAGCAGTCTTGGATATCGCTGGCAATCATGATGAGAATCAGCTAAACAGAACACTCGTGTGCTGACAGACTGATGTCAGAACGTAGTTTTACCTGCATGAGGAGAGCTGTCAGTTGTTGTTCTCTGTCCACTTTCGTCATTGCTCGCATCACGTGACCCTAGTGACGTGTTGTTCTGAAGATGTTTTGCCCTGTGAAAGCACAAGACAGTATGTTCATTATTGTGTGAAGAGAGATTTTCATTGATTTACAAGGACAACATCTCGCTTTTTATAAAACAGGCTCTTTTGCTTTAACAGGGGAGTGTTTGCCCCGACAGCGACAACAGCTGATATGTAGAAACCGCTGTTTGTTCCAAGAATGAGGCAGATTAATGTGCAACAAACAAGATCTGTCGAACGCACGCCCTGCAGCTGTCTGGTCCAAAACTCCACACTAATTATGATAGTGAACGTGTCTACATATAACTGCGTATCCACCTTCTAGGAGATTTATTGGGCAGGAGAACTTGCAAATAAAAACTCGTCAAGCAAAAAATCAAGTCATGTCACGTTAAGTCAAGAGTAAAGTGAAGTCACAAATCAAGTCAGGTCAAGTGAAGTAAAACGTCAAGTCAAATCAGAAGTCTAGTCATGTCAAGTCAAAGTCAAATCAAGTAAAAAGTCTAGCCAGGTCACGTCACGTCACGTCAAATGTCAAGTAAAGTCAAAAGTCACGTCAAAAGTACAGTCAGGTCAGGTCAAATTGTACGTCAAGTCAAAAGTCAAGTCAGATGAAAAGTGTGGTCAGTTCAAGTCAAAAGTCAAGTAAGATCATGTCAAGTCAAACGTCAAAGTCAAAGGTCAGGTCGAAAGTCAAGTTTAAAAAATGAAGTCAGGTCACGTCAAGTTAAGTCAAAAGTCTAGTCAAGTCACGTCACGTCAAAAGTCAAGTCACGTCAAAAGTCTAGTCAAGTCAAAAGTCTGATCAGGTCAAGTCAAAAGTCAAGTCAAAAGTCAAGTAGTAATGTTAAAAGTCAAGTCAATATCCACTTACTTTGTGTGTGACGTGGAAAGCGCTGAAACAAACGGATCAAAAGCAAGTTAAATAGAGAGCAACACACTCGCTCACGCTTGCACGTACGCACGCCCACAAACAGCTGGGTAATAAACATGCTAATGTGCTGCAATTCTTGGTGTAAACTGCTGGGTGCACAAAATGTATAATTCTCAGTTACAAACTGTAACAGTCATCTGACAAAGTCACACTTTCCACACATAATCAATGGCGGTCAAATCTGCCGGCCGAAGGCAAAGAACATCACGTCCATTTTTGGGAAAAGCGAGATTGTCGTTGTAATACAATGAAAATATCGTTTTTCACAAAAAAAATGACTTAATGTGTTTGCTTTAACAGGGCTGCATACATGTGCGCATGCTATGGTCATTTTAGCGGATTACAGCTTTATTAACTCATTCGGGACGTGCTGTCCCCGGATACGCGGCTTATACCGCGTATCTGGAGGCGACACGTCTCGAAAGAGTTAAAACACCGTCGGTTTTGACAAATTTCAATGATATACGTCCTTGTAATCGAAGAACGAACTGTACACCTGATTTGCTTTTGCATTTGGTTTGTATTTGCAATGTTGTACGTGTAGTGCTCAGACATAATCTGGTTTCTCCCTCTATTACCTTGGGGTAGTTTTTCGCCGCGAGATAGCCGTAGTTGCCTGCTCGGCGTTAAACATAACTAACTAGCTTGGGGTGTTGTAAAGATGCATAAATAGACCAAGCGCTAAACAACAAACCATGTTCATCCATATAAATAGATGAATAAATAAATAAATAAATAAATAAATAAATAAATAAATAAATAATCAAATAAATAAATAAATAAATAATCAAATAAATAAATAAACAAATAAATAAATAAATAAATAAATAAATAAATAAATAAATAAATAAATAAATAAATGAGTAAATAAAAATAATAAATAAATAAATGTTCTCGACTTACCATTTTTTCTCCTCAAGAAAAACACCACTACCACCACCCCCGCAACCACAGCTGCAATAGCAGCCAAGACTCCGCCAATGATGGGACCTGACGAAACACCAGTCGCCTCTGCTGCTGTCGATTAAAAAATTCATTTTTTGCATATTAAGAAACAATATGCTATCTACAAATCGTCCTAGACAGCACCTTGTTCCTATAGCACAAGATTCTACAGGGCATGAATAGGTAACACGAGAAGTAACCCCTTGACTGCTAATGACGATACAGAGCTACATTAACTCATTCGAGACGTGCCGCGTCCGGATACGCGGCTAAGTACCGCGTATCCAGAGATTGCACGTTTCGAATGAGTTAGCACATTGACTGCCGAGAAATGAAATGAACAACACCCTACTTCAAGAGTTATAGATCCTCATGAGCCTCCCCCCCCCCCACTGCGGGGGCTTATGAGGATCTATGCCTTTTGCTGGAACTACTTTCTTTGTATCCATTGTTGGTAGGACGGCTGGATTTATTTCGCGTTGAGTTTACACCATTTTCGCGTCAAAACCTTACATTAGAATACATGAACACCACCTAAGTGCAAAAGTTATAGATCCTCATGAGCCCTCGCAATTGCATGGGCTAATGAAGATCTATAATTCTTGCTGAAACCACGTTGTATGTAGCCAGTGACAATATGAAGGCTGGAGTTCTATCGCGTTGAAATTTACTTAGATTTCAGACATGCAAAGTACGATCAGCCGAAGAAAAGGAGATAAAAGAAAAAAATACGATTGTGACAGTCTCTCTCCTCTAGCCGAAATGGGGAATGAGATGCTTATGCGAGTGATACGTCTGGACAAGTGAGAAAACACATGAACTTGCAACAGACTGAGTGTGTCCCTCGCACACTCTACTCTAAATGACGTAGGGTACACATGAATACATGTACACAATTCTGTAAGGTTTGACGTTACGTGCTTGCGTTGCTCAAGGAGCTGTTAAGATGCAGCCTTAAGTATCCTGACTTAAAAATTAAGTAAAAATATTGCCGCACGGGTTTCGTGTGAAAAGAAAACTAAACAGAGTACCAAGGGGAATTTCTCAGTGCTAGGCATACAAATGGTTAGGTCCCTACCCCTTCCCACCAGATATCAAATCACCAGCCCACGGAAACATAGAGACATATAAAATCCTTTAACCCATTCAGCCCCGACGCACTACAGCAGGAGATGGGTCGCCCATGATAATTCAAGGGTAGTGCCAGATTAGCTTGGCGCTATCGGCGCCAAGCTAATCTGGCACTACCCTTGAATTATCATGATCAATCCAACTTCTGCAACAGGTGCATAGTCGTTAGATGACGCCTCCACAATCTGGGGAATACGTGCGTCGAGCTCAATGAGTTAAGTACATGAAAAATGAAGCACAACGTTTCTGTCCAGGCAAAACGACGGGCTGGTTCAGATAGCACGTCCGTTAAAATTCCTGGTAAATCAAAGTGGCACAGTGCAGTGCGGCTGAATTCATCGGTGTTCAGATTCTAATCCATAGGCAAAAGCTGTCCCTGTTCCCCCATAACCCGCCCGTTAGGGCCGTCCATTATCACTCCAGTGCCGTGGACGATAAACGACGAATTAACCAACCTACACAACGTTTCGATTTTCGTGTGTTCTTTCTTGTTCTATGTTGTCTCCATAACACCAGAGGAAGAATCTGAGATCTGAAACGTTGTTTCATTTTTGTGTGCTTAAAGGGTTCTCAACTTCTCCTTTTAGTTTTCTTATGATGAGTCTACCTAGCGGAAATCAACCCAGCGACTAGAGCACTAATCTGTTCAGGTGTGCTGTAACCCTACCATTTTTATTACCGTGACCCTTCCACGGATACGCTATATATGGTCTGTATATAGTTCTTACCGGAAAACCTCAGTGTAAAAGTGACCTCCAGACTCCCAAACGCGTTGGCCACAGTGAGGTTATAGTATCCAGCATCCGCCACTGTTACGTTGTCCACGGTGATGCTGCACGTAGCCTGGTAAACTGGGACCGTCGGCCGGCAGCTGGCAGAAAAAATGTCCTGTCGCATCATAGAAGCGTTCCCTGCACGGCTGTCGGCGTCTTTACCCAGGTAGGTGAAGCTGAAGGTGTGTGGAGCCGGGTGGGCTACGACGTGGAATAAGAGCTGGGCTGGAACTCCTTGGAAGGTGACCTCTGGCAAGGGCGCCGTGCCGTCCCGTCGTGGTTTGACTGCTTGCAGTAGTGCAGTTTATCAGTATTAACTCATTCGAGACGTGCCGGGTCCTGATAGGCGGCACGTCTAAGATGAGTTAACGCATTTTACCCCAGAACCAAAATCCCCAAATTTTGAAGTTGTCCTATGAAGGCCTGTATTACAATTCTATAGACAGATCGAGCATGATAGTTCAAGGTGCAGTTCATGATAGCTTTCGCTCGTAGGATACCGTTTTAAAACCACTCGAGTGAGATTCGCAGTATCACCTAAACACCAATGTAAGAATCTATATGTTCAACATAATCGACGTCATTGCAAAAAGAGCATTTATTGGAGTCCCTGAGACCTGTTTTAAAAAGAAAAACACCTGCTGGATATAATTAGTGCAAAATGTTCTAGTATAAAGCCGTAGTCGGTTCTTTTTTTTGTACACACAAGAGCAGGTCTCAGCAAGAGGCATAGATCCTCATGAGCCCCCGCAGTCGCGGGGGCTCATGAGGATCTATGCCTCTTGCAGAGGCCAGTTTTCGACGCCAGATGTGTGTACTAAAGGCTTCAACTTCAGAACAAGTTACTAATAATAAGCGTATAATTTTAGGGGAGAGTAATGCGCTGTTTGATAGCAGGTCACCTGAGTGGGTGTTTTTAGCATTACGCTGTAATGCAGTGACAGTGCGTGCTAAATGTGCGGCAATGCAGAGCATGGTACTCAAAATTAAGGGTAGGCTGTGGCATATTTTTCATAAATGTCTTCAAAAGGTATTAGAACACCGTCCCTTCCTTCATACTATACAGGCCTATAGGCGGAAAGTTATTCTGGCACCACCCTTGAACTACCATGCTCGATTTGTCTCTAGAATTGTAATAAACCCTTCAGAGGGCAACTCCAAAATTTGGGAATTTCGGTCCTGGGGTACAATGTGTAATTTTGACTGGGGCATTTACTCACAGTAGACATTTAGCGTAAAAGTGCCATCCGCCACTGGCTGTCTGTTGATGGTGTACAGGTTGCTGGCTCTGCAATATAGATTCTTCCCGGCATCCTCTCTGCCCATCATGTCAAAGGTCAGCGTGCCCCGTCCTTGATTGTCGACACCAGGTCGACCTCCACCAATGACCAGCCAGGTGTAGCTGGCTGATGGTCGCCCGGGGATGAGGCTGACACAAATGAGTGTGTTGCCCACAGTCCCTCCGGCAATGGGAGGGTAGTCACCACTAATAACGGTGATATTTGGTGGAGACGGAGGGGCTGCGGAAAGTAAACACACATTTCCCTGAAAATACTGAATTTAGTCTCTTTCTCACTAACACACATAATAATAATAATTATATTTATAAAGCACAAACTCCCTGCAGTGCAGGCTCTAAGCACTGTACAATGCAAATCAAAGTTAAAACATAAACACAAATCAATAGACAGCAAAAACACAAAATACAAATATTGTAATACAAATTCTAAAATTAACAGCACATAAAGACACCCAAAGTACAAACAACCATCGCAACAAGGACTGGCACAGGATCATCATGATGTTATTTGAAACAGAAAAGAGACTGGAAATTGGTAAGACAGAGTAGTGAGACTGGAAAAGGTGTGTTTTAAGCTGACTTTTGAATGAAATTACAGTCGGGACATCACGAATGTGCTTCGGAAGCGAATTCCAAATGGCTGGGGCCTGGATACAAAAGGACCTTTGACCAAAGGACTTTGTATTTATTTTCGGTACTTTCAAAAGTGTTTCACTGCTAGAACGTAAGGTGCGGGAGGCTTGATAAGTAGTTAACATACTGGAAAGGTAGAGAGGCAATGTACCATCGAAATGACGGAAGGCGAAAGTAGCTACCTTGTACTCAATCCTAGCTTTGATGGTAAGCCAGTGAAGTTGGTACAACAAGGATGACACATGATCTTTTTTTTTATTTCTGAAAAATGACTCGAGCTGCACTGTTTAATATTCTCTGAAGTCGAGCCAGTTCTTCAGATGGCAGGCCAGCAAACAAACAATTACAATAGTCAATGAGGCTCAAAATCGGTGAAGACACAAGCTGAGTGGTGGCAGACTGAGTCAGGAAAGATCTTATAGAGCTTTTTTTCTTCAGCTCGAAATAGGCTGCTCTACAGATGGAAGTGATATGGTTATGCATTGACAAAGTAGAGTCCAAAAGAACACCAGGGTCACGAACGCAGCGTTTGAAAGGTATGCTAATTTCACCAACAGTCAAGCTGCTGCAGGTGACCTGGGAAAGAGTGTGATATGACGCGACACACATTGATTTAGTTTTGCCACCATTCAGCATGAGCTTGTTCATTAACATCCATTTTTTTAACAGATGATATACAGAGTTCGACTTCCTTAATTACAATTGGGACATCACATGGCTTTGAGTCCCTGAGCAGCTGTGTGTCGTCGGCATATTAAATTTTGTGGAAACCACAATGCCAACTCACAACAGATGACAGGGGTTGAGTATACATTGAAAATAGTACAGGCCCCAAGACAGAACCCTGGGGCACGCCGCAACGCAGGGGGAGGGGGGGGGGAGCGGCGGGGAGGGGCGGGGGGGGGGAGCAGGGCGGTTTCGGTGGAATGATTTTTCCTGTATGCTGACTGATACATGTCAAGCAAGACATTGTCATTCAAGTGCTTTTGAAAATGCTGAAGAACAACTTTCTCCAAAAGTTTAGCAAGGAAAGGCAGATTGGAAATTGGACGATAATTCGTCAAGCATTCCTTGTCCAGACTTGGCTTCTTGAGGAGAGGAATGACAAGTGCTTGCTTGTAAAGATAGGAACACAACCTGACACGAGGGAAAAGTTCAGAATTCTGGTTAATATTGGCACTAATTCGTCTGAACATGCTCTCAACAACGAAGCAGGAATTGGATCACACACACACACACACACACACACACACACACACACACACACACACACACACACACACACACACACACACACAAAAACACAAACACACACACACAAACAAAGAAACATGCGTGCGCCAGAGCGCGCGCAAAGTACACTTACTATTAACAAAGAGTGTTGTTCTTACACTCCGTGTGTACAAGTTGGTCTGTTTCCAGGTAGTATTGCACGTGCATGTACTATTGTGGTCAGACTCCGACAAGCGCTCAATGGTCACGCTGCAGCTAACTCCAGTCGATCCAGTTGTGCCCCTTGTACACTGTTTAGATGGACAGGTCAAGGCCACAGAGGTGGCGTTCGCGGGTTTGCCCCCAGTCACGATACAGGTGAAGGTCACGGTGTCACCTTGATAGAGGTTACCATCACTGCTGCTGTTGGTGATGACGGGGTCTGCAGTGGGAGGATCTTCACGGGAAGAGAAGACACAGGCGTGTGAACAGCTGAGTGATGTCAGTCGGTTAAATGTGAAGGGAAGTAGTTATAGCTTCCCAATGCGCAAAAGACAGTGGGGCCGACGTCGGCCGCCGTTGACCCGCGCACAGCTGTGCGCGGGCCAACGGCTGCCGACTTCGGCCCCAATGGCCTTTGCGCACTGAGTTGACATGATGAAAAGGCAGTCAGAAACTGAATAAGTTCACATTTAAAATTCTTTGTTCATTCCAATGGGGAATTGATTGCCACCTGATGACAGTCATTTGTGTCACACATTAAAACAAAATCACCACAGAACACCTCGCGTTGCAACAACAGTCATTCCGCTTAAGTCTCCAGCCCACTGCACACAGACTTACGATACTAACAACACACGTACCAGGGCAAAACACACTGCACCAGACAAGTAAACAGTAAGATCTTCTGACCCCTTCCTCATGGCACTCCCGAAAGGTGGGGGGAGGCAGTGCGGAGACAAAGCTCCGTTTTAGACATCCGTCTTCAGCACTGCCTCTAAATTCTCCCCTTTCTCAAAGTGGACTTTGATTACTGTCTTTTGCCCTCTCAGGACAGAGCATGTTTGAAATCTCAAAGCTTTCCGCACCAACTTTACATTTCACTTACTTCCTGATTTTCACTTCTGCTCTTCTTTTTCGTCTATTTTTTTTTTTTTTTTTTTGGGGGGGGGGGAAGGGGGGAGGGGATCCCCTGGGAACATCCCGTGTATCCGCAGGTGGGACTACGCCAATAGCATCCCGTTTAAATGTCCTCTGGGGTCTGATGAATTGACAGAGACTAGACAAATCCCAGACGTAGCCCTAGCCTGAGACTTGTTACGTTTCCGATGCATGAACTGAGACTTGAGTCAGACTATCAAGTCCGAGACTATATATGGTTAGTCCGCGACTTGAGTCACGTGCTATTTTAAACTTGGGGAAATCCAGTTCCAAATGCCACTGAGCTTGCGCCGCTGGGAACAGTTTTCACCATGAAGGTGTTTTGACAGCCAGTATCTTCCATCTTCATTCTGCCTGTAAGCTGTACTTTTCACTCATCGCTTTTGGTTTTGATGCTTTTGATGGCCTTGTGATTAACTTGTCGCTTTGCTGCTACATCTACCAGTTGTGTGCGTGGATTTAGGGTTGAGCTTTACGACCGAACTCTGTTTTATTAATATAATTATTATGTACTTTGCTGTTTATATTTGACGGTTCTGCTTCTTTTGCTCAAAAGACAGAATCAGAGCTATAGAGTAGTTGAGGTAGGAGATTGCTCCCTTTTTGATTCAATGGTCTTGTGGAGAGATGTGATAAATTGTTAGTTTTTACTAGGGCAGAACCATTTGGCAGCAGCTCAGTCATTGTACTTATGGATAGTAGTCTGTGTGGGCAGTGCTGTGTTTAGGTGTTATCCTTCAACCTAGTCATATTGCTGACATTTTACATAGGCTTGCTCTGCCACAACAGTGCCAGGATTGAGTGCCCTTTTTTGATTTTCAATGATGAGAAATGCAAGAGTTTGTCAGCATGGACTGATCCTGGCCAGCGAGCAGTGACATTCAAGAACAGCAGATCGACATCACAAGCAAGCTGCAAAGACACAACACTGATAAACATGCATTATAAAAGTGATCAGGTCATACAACTTGTCATAGGAAATCAGTGCTGATCAATATCCGATTGAGTGTTGGTTTGTTCCAAGTAGCCTCAAACACACACACACACACACACACACACACACACACACACACACACACACACACACACACACACACACACACACACACAAACACACTGATAAACACACACACTGATAAATAAATTCACACACACACGCATGCAGAATGACAAACACACACACACACACACACACACACATTGCAGATAGACACTACTTGTCTATGATGGATTACCTGGACGTTGATGGCGTGGAAGTTTTTCCTGTTGACGTACTCATGTTCTCGCTCGCTTAGGGCTTAATGGCGATCTGTGTGTCGTCAATGCAAGCAAATACATTGGGAAAACCCTGCATGTTGAAGAATGCAACTTTGCTTGCTTCAGTCTCGCGTTTGGTTGGCATTCTGATGACCTCGTGGGCATGCTGGAGGAAAGCGTCAGTCACGCATGTCATTGTCCGACTGACCGTGCTTTGATCTACCCTGATTATTTCTCCTATCGTGTTTTGAAACGTTCCAGTCGCGTAGAATCAAAGAACCAAGAGCACTTGTAAAACGGGTGTCAGTGAACCTTTCGTTCGGCCATCTTTCACGGCGTCCGTCAGCTCATAAATTTCACGGAGCGTGAAATGAAACTTTTTGTAAAGCTTCGTATCGTCAAACTCCTCCAGTGGATGTCGACGGTCTCCTCTGCTCTAAATAATCGATTTTGGCGTAGATTTCGTTGAGTGAGGAACATAATGTAGACCGGCATCGGCTGCCATTTTGATTCGCTTTTAGTCAGAGACAACAAGCTTTACACCTAGTAAATCGTGGGCTTCAATTTTGGCTGTTTAGTCCCTGAGATAGTCTCAGACTTGTTCTAGTCTCAGTTCATGCATGTCTTACTAAAATGTTAGTGTAAGGCTTATGAAGACAGTCTCGGATTTAGGCTCTAGTCTATGTCCATACATCAGACCCCTGGTGACCATCGCATAAAAGACTAATGCTGATGGTGTGGTGTACTTACAGTTAAGATGAACAGTGACGGTGGCAGATCTGGTTACATTACTGACGATATTCTGAGCCTGGCACTGAAACACTGAACCGTCGTCTTCTGGCTGGGGTCGGAATGTGTATTTATATCCCTGGTGTATGACGTCACCGCTGCCTTGGCGTGTCCACCAGGAAGTGAGGGCGGGGTTGACACCATAGGCGGAGCAGGTTAAACTCATTGCACGTATACCGTCTGTGTCAAAGTCATCAGGGGCTGCAGCATACAAGCTGTCCGGGCCGTCTGGAGTAAAAACAGACCTGACAGTCAGCTTTTATTATAACCATAGTACGCAAAAGACAATCGGGCCGATGTCGGCCGCAGTGGGCCCACACACAGTCGTTGCGAGGGCCCATTGCTGCCGAATTCGGCGCGATGGTCTTGCGTATTGGAATGTCTTTAGTCATTTTAGGCCGAGGCCGAGCGATTGACGGCGTGACGGTGTAGTACGAAATCTACGTACACGCAACATTGAGAGTGTGGACTTCTTCAGACTCTACAAACGTTCCGTTCCACACGGCCTGACAGCGGTAGAGTTGTCCATTTTGTGACCTCCGTACATTAGTCAGTGTGAGACTGGCAGATCCCGAGTTATTTGCCCATCTGAAGACACCAGGTGGCGTGCCGATGCCACCATCGCACGTGCAGGTCAAATTTTGACCCTCGATGGCGTACTGGGAACAATTATGACGGGCGACGGGCTTGTCTGGAACATATTGTCACACAGAATTAGTCGTACACTACAGGGAATTAACTCTGATCTATCGCTAAGGCCCGGTACGCCAAGGTCATTCTGCTGAAGTCGGCCGCAGTGGGCCCGCGCACGACTGTGCGCGGTCCCACTGCGGCTGACTTTGGCCCGTTCGCCTGTTGCGTACTGAGGTAGTTTAAGCGCCCGCACATCTATATCTACCGTAATTCTATCAAACGTCGTGCTATCGAACAAGAGATTGGTGTAATATCGAGCAATAGGTTGTTGTAGCAGCCTTTATTACTATATGTAGATACGTAAAACGACGGGATTCAGTCATCATGACCCTGAACTTCAGAGGGGTCAAACGAACTTTAGATATGCAACGAGACGATTTATCGTTAGGTATCTGCGTACTAAATTTCGGTTTACAGAATGCGTACCTCTGATCGTTATTGGATCACAGGCGGTGTAGTTCACGGTCACACTGCCAGACACAATTTCCAGACAATCACTCTGGCATCTCAGGGACCGTCCATGTTGTGTTGCCTTGTCAGCAGTAAAACGTAGTTCGTATTTGGCCGCGTCGCTTGTAGTGTTTACACACCGCGCATTGTTTGTAAAGGTTGTGTTGCAAGCTGGATATCTCGAAATGGCCACCGACGCAGTTGTTCTGTTTTGCAGCAGCTGAAAAAGCACTGCGCTCACACTGACACACTTTCCTGTTGATCCTGTAGAGATCGTGTTCATATTCACCTGACACAGCACCGAGTACTGCGCGCCGTCAATAAAGCTGGGTGGACAGGTGATAGTGAAGTCAGCTCCATACACTGGGCAAACAGCAGCATTATTACATTTTACTCACTTTGTCCTGACACTATATACTGTTCACAAAATGTAGGGATACGTCGGCCAGTTGCTAATCGATGGGAAATGTTATCGTATTGCCTATTTGGAAAATTTCAACAATTCATCCCGAAATATAAATTTCCCCTACTTTTTGTGAACAGTGTGCAACTAAATTCAACTCATCCATGAGAGTTCAACGACGATATCAGAATATCTTGGCGCCTAGAAGCAATACCATCTATTAGCCTAGACGCAGACAACTATTCTATCACCACATTTAATTTGAACTTTCATGGTCTGAAAGCTATCCTGTGGTGCAGATCACAGTTGACCTGGCAACAACAATAAACAGTTGACCTATCCACTCAGGTCCATGGGATATACCCAGGTGGTGGTCAATGTCAAATACCCGCCTCCTGCTGGCCTGCATTAGTTGCGTGCACACGAGACCACGACTAGAAGCGCAGTGCAGCTCACGTGTGTTATTACTGTAGAGTAGTAACTAGAGACTGTGATGGCGTCAAGGCTTATACATGCATTCATTACTCCCAGGATCGATTATTCCAATTCTGTACTGGCAGGTTTGCCGGCAGAACAAATTTCACGGTTGAAGATGATCTAAAACAATGGCACAAATCTCATGTTGACAACAACAACAACAAAAAAAAAAAACAACTAAAGAAAAGAAAACAAACATACAAACAAACAAAAAACAACAACAGCAACAACAATAACAAAAATGAAAGAGGGACCACGTTACGCTTCTGCTGAAGCTACTATACTGGCGCCCCGTAAAATTCCGGTGCCATTGCAAAATTGCAATTTACGCCTGTTTGACGAGTCTCTTGTTCCATACTTATCTTATTAGCCGCCACACACCCTCCGTACTTATTTTATCAGCCACCACACACCCTCCGTACTTATTTTATCAGCCACCACACACCCTCCGTACTTATCTTATCAGCCATCACACACCCTCGTACTTATTTTATCAGCCATCACACACCCTCCGTACTTATTTTATCAGCCATCACACACCCGCCGTAATTATTTTATTAGCCATCACACACACTCCGTTCCGCCAGTGAAACACTTCTACAAATCCCGAATCGAAACAAGTAGACTGCCGGTGAGCATTCATTCAGCTTGTTTTGCGTCAAGTGTCTGGAACTCTCTGCCAATTGAACTGCGTAATCAGCCCACACTGCCCCAGTTCAAAATCTCACATAAAGACAGGCTTTTAGCAAGTTATACATTCCCCCTCCCCAACCTCCCCCACCCCCACCGCCAAAGGGGGTGGGGAAGTAGGGACGTGGGACGGAGTGGGGAATTGGGGCTATAATCGACCAGCCTCGGCGTTACCGGATATAAAATTCAGTATTATCTAAGATTGATTTTCTCCCAAAATACTGGGTTTTTTTTTAAACTTTTTGTTTGTTTGTTGTTGTTTTTTGGTGGGGGGGGGGGGGGGGGGGAGTAAATTAGGGGATACTCTGCCGCCCCTCCACCCCTACACCCTTATATTATCACCCCACCACCCCGCTCAGTACGCGCGCGCTCACGAGTCAGTGCAGTGAAGTATTTATGTAATACAACAGCGATGGCCCTAGATCCTCGGAGAAATCAAACATAAAATTCACAGTTGTCAGGAGACGGGTTTATTTTTTCCTATTTTTGTAGGGGACTTAAATTTAGAGGGTGACAGAGATTGGTTAGTCACCTGGTACAAGGATAGCACAAGTGAGTTGTTTTGCCTTTACACAGAAAAAAATTGTTGCCATGCGAGTTGGTGAGGTCGGCGTGTGCCGCACTTGATTGCTCTGCGCGTAAGGGTGGTTACTGATCCGCGTGAACTGACACCACACTTTTTTTTTCTAAGCCAAGGGTTTGCTAAATCGAACTATATCCAAATTATTAGTCAGTCGCTTCCAAGCATCGGAAAAAGCAGCAGTCTCTGAGGGAGGGCTTGCAGGGGTGGTTTGCCATTTGCTGCAGTCCTCAAGTAGCTGTGTCGTTTTTCTGTAACGGCCCTGCGATATCCCCTGGTCGCTCCGGAGCCGGTGTCCTAAGACGTGAGGAAGGATGGGCAAGTAGCGAGAGTAGCGACTACATTTTGTAGTTTCGCTACTATTTGGAGTAGTTTGTAACGATCCAAACTACATATTTAAAAAAAGTAGTTGTAAAGCAGCGAACTACTAATTTGTCAGTAGCGAAGTAGCGAAAATGTATCTTTCGCTACGCTACTTTCCTTGCCGTGTGACTTGCCCATGCCTTTCAGCCAAGCCGAAGCGAGTGGCGAAATTGCTGTGTCGCGCGAGATTGATCGCTCGCTCAGCGAACGGAAGCATGATTGTGATTGGCTGGCCAATAGCAAGCCACGTGACTTTCAAAAGCGCGTTTCAGTCATCTCTTTGTTCTTCAAATCAAGCTCAGAACGCACAAATTGTTGACCGCAGAAGATGGAGAAACTTCCCACTTCGTTTGAACCGTATCTAGAATTTTTTCATCTCAAAGAAGAAAAGGAGAATGCATTTATATTCAAATGCAAGTACGGATGCAAAAAGTATTCAGCGAGCAAGACGACAGCATCCAATCTTAGGCTTCATCTCAAGGTTTATTGACTTTTTGAGTTTTCCTATTTTGATTTTATTACATTGCGAAATGCGTCCGGTTTTATTCTATCGGCATTAACCTGGGATGACAAAAGCTATATTCATTTATTTTCATTTACTGAAAGAATTCCATTTTCTTGTTTGGAGTGCTGAGCAGGACTATATAATTATATAGTCTATAAAACATAATGGCGGCTTTTCCGTATAAATCGGTTTTAAATTTAGTAGGGGAGTTGTCCGAGTGAATGCCGATCTATTGTCATCTATTACTAGTATCAGAATGGCTGGGAACACAACAGGTGAATCATCGATCATGCCCTTCGATCACTGTACTTTTTGATACTGAACAGAACACAAAGCTTCGGAATTAATTTATATTACAGAAAAACCTAGAATAAATGCATGATGTTGGCAATGCCTGGCATACTTCATTTTTTTTTTTCATTTATTTATTTTATTTAGCTTAGTCTTTTTGAACACAATTTTTAATTTACGTTCTAACATTGTGATAAAACGTTTAGACCAAGTTGAATATGGATGGTCTTGGAAGGGGGTAAGTAAAAATAAAAATGATATTTGCTACGCCTTTGTATGTTACAAATTTATGAACAAAACAAAGGGGGGGGGGGAATCAAAAGAAAAATAATAATAATGATAATAATAATAAATATAATCATAATGATGGAAAAAAATAGGTAGGCCTTTGTATTGATAGCTATGATTAAAATAATTTGAAATACTACTAAAGATATTGTATATTTAAGAAAAGGCGCCTGTGTCACTGAACCACATTACGGACTGGGAAATACTTTCATTTCATTGTTAGGGATAGGCTATTGAATGTGAATTGGAAATAAAATGCTGATTTTTCTGTATAGTATAAAAGTTAAAACAGATTTAGTAGGGGAGTTGTTGTCCCAGCGTCTGTTTAGTCAGGCTGGACTTATTTTAACAAAGATTAGAGCCAGAGTTACTGATTCTAACTTTGAGGCAAAAGTGTTGGTTAAGTACAACTCCAAGAAAGGTTTATAAGGAAGTGTCAGTGTTTTCATGAATCATTGAATGATCAATTAACTTCTTTGGCCCATTTATTCTCAACTGCCTATACAACCTTGTGGCTGTATTTATGTTTTATACTAGACATCACTGTCAGTGTATATATAAGCTGCTTTTCTCTCTCCTATATTTGACTTTAAAGTTGATTATTTACTTGAACTTCAAAATACTTATCAGTCCCAGTTGTGATTACAGTTTTTTTTAAAGTAGTTTGAAAAGTAGTTAGCTACTTTTTTTTTAAAGTAGCGTAAAAATAGCGAACTACATTTCTTCAAAATGTAATTGTAAAGTAGCGAACTACTATTTTTTACAAATGTAACTGTAGTGTAGCGGACTACTTTTCAAAAGTAGTTTGCCCATCCTTGGACGTGAGAGAAGCTGCGACGACTGAACCCTTGGCTTGTCTTGTTTGTTTGTCTCCGTCCCAGCCGGGGCGTCTTCACGGATGACAGTAAGTGAACACAACAATTCTTTAGTGGCCATAGGCTCGGGGGGGGGGGGGGGGGGGGGTTGTCTGTGTATGCTTGTTCAGTTATTAATATTATTTTGGTTAGTGAGTATGGTAGAGGTAAGGGTAAGAATGTAGAAATGTCATTTATTTTATTTGGTAGTATTTAGTGTCGGAGGGTAAGTTTGGAAGTGAGACTTATGGAAGTGTGTAAATATGCGTTTCGTTGAGTTTGAAATTATTATTGTTTTGGGAGAGAGGTGAAGGAATATAAAAGACGGCAATTGCCATTGCGGGAAGGGTGATGTGATTACCTTTTTCTTTTGTTAGTTATTCTTATGTTTATTTTTGCACACTTGTTTTAGTGCATCTAAAGAACTAAGCCCTGGATTAGTCCGCCGCCGTTGCTGTGCTGAAGGGCTGGGTGGTACGATTGTGGGAGTACGTCGCCGTACCTGAGCGGCGCTGTTGCGAGCGTCGTGGCAGACACCGCGTTTAGCCCAGGTCGGGTCGTCCCATTTAGTGTTTACTAACTTACTTTAAGTAAAGTCTTGTCCATTTGTAAACTGGTAAAAGAACGTCGTGAGACTAATTTTGTTTCCTTGTGGTGACAATATTACCGAGAGAAACTTTGTCACAGTGACGGAAATATTGTGTATTCTATTTATTCAAAAGGAGCCATGTGCTATGAAGGACTTTATCGCGGAAGCGAAAGCATTAATTTAATTTGAGCTTGTCATTTGTGCTCCCGTCAAGGAGACCCAGTAACTTGTAAATTATATTAATTTTTTTGTCACATTATTTTCTTCTGTATTTTATAAAGGATATTTGTTTTATATTTGATGTTATTGTGTATTGTGTATGTTGGATATTCATGCTGGGGAGTGTGGATGTGTGTGTGTGAGTGTGGTGAGTGAGTGTGGAGTTAGGATTGAGTGAGGATATTTTGAATTACTGTTATTTTTATATGGAATAAATGTTGTCGTAATTGTTCTTCTGGTATTTGTGTTAGGTTGGGATGGTTGTACTCGAGTAGTAGCGCTGACAGTTCGCGCCCCGGAAGCCGCGAGGATCATTTTTGCACCAGAAATATTGGGGAAGAGGAAACATTGCCTCCTCCGCCCCTCTTCCTCCCACGCCATATTTCCTTTAGGGTGCCGGCGTCGCCCGAGCCCCACCCCCTCCCCATGGGAACTTACGCGAGTGCCGGTCTTTTCGAAACAGTACACTGCAGAATTATATAGTCAACAGCATATCGCCCACTCGGCCACGCAGCACCTCCTCTTTGCAAGAAAACGAGAACCTGAAAATGTTGGAACTATGCGGGGTTTTGACACGAGTTACAACTGCTTCTGCATAATTACACTTACCCCTTGTCAGCCACGGCAAAACACAGATGAACGCAGACAGAGCACACCAACTTGTTGGAGGAGCCATTTCTCTGTACTTCCTCGTACACCTTCAGGCGGGGTAGAATAATTATCGTTAGCGTGTATCGGGCGTCGTTATTGAAAAGGTCTATAAAAAAAAAAAAAAAGGCCATCGCTGTGTGACCTCGGTGTTAGAGTGTGTGCAGTGTGTAAACTGTGCGAAAGTAAATGAGGCGTGTTATGTGCTAGGAGTGATTTCCTTTCACAGGCGTTGACCAGTGATTCTTGTTAAGATCACACACGCCTCGCGCCAGCGAAACCTCTCAGTAGTGGAGTTTTGAGTACGCAAGGTATGACCACACTTCAAATAATGCACCGTTGGTTTCTGAAGTCTCGGTTCGTTCAACAACCATAAGCCAACACTGACCGCCCAAGGAACATGGATACAAATTTGGTCTCAGCAAGAGACATAGATCCTCATGAGCCCCCGCAGTCGCGGGGGCTCATGAGGATCTATGTCTCTTGCAGTTGGATCGTGTTCAATTTTTCTCGGCAGTGAAGGGGTTAAGTATATACTTTAGAACACGCACACACAAATATCAGTCAGTTGAAAGAATAGTGCCAGTTATATGATGTAATTTATATAACTCGTACCCTTTGCCAGAAAATGTGTTACCATACTGCATCATACTGTGAGGGATGTATACGATAGTCTTGTTCTTTACCTGTGTATTTTTCTGAGGGCTGGCGATTGGCTGCCTGATAGGAGGGACCAGGGGATCTAGCTGTGTGTATGTCCAGCGCTGAGTAATTTCCCTTGGTATGTGTACTATTCTACCAGCGCTAGCCTCACCTATCTGGTTTGTGAGCGTACTGCATCATGACACGTGTGGTGATACGGGCTGTGCTGCCTCCTCCGCAGTTTTGCCTGTTTCGTTGCAATGCCACACAACGATTAGATATTGAGGCGGGGTAAAGTATACACGACCTGCTGCATCACATCACCTCGGATAGAAAAGTTTATGTCGACTATGAGGTTGAAAACACTTTTCAAGAAGTCGGTGTATAAATAAATTAAACCATGCCTGACCTCCTGTTATGCTAAATAATCACGAGTGCGCAATTCGACCAATAAAATGCGAGCATCTGCTCGCGTTTTATCGGTCGAATTGAGCACTCGCGCTGTATTTGGCATAACTAGAGATCACGTTTAAATTAATCTGTGTATATAAATTTCAGCGACTACTTAGAACAAATGTGACATATTACTGGGTTTGTTTCTTCTCCAAAGGCCCTCGCGTCAAGATGAAATAATGTTACGCTTTCTGTCTGTTTCTCTCTCTCTCTCTCTCTACCAAAACTTTTACCGTTGTCAAATAAAGGATCATTGTCATTGTCATTCTCTCTCTCTCTCTCTCTCTCTCTCTCTCTCTCTCTCTCTCTCTCTCTCTCTCTCTCTCTCTCTCTCTCTCTCTCTCTCTCTCTCTCTCTCTCTCTCTCTCTCTCTTATAGTGGACAACCAGTTAAGCTGGGAGCCGCATACTGACTCTATATGCAAAACAATCTCCAAAAATCTGTTCCTATTATCAAAACTACGCCATATAGTTAATACTGATATCCGTAAACTCTTTTTCCATGCGCATATCAAAACGCATTGTGACTACAGTTCTACCGTCTGGGATGGATGCAGCGAAGTTCACATGAAAAAAAGTTAATTCCTTGTATCGTCGGGGCATTAAATTAATACTTCCCGTCCCTTCTTCGACTGATGAAAAATTAAAATCTCTGAAGTTACTAACTTTGAAAAAACAGTTTGAATTTAATCGTTGTGTCTTACTGCACAAGATCATGCACGGAAAAGCCCCACCCTATCTAAAAACTCTATTTTCCGACAATAATAGGAAAAACACGAGAAATAGCTCGATCCACCTTCCAAAAATTAGATTAGACATCTGTAAAACCAGTCTGTCTTTTTCAGGCGCTAAAGCGTGGAATATTTTACCTCCACACCTAAAATCAATTTGTAATATTAGCGTCTTCAAAGATCGCCTCCATAAATATTTACTTCAGAATTAATAGTATGTTCGGCTCCCTTATGCTACTATTCGTATAGTTAGTGACACGTTTCCTATTACCTAATACTCTTCTACTGTTGCTGCAGATTATGTAATAGTTCGACTGTCTGCATTAACATGTCAGGTTCATACCTGTGTATATATATTTTTGTTTATTTCTTTTTTTTTCTCTCTGAGGGTGTGTGTGTGTGTGGGGGGGGGGGTGGAATGGGTCTTTTTACTTACATATTATGTTTTATCTTTTCATGTATCGTCTGATGTATTTTTATAATATGTGTAGATTAGCAGGACAGTTTGGAAGATAGGCATTGATATGCCTACAACTTTTTATCCTAAATATAAACATCATCATCATCATCATCTCACACACACACACACACACACACACACACACACACACACACACACACACACACACACACACACAAGCATACACACACATTCATACACACACACTCAAGCACACACACACACACACAAGCATACACACACATTCATACACACACACTCAAGCACACACACACACACACACACACACACACACACACACACACACACACACACACACACACACACTCCCCAGGCCATCTGTTGACAGGTTACACAAATTAGATAAACTCTGAATTTCTTACCTTATGGAGAAGACGCATAGCAGAAGCTCTGGTTATGGATATGACTAATGCTATGACTGTTGTTATGACGGTTGATATAACTGTTAATATGAGTTTTGATATGACTATTGATGTGACTGTTTAAACGGGCTTTGAATTAACTGTTGATGCAACTGTTGATACGACTGTTAATATAGCTGTTAACCCCTTTCCTGCCACAGTACGTGCATTGTTGTTTCTGAAATCTTTGTTCATTGAACAACCAACGGCCCAAAACGTCCAAGAAACATGGATACAAAATGGTCTTAGCAAGAGGCATAGATCTTCATGAGCCCCCACAGTCGCGAAGGCTCAGGAGGATCTCTGCCTCTTGCGGTTGTTTACTTTAACTCGGCAGTGAAGGGGTTAATATGACTGTTGTGTTAAGCAGCTTATTAATGTGATGTGATATATGTCTGTGCAGATCGAATGGGTGTGGCAGTACAAGGACTACCAGGGGTTCATGTACAACGTCTACCCCAGAAACGAAGACATCGTGACTGAAGGCATCGTTCACGACACGAGCAGAAGATGTCTCAACTGACAGGTCAGCACGTTGACAAGATCAAAAGACAGCTCACCATTGTAGACAAGAGACGGGAGTACCGGTGTTTTGTCAGGAGGAATGGCGTCCCTTCTGAACCAGACTCCGAGCACTCCGCTTCATATACACTTGGCAACGTCTACGAAGGTAAACGAAGGTTTCTCTGTGACGCGTATTTTGATTTTTGTTCTCTCACGAAAATATATTTTTACTACAAAATGACACAATGCACACTACTTCACACGTCATAAAAACGTCATGGCATGTAGATTAATCCGGTGGCGTAATTTCTATTTTCAAGCTACACGCTTATTTGTACCGATTAACCCCTTCACTGCCCAGACAAAAGGTGAACACGATCCAACTGCAAGAGACATAGATCCTCATGAGCACCCGCGACCGCGGGGGCTCATGAGGATCTATGCCTCTTGCTGAAACCAATTTGTTTTCTTGATTCTTGTACGGTTTTGTCTTTTGGTCGTTGAATAAACCAAGATTTCAGAAGCAACAATGTTCGTACGGAGTACTTGCAGTGGCAGGGAAGGGGTTGAGTTGTTAACGAGTGTACGCTTACTTACACGCCGGAGAATCCCTCATACAAACCATAGGACACAAACCAAGGGAGACAAACACATACACAGACAATCAAGTTCAACCCCTCGCAATGGTATCTAAGTGTTTGTTTGCGTTTTTGTTCAGGATCGAGCGATTCGCATTGATATGAATTCGATAGTGTATATACACGCGTGTATTGATCCATTTTCAGAGGGTCTCAACACTGGTTGGCATTTACCAAAACCTGGATATAATACTAGTATGGGTCAGGGACCAGTGTGACTCGGAATGTGGATAATTACTCGGCTCCAACCCCAGGAGAGGCAGAATATGCAGCTAGGGACACTATGTCGTTTCCATGTCTGTCAAATGAGTCTCCTTATTGGTAAAAGACGGCATCTGGGCGACTGTGCGCGGGCCCACTGCGGCCGACTTCGGCCCGATTGCCTTTTGCGGACTGGGTTATGCACAACACTGATTACCCCTTGACTGACGCAGCTGTTCTGCGGATAAAGATTTTTCTTATCGTGAATCGAAACATGATCCAGCCTAAAAAATATTTCTGAACACATAAAAAAATCTTTGTTTTCACCCACGGTTACCAATACCACGACTACCACGCCAGGACCAACGAAGGCTGGACACTCGACAACACCCGCCAGCTCTGGGTCGACTAAGCTTGACGTCATCATTGGTCAACTCTTTGTCGTCGTCAGTGCGATTCACTTTGCAAAAATATTTATCTAACTAACGATCTAAAGGTTAATTTATTTGAATTTAATGCGTGAAAATGTCTATTCGACGAGCTTTTTCCATTGCTTTTTAGTAGGAGAAACATTGGAGTTGATTAACCCATTTAGCCCCGGCACCCTGCAGTAGTTCACTGCAACATTGCTGACACCAGAAGCACAGGGGGAATACACCATAAGTGTTTCTGATACCAAGAGTGTTACAAAGGTAACAGTACGTCTGTTACAGTTCATCTCTTTAACTGAGAGTTATGGGTTATTTAATTATGTTGTATGGGCAGACAGTAAATATCCCCATGAGGGATTAATAACGTATTATTGTATTGTGTTGTATTGTATTGTATTGTATTGTATTGTATTGTATTGTACAGCAGAAGAAGAATTGACCATGATAATTCAAGGGTAGTACCAAATTAGCTTGGCGCCTTCAGAATTATCATGGTCAGTCCATCTCCTGCAGCTGGCACATACTCGTTAGGTAACACTACCAACATTTGGAAATGCGGCCGTGGCGGTAAATGAGTTAAACGACTCATCCAATCAGAGAACACTTCTTGGCCATTTGCAAGAGCATGTGGGAGTTGGAAGTCTACAAAACGTTGGAAATATGTACATGGAACATATCAAGCCAACACAACACTCCATCCGCACAAAGCTTCAATTTGCATGATCTCCTCGGACAAGACACACATGGTCAAGAGTCAAAAACTAGTGACCACTTTGATTGATACAGACAACATAACACATCCTCACGAAACGACTGTGTTTCCGAAATCTGTGTTAACCCTTATCATTCGGAATACACCAGTGTGTGAAATAAGTTTGACTAAAATAGTTCAAGGGTAGTGCCAGAATAGCTTGGCGCCTCTAGGCGCCAAGCTATTCTGGCACCACCCTTGAACTAAAGCCATTGGTCTATAACCTTATCTGTAAGTACTATAATGTAGCTTGCATATGGCAGTGTACAATTTTGAAGTTTATAGCCTCAGTAGGATATGGGTTAATTCAACACCAAAGAGCCCCAAGCCGCATAAGAGACGCTGATGCAAACTGATGTAGCTAAGAGACAAAGAGCAATTGCTGGGGCTCCTGAGAATCTATGTCTCTTACAGTTTGTGGTGTTCAGTTTTTTTGGGTCCTGTGGAAAAATTTGAAGACCGCCGGTTGACGATACGGAATCAACTGCGGGGGTTCATGATAATTTATGTCTCTTGTGGTGGGGTTGCGGTGGGTTTTCCGCGGCAGTGAAGGGGTTAACGTCAGCAAAAGGTCCCACATTTGTCAACATCAGAGTTGAAGGAAAATATGCGGGGAAGACTATGGGAGGCGCCGATTTGGAGGTAGCCTGAGAGTCTTTCGTAGTTTCACACAGACGTGATTATCATATGGAATATTCGCTTTTGTATATGGGTTTGATTATTCAATAAACAAGATTGTTTCGTTATCATAACTTCCTCGTTCATTTCATGTGTGCGTGTGTGTGTGTGTGTGCGTGTGTGAGTGTGTGTGCGTATG
>BTPG01000003.1:108071760-108102436 GCA_036245525.1 Semisulcospira habei | reverse complement strand
CTCTCAACTGCTGTCTACTTTGTATTGTTTCTTAACCCGTTCAGTGTCAACTGACGCTGACTGTGTTTCTGCAATCCGGGTTAACTCATTCAGTCCCGACACACCGCAGCAAGACATGGATCGAGCATGATAGTTCAAGGATGGTGCCAGGAAAAGCTTGGCGCCCATGGGCGCCAAGCTATTCTGGCACAACCCTTGAATTATCATGTTCGATGTGTCTCTAGAATTCTAATACAGTCCTTCAAAAGGCAACTTGAAAATTTGAGGATTTCGGTCCTGGGGTAAAATGTGTTAATTCAACACAAGGAAAAAAACCCCTAACTATCTCAGGAACGTTAATTCAGAGTGGTGTCATAAAAAGAGTTATAGATCCTCATGACCCCCGCAATCTTTTTTAATTAAAGACCAAAAAATAAATAAATAAATAAATAAATAAATAAATAAATAAATAAATAAATAAATAAAATAAAATAAAATACACTTTAAACAAATCTAGATGTCCCAGAAACATGGATTCAAAGTGGTGCCAGCAAGAGGCATAGATCCTCAGGAGTCCCCGCGACAGCGGGGGCACATGAGGATCTATGCCTCTTGCAGTTGGGTGCTGTTGAAATTATCTCGACACTCAAATGGTTAAACACACACATCTATTGTTGCAGTTGTCCAATAACACGTTGAGTCACCGTTATTAGGCAACACGTGCACAGGTGTGAATCTGGGAGCAGCGTGACTTTTTTTCTGCAACTTTGTGTGATTTATGCCAAGTTATATCAGTGATAAACCAATAGCGCCCGCCTAAACGGCCTAAATCACAACAAAAAAAGTTGCAGAAAAAGTCAACCTCGGCGTCGACCCAACCTCGGCCAAAGTGACATATACTGCTCAAAAATAGTAAGGTATGTTACCTTTTCAGCTTGAATTACTAAAAGTCCTCGGAATCGATATAATCACGGGTATATAAGTGATTAGACAACCCACTGGCCTACAATTTCACAACATTGGTGTGACATATAGAGCTCACATAAAGTAAAGGACGTATTACTTTTAGGTTGAATTATGAAAATGTCCCAAAACGTTTAAACGTTAATCAGGCCTAAAAGGTGACTACACTTTGCAGATGTAAGGTATTTTCCGACATTTTAGTAATTCAAGCTAAAATTATGACTTACTTTACTTATTGTGAGCACTATATGTCACACCACTGTCGTTGTGGAATTTTCGGCCAATGCGATGGTTAATCACTATTATTATAACCATCATTATACCCATCGCGAGAACGTTTAGTAATTCAAGCTGAAAAGTTAATGTACCATATTATTTTTTAGCATTATATGTCACACTGACCAAGGTTGGGTCAACTCCGAGGTTGGGACCCAACAAGCAGGGCACAAAAATACACGCAACGAACTCTTTGTGACGTCAACGCAAAAAGAGTCCCAGCCGTGCAAGCACATGGGTACAGAGTGGTACCAGCAAGAGACATAGAGCCTCATGAGCCCCCGCAAATGCGGGGGCTCATTAGGATCTATGCCTCTTGCAGCTGGATCCGGTTCAGTTCGTCTTGTCAGTGAAGGGGTTAACCAGTTTAGTATTGATCGGTTTTGTTTCTTTGTTTGTTTGTCCAGGTGAGGATCCAAAGATCTATCCGGAGTCCAAACCTTTCTGGACGCCGTTCAAAAACTGAGACTGGAACGGCTGTGTTTATACCACGGAAGCACGCACGCACGCACGCACGCACACACACACACACACACACACACACACACACAAACACACACACACACACACACACACACACACACACACACACTAATAAAAAATACATTTTCAAAATATGATAGGAAAAATATGAGTGACTTTAATATTTAATACTTAGAATTAAATGTCGAACAGTGAACTTTCACCTTTGAGTATTTGCCAGTTTATTGTTTCCTTGCGCCGATACACGGCCTTAAATAGACGTGGCGCAAGAAAGCAAAGCCCGCGTGCAGGCGACACGACTTAGCCGGACAATGAGTGTAGCAAAAGGTGTCTTAGTTGCCAGTCAAATATATTGAAATAACTAACGAAGGAAACATCCAATACTAATAAAGCTAAACATTTCAGAAAGGGAATTCATAGGGCTTTCCGATGAACTCAGTTAAGAAAAGATTGTTACTAAACAGAATGTTATATAAATATTTACAATGAATGCTACGCAAGGGACGTGGAACGTGAAAGCGTGAACAACGTAAATATTACCATGGCAGGTTATCGATGGCACAAAACAAATACGTCCCAGTGCGCAAAAGTCCATCTGGCCGACGTCGGCCGCCGTTGGACCGCGCACTGCCGTGTCAGCCGTGCACGGGCCAACTTACTTCGGCCGTAGCCATCCCGATGACCTTTGGCGCATTGGGGTATTCTAAAAATAGCAAATGCATGTTGGCAGCTATGTTGAATCTAACGGCAATTCAATCAGCTTTCTATATTCGATAGATCGGAAGGTACAGAGCTTCAAAACTAATAGAAAACAAATGAGGAAACCATTAGGCTATTGCGGACGACTCGCCGCGTCACGCAGGTGGTGACGTCACGGCTAGCAGCTGTACGCGGAAACCTCAGACGCTGGCTTAAAATAAGTACACGGGGACAGAGGCCATCAGTCGGGCCGTCGTCGGCCGCCGTTCGCCACCGCCGTGCGCGGGTCAACGGCAGCCGATGTCAGCACAAAGACAGTACAAGATTTTGAACAACCTGACATGTTTTGGCTGGAAGCTGCGTTTAATGTGACTGTGTATAATCAAAACCCGCGAGCGCTGATCACGGTCTCAGTTTGACTGTTCAACAATGGCTGGTCTTTGCAAATCCGTGGCTTTTTGTAACCCTTCAAACATGCACTTAGTTTTAAGGATGAAGACAAGAGAGACTTGTTGTCAAAATACGAAATTACGAGCGCATACTTAAGTACTTTAAACGACAATAACGAATGTTAGGAGAGCTTATGCAGGGTAGGCATTGTGTCTAGTGAAGGGTTGGAACCCTAGGGAACGTAAAGAAGTCATTCCTAAAGCATTTTCATGGATTTTAAATCGCAGTGCCTTTAAGGTTGAAGTACTCGCATGCACTGTGATTTCAAATTACAATGATTTCATAGGTTTTTAAAAAATCTAAGTGCTGTAATTTTGATTGAGAGTGCTTTGACCTTAAGTAATACCTGAGACTTTCAAAGGCGTGTGTTTCTTCTTTCTTTGTTATTTCCTTGTATTCCCCACACGTGGCAGTCACTGTTTGGCTGGAATTTAGAAATTTGATGACCAAATAGCTGTGGACATGCGAAAGAACTCGTATTCGTAGTCGTTGTCCCATAAAAGACGCGTTTGCCTCCGCTGCGACCATGCACAGAAAACAACCATCAAATGGCGTAAACTGTTAGTTACACGGCACGCCACAAAAATCACTCTCACATAGGCACAGTTATCAGTTGTAACTATACATCTTGACATACACATGGAGCACATTCCGAATGTGATTCAAGGGAGATAATTTGTGTCACTGTGACAGTAACCGCTTATTGGTAACTCACCTTAGTTTCAGGGCGCTGATTTTATGTTAACTGCGGATGTGCAACAAAGAGAAACGAAAGTTCCCGCCTGCAGTAGCCTCCCACCCCCTCCCCCCCCCCCCTCCCGCCAGAAAAGTCAGAAAGTGTCACAAGTAAGTCCCGGAGGTGGGCTTTCAGCTGCACTGTGAGTAAAGTGACGTCATTACAATAAGTTTCACGTCACGACAGTATTCTATAAATTAGATTAGTCAGTTAGTTATTGGGGTTTAACGCCGAGCAGGCGACTAAAGCCATCTCACGGCGGGAAGGGTACAAGTCTGGTCAGCCAGTTTAAGAGAAAGGTCTTAAAACATAATGTTAATACAGTGTACAAGTATTCTTAGCTAAAAAGTCACACAGGTCAATCGTACATCTCTAAAGACTTCGG
The DNA here is from genome assembly GCA_036245525.1 of Semisulcospira habei. NCBI lineage: Eukaryota > Metazoa > Mollusca > Gastropoda > Semisulcospiridae > Semisulcospira > Semisulcospira habei. Next base: position 108,098,465 of record BTPG01000003.1, on the reverse strand, counting down.
AAGTTCATAAGAACAGTCAGATTTATACAGACTACAGAGACTTAAATCTTGTAAAACAATTTGGCTTCCTTTTAGAAAACTGAAGATTTTATCCGGGTGAACGTCCCGAAACAAAACCTTCAAATTGTCGGCTGTACAGTGTTTCCGCCTCATATCGATTAGGTCAGAACATGATGTCAAAAAGTGATTCACCGAAAACGACTCGTCGCAGGCGAAGCACCAGGGGCGTTCCTCCCCTTTCAATAAGAAGGAGTGCGTGACATATGTATGGCCAATGTGAAGCCGAGTAAGGACAGACTCCTCACGGCGGCCGCCACAGCGATGAGGTAGAATGTCGGACACTCTAGGAAGAGGTTCACGGAGCCTGTTCGCCTCTTCCTTGTCCCAATCAGCCCAGGCTGCCACTCGCGAGACACATAGGCATCAATGATGGGCTTAAAATCTCGAAAAACAGTTTTGGAATTGTGACGTAAATCTTTACATATTAACCTCTTTCCTGCCTCAGTCCGGACGCATGTGTTTTTAATTGTGACGTAAATCTTTACATATTAATATCTTTCCTGCCTTAGTCCGGACGCATGTGTTTTTAATTGTGACGTAAATCTTTACATATTAACCTCTTTCCTGCCTCAGTCCGGACGCATGTGTTTTTGCTTTGTTTTGTTGTTGTAGTCTTTGATGATTCAACGACTAAAGCTACAACTTGGTGTCCGAAAAACGTGGACACAACTTCGCCTCAGCAAGAGACATAGATCCTCATGAGCCCCCGCGACTGCGGGGGCTCACGAGGATCTATGTCTCTTGCAAAACTGAACCGTGTTAAAATGCAAGGGTTAAAATGAGTTACGTCACAATTCCAGCATGGCGCTGAGACGAGATGTACGTCAATAACGAATGCACCATTCGCAATAATTATTGTTCTTTTTTTCTGCAGCGTCATCCAACGGTGGTGTTTCGCGCGTCGCTGGTGGGGGGGATGTCCACATTGGAACGATGGTGGCGACTTGTGGGTTGTTGTGGGTGGGGGTGAAACAAAACTAAGTGACCTTCAGCTTCTTTTCTGTGACCTACAAAGTACGACAGCGGGCTATATAGCGCTACTGCGCAGACTGGTTGTGAGCAATAACATTGCCACCCAGAAACGGGCCGCTCGGAAACAGCTTTCAGGCACCACAGGCAGCTTTCATTTAGCCGTTTTAACCCCACGGGCGCATTTCCAAAATGTGTACAGGTATCACCTAAAGATTATGTGCCAGCTGATTGAGACGGATTGACCATGATAATTCAAGCTTAGGGTAGTGCCGGATGAGCTTGGCGCCAGAAGGCGCCAAGCTCACCCGGCATTACCCTTGAATAATCATGGTCAATCCATCTCCTGCTAAAGGGCGCTGGAGCTAAATGGGTTAACTCATCGAGACGTGCCGCGTCCAGTTGCGCGACTTTATGCCGCGTAACATATGCGGCACGTCTGGCGTGACTTAACACCTTTGTACATCCACATAGTCACCAGTATTGTAAACAGTGTGTGCTGTAAACAGTGTGTGTGTGACTTTAATGTAAACAGTGTGTGTGACTTTACTGTTAACAGTGTATGTGACTTTACCGTAAACAGTGTGTGTGACTTTTCTGTAAGCAGTGTGTGATTTTACTGTAAACAGTGCTGGGGGCTGCGTGCACAAGGGAGTTAACAATGTCATGCCATGTTGTGACGCTGCCGATTACCTAAGAAAAGATGAATAGAATCCAAGTGCGCAAAGGCCATCGGGGTTCAACGGCGGACGACGTCAGCCCGATGGCCTTTTGCGCACTGGGATATTGTGTACCTGTTTGTAATGTCTCTTTTGAAAAGAAGCACTCTTAGACAAGAGAGTTATAGCGCAGTTTATTAATACTCTGGGATAAAATCGGAAATTTTAATAAACTGTGTAGTAATTGTCTTTTCTAAGCGTGTTCCTTTCTTCGTTGGGACGCTCTCTGCATTGTACACTTTTTTCAGTCACCTTTCCGGTCTGGATTTTATGTCAAGTCCTGAACCCGGTTACAATCAATAATAGCCACGTTCGGTATACAACGCCATTACCGGTAAGCTTTTCTACACAGCTACTGCGCCAACAGTGTCCGCGGGACAGCGCTATTACCGGCAAGCCTTTTTACACAGCTGCTGAGCCAACAGTGTCCGGACAGCACCATTACCGGCAAGCCTTTCTACACAGCTACTGCGCCAACAGTGTCCGGACAGCGCCATTACCGGCAAGCCTTTCTACACAGGTACTTCGCCAACAGTGTCCGGACAGCGCCATTACCGGCAAGCCTTTCTACACAGCTGCTGAGCCAATTTAACAGTGTCCGATCCGGACAGCGCCATTACCGGCAAGCCTTTTCTACACAGCTGCTGAGCCAACAGTGTCCGGACAGCGCCATTACCGGCAAGCTTTTCTACACAGCTGCTGAGCCAACAGTGTCCGGACAGCGCCATTACCGGCAAGCCTTTCTACACAGCTGTTGAGCCAACAGTGTCCGGACAGCGCCATTACCGGCAAGCCTTTCTACACAGCTGCTGAGCCAACAGTGTCCGGACAGCGCCATTACCGGCAAGCCTTTCTACACAGCTGCTGAGCCAACAGTATCCGGACAGCGCCATTACCGGCAAGCCTTTCTATACAGCTGCTGCGCCATCGTCGTTGGCACTGTCGCGCAGTTGCAAAGAGTCATAATTTGACTTCACAGGCAGTGAGTATCACTATGTGTGACGTCAGATGTTGACGTAACAAAGCTGCATGGCTCGCGTAATCATCAGTTTAACCCTTTAATTGCCTTCACAGTGTTCTTTCCGGAATCTTTATGAATTCAACCCCCGATAGAGCCCTTTATGAATTCAACCCCCAAAATAGCCCCTGCCCCCTGAGAATGCACGGACACTGAGACACTGGTGCCAGCAAGAGGTATAGATCCCCATGAGCCCCCGCATCTGCGGGGGCTCATGTGGATCTATGACGCTTGCAGTTGGATTATGTTCACTTTAGTTCGGCAGTGAAGGAGGAAACTTAAAAAAAAAAAAGTTTCTGTACACACGTTTTATTAACAATCGCGACGTTCTTGCTGAATGAGATGACGAGACCCACAGATGAATCAAGAATTGTTCGAAATACTCAAAGAATATTCGGAAAACGTCAGTGGTGCGAGCCCAGGCAAAGTTAGGCAACTCTAGCTCTGCACAGCAGACGCCCGTCTCGGCAATCCCCGTGGTCAAGTTTCCTGTTTGTGCTGGACCATTTCTATTTGCGACATTCAGAAGACGAATGGCAGCTTCGTGAGTTTCGGCCTCAGCGCTGAACAGGTTAAGTTTTAACCACAAGGTTCTGGTAGGGTGATCTCAGGCCGACATCGTCCATATTCAGAGAAGTGTAGGAAGCTGTTAGGAAGTGAAAAGAAATTAAAGGCCCACTACCGCCGTGACTGTTCAAAGATACACTTCTGTAACAGATGGTTACGAAATGCAGCATACAGGTATAACTATGATTAATTTAGATACAGAACAATCCAGTTCAGCACACGTCGTTTTGATATCAAATAGCCTGATAACGACTCCACTCCGTTCTAGAAATGCAACATTATCAGTGCGAGAAACAGCTAAAAAAAAAAAAAGACTGACACACTAACGGCAGCGCAGAATAAATAAGTGCGATTACGCGTGTGCTTTTGCTGCGTGCTCAAACTGCTGTTAAATTTCATTATGTGTGTCGACAAGGTATATCAAACGCAAATGGTGTTGTAATGTGTCTTCAGATTTATGCGTAATTGAACTTTAACCCATTCGCGACCAGCCACGTCCGGATGCGCGGTATAAGCAAAGACCTTTGTGTCGGCATAAGCCGCGCATCCTGTTGCGGCTGGCCGCTAAAGAGTTAAGAAACATTACATGACATTAGGAAACAGAATGAAATTTAATCCAGTCTGATTCAAACCCACGCCAGTTCAGTCCAGTCAAAGTACACTGACGAGCAAACGAAATGCGAAGTTGTTTGGAATCATCGGAAACACCAAAGTGTTTCCGATGATTCCGAAAAGGTCTGTATGCGCGCAGCCACCGGTACTGTAAACAATGGCAGGAGGCACACGGGGGTTACACCTGAATTCAATCCAAAAACAAACGTCTATTTCTCCATCAGCGATTCGATGTATAACGATCACATCATCTCTGAAGTCTGAGCATTTTTTGGGTTGAACGTTTATGTCGTTGTCGTCGTCATCGCTGTCGTTGTCAGTGTCACATCCCAAACAACAAAGCAGAAACAACAATATTAACTGACGAAAATCAAACAAGAGAAACAACGACCGTAAAAAAAAGTAATCGTAAACTTCAAGTGTTTTCCGTCTTTTCAAAGAATATAACAGAAATAAACACGGTTCAGACGTTTCGCTTTTTGACATGAATTTTTCCTTTCGTCTCAGAGTGAAAGCTCGCTTGCCGTTTTGAATGGATGGTGACAGGCATAGATCTTTATGAACCCACCCGCCACCAGGTTCATGAGGCTCTATGCCTCTCCCATGGCTCAATGTCTATATATATAGTGAAAGGGACATAACTATAAATAACTGCTTTCTCTTACCGTTGTCGTCAAGTGGCTCCGCAGCAGACATGATATCTTGCGTATCTCTGCCACCTGAGTGTTGCACCTCGTCAGACTGGGGAGTCGTGACGTCAAGTTCGACTGGTTCTTCCCTTCATGAACAAGCACATTTTCAAAAGTCACATATGTAATATTTGTTCCTTGACAGATTATGTTTTGCCAATTTTATTTAAACGAGACAAGCGTGATCGGTTGTTGATTTATCAAAACGCCCATTCGCGCTTAACGACTGATTGATTTTTTTGAAAGCAGGATAAAAGTCCGGTGTGATATGTCAAAAGCTCCCTTACGCCAGATGGACTGGGGGTCCTTTTGGCGTGCACCACCCAACTGCAAGAGGTATAGATCCTCATGAGCTCCCGCAGTTGCGGCGGCTCATGAGGATCTATGTCTCTTGCTGAAAACTTTCTGTATTTTTCCTTTTTTGAAGGCTTGTCATCTTTGATATTGAACTGACAATGAGTTCAAACACGCAGTCTTCGTCCAGTGGCAGTAATGGGATGAACTGACGACTGGTTCAGATCACACAGATCAGTAAACAATGCAGCTCCAAACTTTACTTTGTGGGTCTGACATCCGGGGCCCTTTTTGTGCCTGTGAAACAGAGAATACAAGTACAGTAAATTCTCTTAACAGCTAACTAACAGCGGTTATCCCAAATCAGAAGTAGGTCACTCCTTGCACGGATTTCAAACATTCCGAGGATTTATCCAGCCTATTCCACCTGCCAGCCACAAGGGCTCGTGCGAACAGACGCCTCTTGTTGTGAAGGAGTTGTCTCATCACCATCTCGAGATCTCCAGTGTGAGGTACTCATCCGGTATTAACAGTACGACTGCTACGAGGACGCGTGCCGCAGTGATTAGGCGACCCTTGTACGTAGTCCTTATAAAAGGGCGAAACCTACCGGTTTTGACCTGATTCTGAATTTGGAATAACTCGTATTGCTAACCGCTGCCTGCGGTAAAAATAATAATAAAATAAAAAAATAAAATAAAAATCAAAATCGCAGTACCCGCCTCTTCCATAGTGGTTCAAGTAATCACGACACATCGTCGCTTCTCCTTAGCCGTGAGATAATCCATGGAGATCGATGCTTTCAATGAACGGTGGGGTTAACACCTTCACTGTCGAGAAAATGTGAATACCATGCACCCAACTGCAGGAGGTACTGATCCTCATGCGAACTCGCTGTTGCAGGAACTCATGAGGCTCTATGCCTCATGAAGACACCACTGTGTATAGATCTACGTTCCTTTCACGTTATTTTGACGCTGAATTACAGTGATTTCAAAAGAGGTATAGATCCTCATGAGCCCCCGCAGTTGCATGGGCTCATGAGGATCTATTCCTCTTGCTGTCATCCCTTTGTATCTATGTTCCACGGTAGACTGGGGCTCTTTGACGTTGGATTTAACACATTCTGCCCCAGGACCGAAATTCACAAATTTTGAAGATGCCCTCTGAAGAACTGTACTACAATTCTAGAGACAGATCGAGCATGATAGTTCAAGGGTGATGCCAGAATAGCTTGGCGCCTATGGGCGCCAAGCTATTCTGGCACCACCCTTGAACTATCATGTTCGGTCCACTTCTTGCTGTGGTGTGACGGGGCTGAATGTGTTAACGAGGATTTCAGGATCACAATCAGCGTCCGCTGGAGGTAAAGGGGTTAATATTTTTTCGTCTGTAAATAAAACGGACTTGGTGTCACGGTTGTCTACCTTTGTAGTAGCACTTGCGTCTGGCGAGTAGTGTCAGCAAGACCGCCAGCAACGTGGCCGCACCTCCGTAGGAGAAAATGGCCCAGCCGATGACCACAGTGCAGTCCGTCATACTGCCTGCAAACGGATTGAGGTTTCCTGGTCATGTGAGTAGTAACACTGAGACAAAAGACGTTTCTCAGACCACAAGAAAGTAACCCAAGCATTAAAAATGAGGAGGATTTCTTTCCAAATCTAAGGTATTGTTTAGAGCTGACATGCGTTTTTTCTAGAAACATTCTGAGTTGTTCCTGTTTTTAAGCTTATCCTTCTGATCCATCTCTCTCAACCGTAACTCCACCCCCCACCTCCACCCCCCGCCTCCAATCCGCACGGCTATGGCACACACAAACACAGACGGCAGACACCCGGCTTTTCCTACCAGTTATACGTTCTGTGGGCTGGTGTAGCCACAGCCATTTCGAAGAACAAGGTGGGATGGCCCATGCCCACAAAGCCTCTTCTGTGTGAGCTTCCACAATACGTTCGCAAACATCATCATAACACAAACAGAGAGACTGTCCTCCTAAATCAAAGAGAGCATTGCGTCAGCTCATCAGTACACTTGTAAAACACTTACGTGCTAGTGCTTTGCGTCAATTAGAAACATTGTATAAAACACTGTCGCGTTTGCTGTTTTTACGTCACCGTCATTATCTGGTTCTTCTAATGGAATCGAGGAGCTTAACTTTGTACATTTTTTCCGCATTGAAGATTTATTTGCGAAAAAGTTAAAGAGGTACAAAGCTGGCTAAAAAAGGCATCCAATGTCTTTCTGCAAACTTGCTATGTAAAAAATTTCCAGTGCATATAATCAAAATTACGACTCCAATGTGAGTTAACCGACTTTCTGTAAACGGTCATTTAGCTCTTCAATGTAACATCCAATTTCAATATGCTCGAATGGGCACCTAGACACCCCCTGAATGAAGCATTTTCTGTATTCACAAGCTTGTACGTAAGCCAGCTTCGGAGATTATAGTGTGTACACACACACACACACACACACACACACACACACACACACACACACACACACACACACACACACACACACGCGCGCGCCCAAACATGTGTTTTGATTCGATCTACCATACCCTACACACTGAATAACAAAGGGCGGATAATAGTTTGCAAGACGACAGCATCCAATCTTAGGCTTCATCTCAAGGTTTATTGACTTTTTGAGTTTTCCTATTTTGATTTTCTTACATTGCGAAATGCGTCCGGTTTTATTCTATCGGCATTAACCTGGGATGACAAAAGCTATATTCATTTATTTTCATTTACTGAAAGAATTCCATTTTCTTGTTTGGAGTGCTGAGCAGGACTATATAATTATATAGTCTATAAAACATAATGGCGGCTTTTCCGTATAAATCGGTTTTAAATTTAGTAGGGGAGTTGTCCGAGTGAATGCCGATCTATTGTCATCTATTACTAGTATCAGAATGGCTGGGAACACAACAGGTGAATCATCGATCATGCCCTTCGATCACTGTACTTTTTGATACTGAACAGAACACAAAGCTTCGGAATTAATTTATATTACAGAAAAACCTAGAATAAATGCATGATGTTGGCAATGCCTGGCATACTTCATTTTTTTTTCATTTATTTATTTTATTTAGCTTAGTCTTTTTGAACACAATTTTTAATTTACGTTCTAACATTGTGATAAAACGTTTAGACCAAGTTGAATATGGATGGTCTTGGAAGGGGGTAAGTAAAAATAAAAATGATATTTGCTACGCCTTTGTATGTTACAAATTTATGAACAAAACAAAGGGGGGGGGGGGGAATCAAAAGAAAAATAATAATAATGATAATAATAATAAATATAATCATAATGATGGAAAAAAATAGGTAGGCCTTTGTATTGATAGCTATGATTAAAATAATTTGAAATACTACTAAAGATATTGTATATTTAAGAAAAGGCGCCTGTGTCACTGAACCACATTACGGACTGGGAAATACTTTCATTTCATTGTTAGGGATAGGCTATTGAATGTGAATTGGAAATAAAATGCTGATTTTTCTGTATAGTATAAAAGTTAAAACAGATTTAGTAGGGGAGTTGTTGTCCCAGCGTCTGTTTAGTCAGGCTGGACTTATTTTAACAAAGATTAGAGCCAGAGTTACTGATTCTAACTTTGAGGCAAAAGTTTTGGTTAAGTACAACTCCAAGAAAGGTTTATAAGGAAGTGTCAGTGTTTTCATGAATCATTGAATGATCAATTAACTTCTTTGGCCCATTTATTCTCAACTGCCTATACAACCTTGTGGCTGTATTTATGTTTTATACTAGACATCACTGTCAGTGTATATATAAGCTGCTTTTCTCTCTCCTATATTTGACTTTAAAGTTGATTATTTACTTGAACTTCAAAATACTTATCAGTCCCAGTTGTGATTACAGTTTTTTTTAAAGTAGTTTGAAAAGTAGTTAGCTACTTTTTTTTTTAAAGTAGCGTAAAAATAGCGAACTACATTTCTTCAAAATGTAATTGTAAAGTAGCGAACTACTATTTTTTACAAATGTAACTGTAGTGTAGCGGACTACTTTTCAAAAGTAGTTTGCCCATCCTTGGACGTGAGAGAAGCTGCGACGACTGAACCCTTGGCTTGTCTTGTTTGTTTGTCTCCGTCCCAGCCGGGGCGTCTTCACGGATGACAGTAAGTGAACACAACAATTCTTTAGTGGCCATAGGCTCGGGGGGGGGGGGGGGGGGGGGGGGGTTGTCTGTGTATGCTTGTTCAGTTATTAATATTATTTTGGTTAGTGAGTATGGTAGAGGTAAGGGTAAGAATGTAGAAATGTCATTTATTTTATTTGGTAGTATTTAGTGTCGGAGGGTAAGTTTGGAAGTGAGACTTATGGAAGTGTGTAAATATGCGTTTCGTTGAGTTTGAAATTATTATTGTTTTGGGAGAGAGGTGAAGGAATATAAAAGACGGCAATTGCCATTGCGGGAAGGGTGATGTGATTACCTTTTTCTTTTGTTAGTTATTCTTATGTTTATTTTTGCACACTTGTTTTAGTGCATCTAAAGAACTAAGCCCTGGATTAGTCCGCCGCCGTTGCTGTGCTGAAGGGCTGGGTGGTACGATTGTGGGAGTACGTCGCCGTACCTGAGCGGCGCTGTTGCGAGCGTCGTGGCAGACACCGCGTTTAGCCCAGGTCGGGTCGTCCCATTTAGTGTTTACTAACTTACTTTAAGTAAAGTCTTGTCCATTTGTAAACTGGTAAAAGAACGTCGTGAGACTAATTTTGTTTCCTTGTGGTGACAATATTACCGAGAGAAACTTTGTCACAGTGACGGAAATATTGTGTATTCTATTTATTCAAAAGGAGCCATGTGCTATGAAGGACTTTATCGCGGAAGCGAAAGCATTAATTTAATTTGAGCTTGTCATTTGTGCTCCCGTCAAGGAGACCCAGTAACTTGTAAATTATATTAATTTTTTTGTCACATTATTTTCTTCTGTATTTTATAAAGGATATTTGTTTTATATTTGATGTTATTGTGTATTGTGTATGTTGGATATTCATGCTGGGGAGTGTGGATGTGTGTGTGTGAGTGTGGTGAGTGAGTGTGGAGTTAGGATTGAGTGAGGATATTTTGAATTACTGTTATTTTTATATGGAATAAATGTTGTCGTAATTGTTCTTCTGGTATTTGTGTTAGGTTGGGATGGTTGTACTCGAGTAGTAGCGCTGACAGTTCGCGCCCCGGAAGCCGCGAGGATCATTTTTGCACCAGAAATATTGGGGAAGAGGAAACATTGCCTCCTCCGCCCCTCTTCCTCCCACGCCATATTTCCTTTAGGGTGCCGGCGTCGCCCGAGCCCCACCCCCTCCCCATGGGAACTTACGCGAGTGCCGGTCTTTTCGAAACAGTACACTGCAGAATTATATAGTCAACAGCATATCGCCCACTCGGCCACGCAGCACCTCCTCTTTGCAAGAAAACGAGAACCTGAAAATGTTGGAACTATGCGGGGTTTTGACACGAGTTACAACTGCTTCTGCATAATTACACTTACCCCTTGTCAGCCACGGCAAAACACAGATGAACGCAGACAGAGCACACCAACTTGTTGGAGGAGCCATTTCTCTGTACTTCCTCGTACACCTTCAGGCGGGGTAGAATAATTATCGTTAGCGTGTATCGGGCGTCGTTATTGAAAAGGTCTATAAAAAAAAAAAAAAGGCCATCGCTGTGTGACCTCGGTGTTAGAGTGTGTGCAGTGTGTAAACTGTGCGAAAGTAAATGAGGCGTGTTATGTGCTAGGAGTGATTTCCTTTCACAGGCGTTGACCAGTGATTCTTGTTAAGATCACACACGCCTCGCGCCAGCGAAACCTCTCAGTAGTGGAGTTTTGAGTACGCAAGGTATGACCACACTTCAAATAATGCACCGTTGGTTTCTGAAGTCTCGGTTCGTTCAACAACCATAAGCCAACACTGACCGCCCAAGGAACATGGATACAAATTTGGTCTCAGCAAGAGACATAGATCCTCATGAGCCCCCGCAGTCGCGGGGGCTCATGAGGATCTATGTCTCTTGCAGTTGGATCGTGTTCAATTTTTCTCGGCAGTGAAGGGGTTAAGTATATACTTTAGAACACGCACACACAAATATCAGTCAGTTGAAAGAATAGTGCCAGTTATATGATGTAATTTATATAACTCGTACCCTTTGCCAGAAAATGTGTTACCATACTGCATCATACTGTGAGGGATGTATACGATAGTCTTGTTCTTTACCTGTGTATTTTTCTGAGGGCTGGCGATTGGCTGCCTGATAGGAGGGACCAGGGGATCTAGCTGTGTGTATGTCCAGCGCTGAGTAATTTCCCTTGGTATGTGTACTATTCTACCAGCGCTAGCCTCACCTATCTGGTTTGTGAGCGTACTGCATCATGACACGTGTGGTGATACGGGCTGTGCTGCCTCCTCCGCAGTTTTGCCTGTTTCGTTGCAATGCCACACAACGATTAGATATTGAGGCGGGGTAAAGTATACACGACCTGCTGCATCACATCACCTCGGATAGAAAAGTTTATGTCGACTATGAGGTTGAAAACACTTTTCAAGAAGTCGGTGTATAAATAAATTAAACCATGCCTGACCTCCTGTTATGCTAAATAATCACGAGTGCGCAATTCGACCAATAAAATGCGAGCATCTGCTCGCGTTTTATCGGTCGAATTGAGCACTCGCGCTGTATTTGGCATAACTAGAGATCACGTTTAAATTAATCTGTGTATATAAATTTCAGCGACTACTTAGAACAAATGTGACATATTACTGGGTTTGTTTCTTCTCCAAAGGCCCTCGCGTCAAGATGAAATAATGTTACGCTTTCTGTCTGTTTCTCTCTCTCTCTCTCTCTACCAAAACTTTTACCGTTGTCAAATAAAGGATCATTGTCATTGTCATTCTCTCTCTCTCTCTCTCTCTCTCTCTCTCTCTCTCTCTCTCTCTCTCTCTCTCTCTCTCTCTCTCTCTCTCTCTCTCTCTCTCTCTCTCTCTCTCTCTCTTATAGTGGACAACCAGTTAAGCTGGGAGCCGCATACTGACTCTATATGCAAAACAATCTCCAAAAATCTGTTCCTATTATCAAAACTACGCCATATAGTTAATACTGATATCCGTAAACTCTTTTTCCATGCGCATATCAAAACGCATTGTGACTACAGTTCTACCGTCTGGGATGGATGCAGCGAAGTTCACATGAAAAAAAGTTAATTCCTTGTATCGTCGGGGCATTAAATTAATACTTCCCGTCCCTTCTTCGACTGATGAAAAATTAAAATCTCTGAAGTTACTAACTTTGAAAAAACAGTTTGAATTTAATCGTTGTGTCTTACTGCACAAGATCATGCACGGAAAAGCCCCACCCTATCTAAAAACTCTATTTTCCGACAATAATAGGAAAAACACGAGAAATAGCTCGATCCACCTTCCAAAAATTAGATTAGACATCTGTAAAACCAGTCTGTCTTTTTCAGGCGCTAAAGCGTGGAATATTTTACCTCCACACCTAAAATCAATTTGTAATATTAGCGTCTTCAAAGATCGCCTCCATAAATATTTACTTCAGAATTAATAGTATGTTCGGCTCCCTTATGCTACTATTCGTATAGTTAGTGACACGTTTCCTATTACCTAATACTCTTCTACTGTTGCTGCAGATTATGTAATAGTTCGACTGTCTGCATTAACATGTCAGGTTCATACCTGTGTATATATATATTTTTTTATTTCTTTTTTTTTTTCTCTCTGAGGGTGTGTGTGTGTGTGGAGGGGGGGGGGGGGGTGGAATGGGTCTTTTTACTTAAATATTATGTTTTATATTTTCATGTATCGTCTGATGTATTTTTATAATATGTGTAGATTAGCAGGACAGTTTGGAAGATAGGCATTGATATGCCTACAACTTTTTATCCTAAATATAAACATCATCATCATCATCATCTCACACACACACACACACACACACACACACACACACACACACACACACACACAAGCATACACACACATTCATACACACACACTCAAGCACACACACACACACACAAGCATACACACACATTCATACACACACACTCAAGCACACACACACACACACACACACACACACACACACACACACACACACACACACACACTCCCCAGGCCATCTGTTGACAGGTTACACAAATTAGATAAACTCTGAATTTCTTACCTTATGGAGAAGACGCATAGCAGAAGCTCTGGTTATGGATATGACTAATGCTATGACTGTTGTTATGACGGTTGATATAACTGTTAATATGAGTTTTGATATGACTATTGATGTGACTGTTTAAACGGGCTTTGAATTAACTGTTGATGCAACTGTTGATACGACTGTTAATATAGCTGTTAACCCCTTTCCTGCCACAGTACGTGCATTGTTGTTTCTGAAATCTTTGTTCATTGAACAACCAACGGCCCAAAACGTCCAAGAAACATGGATACAAAATGGTCTTAGCAAGAGGCATAGATCTTCATGAGCCCCCACAGTCGCGAAGGCTCAGGAGGATCTCTGCCTCTTGCGGTTGTTTACTTTAACTCGGCAGTGAAGGGGTTAATATGACTGTTGTGTTAAGCAGCTTATTAATGTGATGTGATATATGTCTGTGCAGATCGAATGGGTGTGGCAGTACAAGGACTACCAGGGGTTCATGTACAACGTCTACCCCAGAAACGAAGACATCGTGACTGAAGGCATCGTTCACGACACGAGCAGAAGATGTCTGAACTGACAGGTCAGCACGTTGACAAGATCAAAAGACAGCTCACCATTGTAGACAAGAGACGGGAGTACCGGTGTTTTGTCAGGAGGAATGGCGTCCTTTCTGAACCAGACTCCGAGCACTCCGCTTCATATACACTTGGCAACGTCTACGAAGGTAAACGAAGGTTTCTCTGTGACGCGTATTTTGATTTTTGTTCTCTCACGAAAATATATTTTTACTACAAAATGACACAATGCACACTACTTCACACGTCATAAAAACGTCATGGCATGTAGATTAATCCGGTGGCGTAATTTCTATTTTCAAGCTACACGCTTATTTGTACCGATTAACCCCTTCACTGCCCAGACAAAAGGTGAACACGATCCAACTGCAAGAGACATAGATCCTCATGAGCACCCGCGACCGCGGGGGCTCATGAGGATCTATGCCTCTTGCTGAAACCAATTTGTTTTCTTGATTCTTGTACGGTTTTGTCTTTTGGTCGTTGAATAAACCAAGATTTCAGAAGCAACAATGTTCGTACGGAGTACTTGCAGTGGCAGGGAAGGGGTTGAGTTGTTAACGAGTGTACGCTTACTTACACGCCGGAGAATCCCTCATACAAACCATAGGACACAAACCAAGCGAGACAAACACATACACAGACAATCAAGTTCAACCCCTCGCAATGGTATCTAAGTGTTTGTTTGCGTTTTTGTTCAGGATCGAGCGATTCGCATTGATATGAATTCGATAGTGTATATACACGCGTGTATTGATCCATTTTCAGAGGGTCTCAACACTGGTTGGCATTTACCAAAACCTGGATATAATACTAGTATGGGTCAGGGACCAGTGTGACTCGGAATGTGGATAATTACTCGGCTCCAACCCCAGGAGAGGCAGAATATGCAGCTAGGGACACTATGTCGTTTCCATGTCTGTCAAATGAGTCTCCTTATTGGTAAAAGACGGCATCTGGGCGACTGTGCGCGGGCCCACTGCGGCTGACTTCGGCCCGATTGCCTTTTGCGAACTGGGTTATGCACAACACGGATTACCCCTTGACTGACGCAGCTGTTCGGCGGATAAAGATTTTTCTTATCGTGAATCGAAACATGATCCAGCCTAAAAAATATTTCTGAACACACATAAAAAAATCTTTGTTTTCACCCACGGTTACCAATACCACGACTACCACGCCAGGACCAACGAAGGCTGGACACTCGACAACACCCGCCAGCTCTGGGTCGACTAAGTTTGACGTCATCATTGGTCAACTCTTTGTCGTCGTCAGTGCGATTCACTTTGCAAAAATATTTATCTAACTAACGATCTAAAGGTTAATTTATTTGAACTTAATGCGTGAAAATGTCTTTTCGACGAGCGTTTTCCATTTGCTTTTTAGTAGGAGAAACATTGGAGTTGATTAACCCATTTAGCCCCGGCACCCTACAGTAGTTCACTGCAACATTGCTGACACCAGAAGCACAGGGGGAATACTCCATAAGTGTTTCTGATACCAAGAGTGTTATAAAGGTAACAGTACGTCTGTTACAGTTCATCTCTTTAACTGAGAGTTATGGGTTATTTAATTATGTTGTATGGGCAGACAGTAAATATCCCCATGAGGGATTAATAAAGTATTATTGTATTGTTTTGTATTGTATTGTATTGTATTGTATTGTACAGCAGAAGAAGAATTGACCATGATAATTCAAGGGTAGTGCCAAATTAGCTTGGCGCCTTCAGAATTATCATGGTCAGTCCATCTCCTGCAGCTGGCACATACTCGTTAGGTAACACTACCAACATTTGGAAATGCGGCCGTGGCGGTAAATGAGTTAAACGACTCATCCAATCAGAGAACACTTCTTGGCCATTTTGCAAGAGCATGTGGGAGTTGGAAGTCTACAAAACGTCGGAAATATGTACACGGAACATATCAAGCCAACACAACACTCCATCCGCACAGAGCTTCAATTTGCATGATCTCCTCGGACAAGACACACATGGTCAAGAGTCAAAAACTAGTGACCACTTTGATTGATACAGACAACATAACAAACACATCCTCACGAAACGACTGTGTTTTCGAAATCTGTGTTAACCCTTATCATTCGGAATACACCAGTGTGTGAAATAAGTTTGACTAAAATAGTTCAAGGGTAGTGCCAGAATAGCTTGGCGCCTCTAGGCGCCAAGCTATTCTGGCACCACCCTTGAACTAAAGCCATTGGTCTATAACCTTATCTGTAAGTACTATAATGTAGCTTGCATATGGCAGTGTACAATTTTGAAGTTTATAGCCTCAGTAGGATATGGGTTAATTCAACACCAAAGAGCCCCACGCCGCATAAGAGACGCTGATGCAAACTGATGTAGCTAAGAGACAAAGAGCAATTGCTGGGGCTCCTGAGAATCTATGTCTCTTACAGTTTGTGGTGTTCAGTTTTTTTGGGTCCTGTGGAAAAATTTGAAGACCGCCGGTTGACGATACGGAATCAACTGCGGGGGTTCATGATAATTTATGTCTCTTGTGGTGGGGTTGCGGTGGGTTTTCCGCGGCAGTGAAGGGGTTAACGTCAGCAAAAGGTCCCACATTTGTCAACATCAGAGTTGAAGGAAAATATGCGGGGAAGACTATGGGAGGCGCCGATTTGGAGGTAGCCTGAGAGTCTTTCGTAGTTTCACACAGACGTGATTATCATATGGAATATTCACTTTTGTATATGGGTTTGATTATTCAATAAACAAGATTGTTTCGTTATCATAACTTCCTCGTTCATTTCATGTGTGCGAGTGTGTGTGTGTGTGCGTGTGTGAGTGTGTGTGCGTATGTGTGTGTGTGTGTGAGTGTGTGTGCGTGTGTGTGTGTGTGCGTGTGTGTGTGTGTGAGTGTGTGTGTGAGTGTGTGTGTGTGGTGTGTGTGTGAGTGTGTGTGTGTGTGTGTGTGTGTGTGTGAGTGTGTGTGTGTGTGTGTGTGTGTGCGTGTGTGTGTGTGTGTGTGCGTGTGTGTGTGTGTGTGCGTGTGTGTGTGTGTGTGCGTGTGTGTGTGTGTGTGTGAGTGTACGTGTGTGTGTATGTGTGTGTGTGTGTGTGTGAGTGTGCGTTTGTGTGTATGTGTGTGTATGCGTGTGTGTGTGCGTGTGTGTAAGTGTTTGTGTGTGTGTGTGTGTGTGTGTGTTGTGTGTGTGTGTGTGTGTGTGCGTGTGTGTGTGTGTGTGTGTGTGTGTGTAAGTGTTTGTGTGTGTGTGATACCCAAAAAAGTACAAAACATACACGCACGCATACATGCACACACACACACGCATGCACGCCTGCATGCACACACTCATGCACGCAAGCACGCACGCGCACTAACGCATAATCTCATTTACTCACACACACACACACACACACTCACTAACAAACACACACACACGCACACACACACTTGCACACACACACACGCACACTCGCAGAGACACACACACAGGCACACACACACGCACACACACACACGCAGAGAGCCACACACACACACACACGCACACACACGCACACACACACACACACACACACACACACACACACACACACACACTCACACACACAGAGGAATCTAAACACGTTCACGGGAACATGTGTTTATTCGCGTAGAAAATACACATAGAGGCATACTCACAAATACGCATACTCACAAAGATATCAACCACACAGTACAGTATTGTTTGACGCAGTCGGCCTGATATGAAATAATGAATATTAACTTATCCAAAGCGCCGTCATCAATGGCTGCAAAAGTGTAGTATAGCGTTGACGCTAAAGGCAAAAGACTGTAAGTGCATTTTCTTTAAAAAGCGAGATTTTCATTGTAATACAGCACCAATCTCGCTTTTCACAATATTGGATTTACTGCCTTGTACCTTCAGAAGGCAGAGTCCTGGCGACTCCTTGAAATAATGACGTAATATTGCTTGAATTTTGTCTTTACTTGGTGCACATTTTCTGATATGAGCACCATCAGCGCTGCGTGCGATGAATGAAATAAAGAAAGAGTACACAAATAAATGAACGAACGAACGAACAAATGAATGAATGAATGAATGAATGAATGAATGAATGAATGAATGAATGTTTAATTTAATGAACGAAGAAAGGAAGGAAGGAATCGATCTATTTATCTTTCCATCCCTCCGTGGATAAACGCATGGATGCGTGAATGCAATGGATGAATGCATGGATGGATGGATGGATGGACTGATCAATGAAAAAAAGAATGTGTCAGTCTATGTTTTATTAGTCGGTTAATGAAACATAAGCCTAAGGAATGAATTACGCAAGCACACCGATTTAAGGACCGGAATTCCCAAATTTTAAAGCTGCCCTCTGAAGGACTGTATTACAATTCTAGAGACAGACCGAGCATGATAGTTCACGGGTGGTGCCAAAATAGCTTGGCGCCCAGGGGCGCCAAGCTATTCTGGCACCATCCTTGAACTATCATGCTCGATCGATGTCTTGCTGAGATGTGTCAGGGCTGAATAATTTAAACTGTAATCACCTTATCACCCAAACAGACACAATCAAACGATAAACAAGATGGGATGAACTATAACCCACAAAGTCACTTCTATATGAGAGCTGTCTTTGCTGTCAAGGGGCTCTATCTTTTGTCTTTGACTTGATTCTGCCGTTGAAATATCTCTTTTTAAAAAAGCCTCGCAGATGTGCCAATGCGTCATAGTGAACTCTGTGAGGAGCGCGCGCAGTGCATACGCGTCATTTTTTTTGGGGGTCAAACGTCGTTTGTCATGACGTGTTGTTTTTTTTTTTTTACGTAATTTTATATTGAACGTGATATGAGTTTCGCTTTTGCTTCAAGACTTGAGAAAATTTTGACATTTCACGGTACAATTTCAATCTTGCTATAACTTGTGTGAAATCAGGTTGACTTTACCTAGCTACATGCTATACTAAGTACAAATGCATGCTCTTCTGAAAGCGCGTCGATGTATGCGTGTGCGTGTGCGCATGCGTGCGCTCTAAACATCCTTAAGACGCATAGATGTTTATGCACCCTCCGGTCACATGAGGATCTATGCCTCATGGAGATGCAAGTAAATGTGAGACAGACAACGAGCGAGCGAGAGAATTACGTCATATTTAGAGTATGTCAGCGTGGTGACGGAGTTGCTTCTTTTACGTCACCGCCACTGTCTGACTTTCTCCAGATGACAAGGTTTTTTACTGTTTTATTTTTTTTCTGAAAAGAAAATTTTTTTACTGAAGAAGTTGAAAGGGTACAACTCTGGCTATCGAACTCATCCAAACTAGCTATATCGGTTTACCTGAATGTTCTTCTTAAAGCGCGACGATGTGTGTGTGTGTGTGTGTGTGTGTGTGTGTGTGTGTGTGTGTGTGTGTGTGTGTGCGCGTGTTAGTGCGTGCTTGCACGCGCGCTCAAAACATCCCCAAGAGACATAGATCCTCATACGCTCAACCGACTTCCTATAAACGGTTATTTATGTCTTAAATGAGACATTTAATAACAATTTGCTCTGAGGCTCTCTTAGCCACCCCTTTCAGAAAGTATTTAGCAAGTTTCAAGCTAGTGTGAACAGAAATATCGGAGATTCTCTTGTTTACATACATACGCACGCACACACACACACACACACACAAACGAACATACGGCGCTTCGCGCCAAATGTACGTTCTGCAGCGAGGTTAGCGTAACTAGACATGACGTAAGTTTTATCTTGTCAGTACTTCAATTGTGAGACGTTTAGCCTGCCCGCCTTTGACAGCAGGGACAAGTTATTAATTTCGCCCCACCGCGACCGTCCTAAAAAGTCCCTTTCAGTCTATAAATAGAATTGACTTAAATCAATGTTCTGTCCATCCGAGAACCCTTCGCATTTCAGTGCCCCGAGATCCTCTTCAGCCTTTGCTACAGCGTGTTCCGCCTGCATGAACTCCGAGTTTCTCATTAACCATGCTGTAGTCATTAACCCCTTCACTGCCGCATCACAGTATACATCAGCAAGAGGCATAGATCCTCATGAGCCCCCGCAGTCGCGGGGGCTAATGAGGATCTATGCGTCTTGCTGACACCACGTTGTAGGCCTATCCACGTTTATGTTGGACGGCTGGGCTTCCTTGGAGTTGACGTGAACACAAGATTTCAGACACTCCGTCTGCGTCCACTGGCAGAGAAGGGGTTACAACTATGCAAGAGTCACAGATCCTCATGAGCCCATACACCCTTCTTTAACTGACAAGAAAATTCAGTAAAATGTATTCTGTTTCCGTTCGCCCGACCTGCCCTGTGTTATACACCTTCCCCAAACATTTTGTAAGAAACTTTTTGGGGTTCGCCGAGGAAGAACCTCCCCCCCCCCCCACTCTCCCCCGAAAAAAAAATCATCAAACTTTACAACTATAACTACAACTAAAACTGACAAGGCATTGAGCAGACGACGCAAGGGACATCACTCCTGGCAAACTAGCAGACGCCGCAAGGCAAATTACTTGTGTAGAGTTATTTGCCTTTATCTCTGACAGCTGTCTTGGAGGAAAAAAAAAAAAAAGTGCTCTATACGTGTATTTTTAATAAAGAAATCGAAATCAGTTTTTGTTCAGCGTTTTTTATTTATTTTCTGCAAAGTTCATCTGCAAAAGGCATAGATTCTCATGAGCCCTTGCAGTCGCTGGGGCTCATGAGAATTTATGCCTTTTGCTGTTCGGCAGTGAGTAAGGAAATCGTATCTCCTTTGCTCCTAGTCTGCTATGAAGACGGCCCGTCTGTCGTAAGAAAACAACACAGCAAAGGCTTGGTGTAGAACCTCCTAGCACGTGCTTGGTGTAGCACAGCGACTGTTTCCATTGTTAGTCATCTGAAATAAGAATCATGCAGAACACTTGCTAGCATTGCTGAATCTAAAAACAAAATGGTCGTCGTCGAAAAGCACCATCACCATGACTAAGAACTGTCTGCTTGGTACCTCATCTTCTATACGTTAGAACCCCATTTCTGCCACGTGAAGGCAAAAGAGTATAGCTTAGTCTATTTATTTAACTCATTCAGCCCGGCGCACGTATTTCCCAAATTTTGGAGGCGTCATCTAACGACTGTGTACCTGTTGCAGGAGATGGATCGACCATGATAATTTAAGGGTAGTGCCAGATTAGCTTGGCGCCTGTCGGCTCCAAGCTAATCTGGCACTACCCTTAAATTATCTTGGTCGATCCATCTCCTGCTGTAGTGCGTCAGGTCTGAATGGGGTAAATGAAAATGAGAATGAAAATCTCCCTTTTTAACAAAAAAAGGGACTTACTGTCACAGGGTACACTATACTGTAAAGTGGTGTTTAGACGAGGGAGGAGTGATAAACATATTTTAAACGGAGGGAAAGAGGACTGAATGCGTGGGTGGGGGGCGGTGTCCGGTAGCGGAAGTACTGAGTAGGTGGGGGAATTTCCCGACTGTGGAATGCTATGATGAGAGATGGAGATAGAGAGAGAGAGAGAGGGAGGGTGGGAAAGCCTGTAGGGGGTGAGTGCGTAGGCGTGTATGAGAGGCGAGAAAAATGTGTGTGGGAGGTGAATGCGTGGGCGGTTACAGGAGTGATAAGGGAACGGTCCCGACCGTAACGCCAGTCAGCAGCAGCAGTCAGGCGACAGCTAGAAATTGAAATGGCTCCCAAATCAGCGAGAAAGAAGGCTTTACTAGAAAATAGTGAGATGGACCATATTTTCCGTGACTGGGGCCTCGACGAAGAGGTGCAGAGTGCCATGATCAGGGAAAAATTCATCTCTAGGCATGCACTACTGCTAATGTCTGACGAAGACATTGACGCTCTGGCGCTGAAACGGGGGGACAGAGCAGTGCTCCGTGCAGCGGTGGCCAAATTCCAGGTGGACAACGGCGGTGGCCCACTGTGCGGCGGACTGGGAGGAGTAGCGGACAACAGCGGCAGTAGGGCGCCACAGACCTTGCAGGACGCCCTATACAGTACACACCACAGCGGGGCCGGACTGGATGAACTGTTGCGCGACGGCCTGTGCGTCAGTGGCAACAGTAGCGGGGGTATTGCGGCAGCAAAAGGTGGGCCCCACTTACGTATAGTAGACTTCCTGTCTTCAGCAGCAGTGGCAGAGGAAGAAGTGGCACTTGGGGGTGGTGTCACTATAAAGGTGAACAGCAAACCGAAGTTGGACAAGGTTTCCCCCGCACACTGGATAGTGGCAAATAGCCGTATTATGGCGGCCCTTATGGACAAACCCACACCGGGTTTCACGCCGTACGCCTACCTCAAGTACTCGGCGATGGTGGGGGAGCTGGCGGCCAGATACACCTGGCAAAGTGTCCTGCTGTTCGACGATGAGTATCGTCAGCGGCAAGCGGCCGAAGCATTCCAGTGGGGCACGGACGCCCCACACCTGTCCACGGTGGTGCTGCGCGACCGTACTGCGCAATCTGCGATGCCCGCTGGCTCACCTGCTCGCAGAACAGGAGGAGGGACGGCCGGACCTCGCCCACAACGCCCCATCGGCCCCTCTGGGAGGGAAGTGTGCCTGCAGTACAACAGAGGGTACTGCGCCTACGGCGCACGCTGCCAGCTGGACCATGTGTGTGCCACCTGCGGGAGAGATCATCCGGCGCGGGAACATCGTGACACACCTGCAGCAGCGGCAGGGGGAAAACACGGGACAGCCTAGGACACAGCGCAGCAGGTTGCACAAGGCGAGGTAGGCCCCACCCAGTCTAGCACTTTTTATCATAGCCCTTATCCTGCACTAAGTCCATACAACTGTCAATTGTTAGGTTCTGGAGCGTCCATTAGTTCAAAGCTTTTAGTGTGGCAAGACGAATTAGCTTCTGATAAAGACAAAGAGTTTCTCCTTGAAGGGATCGAACATGGGTTTTATATCACTGACAAACATCAGACTGTTAGACCTGTAGAGCAGAAAAATCACACCTCTGCCTTAAAAAACAGAATAGCGGTAGAAAAGGAGCTCATCGATCAGATAAACAAAGGTCATTATATCGTAGCATCTCAAAAACCAACCGTAATTAGCGCTTTGGCTGCGCTCCCAAAGGACGACAATAGCATACGCCTGATACATGACGGCAGCAAGCCTGTAGGACATGCAATGAACGATTACTCAGTACCTGAGACAGTAAAATTCCAGACTCTAGCGGACGCGTGCGCACTAGCCAAGTCCGGCTACTGGTGCGCGAAAGTTGACCTTAAGGCGGCATACCGATCTGTGTGTATCCATCCAGATAATTACCAAGTCACAGGCCTAAAATGGATTTTTACGGGCGAGCAGAAGCCCACATACCTGTTCGATAGTAGGCTCCCTTTTGGTAGTAATGTGGGCCCTTCGCCCTTACTGTCACAGGGTACACTATACTGTAAAAGGTAAACTGCCAACACCACCACCACCACCACCAACAACAACTACTACTACAACAACTAAAATAGCAATAACAACAAATCAGGAGCTAGAACAACAATGACAGCTCAAGGGTGGGGCCTTATTACTGTATTTCCCTTACAGGGCAGTGGTCTTATGTGGAGAGAATAAACAACTAACAACCAGCAAAAAAATCATGGGATAAAATAGCCATGCTAGCTCATGGGTAGTGCCAAACTAATCATTCTGGCACTGCCCTTTGAGCTGCCATGGTCGATTTGCCACCTGTCTGTTGTACTGGGACACAGAAAGAGTGGTTACCTGGATATTCATCAACCTGGTTTTCTTCGGAGCTATCGCCATAGCCACCGTCATCTGAAAATCAGACAGCATAATTAACACAAAGCGCAAAGGTCATTAGGGCCGTCGTCGACCGCCGTTGCCGTGCGCGGGCCAACGGCGGCCGACATCGGCCCAATGGCCTTTGCGCAATTGGAAATCATCGACATCCTCCTCCTCCTCATCACCATCATCCTCATCATCACCATACACGTCTACCATCACCATGAAAGAAAGTCCTAAAAAAAAAAAAAAACACTTTAGAAAGGAGAATTCGCGACACACTTTATTAAATTTTATGGTTTGAAACCGTTCATTTAACTCATTCTACCCCAGACACACCACAGCAAGATAAAGATCGACCATGATAGTTCAAGGGTGATGCCAGAATAGCTTGGCTCCTTTGGGCGCCAAGCTATTCTGGCATCACCCTTGAACTATCATGGTCGATCTGTGTCCTGCACTGCAACGCAGTCTTCAGAGGACGACTTCAAAATTTGGGGATTTCGGTCTTGGGGTACAATGAGTTAATACACTGTGCTGTAATTGTCCTTAACCCCTCACACTGCCAGTGGAGGGTCAGTTGTCTTTTGGAAGTCTTGGCCAATTCAGCGTGTAAGATCTTTAGCCGTCCAAGGAAGACAGATCTATACAAAGTGCGCCCAGCAAGAGGCATAGATCCTCGTGAGAACCGGTAGCTGCGGGGGCCCATGAGGATCTATGTTTCTCGCAGTTTCGCGCTGTTCAATGTTTCTAGACATTAAGAATAAGAGTATTATATTATCTCGAAAAGAGAAATTCGTTCTTTTGTGCAACACACATCCAGTATCAAGAGCTACAGGAGGCGCAGACAGTAGGGAGAGTTTAAAAAAGGAAAATACAGGTGAATGGACCAAGGGTAGACAGAAACACATGCCCCAGATAGAGAGGGAACCCCACTCTGTGGGGCTGACCAGGGTGAGCCTGGGAACTAAAAAGTAGTAAGCCCCACCCAAGCCCCCCAGGGCAGACCCGGGTGGAGGAGACTCTAGTTCACTGTGCCCTTTAACGACGGCAGGGTTAGGATCTCGAGACGCCAGGGCGAGCGATTCCCGGATAGATACGTCCAAGGGGTGGATCGCTACGGAGGAGGATCAGTCATGGCCTGGGCAGGCTTCAGCAGGGAAGGCAGGACCCCCATCCACGTCATTTGAAGCATGCTGAGTGGACTGTGCCATCGGGACGAAATTGTGCCGCCCCTCATCCAGCCAGCTCTCCAAACCGTAGGCGACAAAGCTGTTCTGCAGGACGACAATGCTCGACCTCATCGCGCCCGTGTGGTGAATGAGTACCTTGAGCAACGGGGCATCATGAGGATGGAGTGACCAGCTCGTTCACCTGATCTGGCTCCCATCGAACACCTCTGGGACGTGCTGGGGCAACGGCGTGTAGTCGGCATCCACCCCCTACCTCAAGGCGTCCCCCAGCTGACTGAGTTCCTGCATCAAGAGTGGGATGCGATCCCAAGACATGTTCTCGAAACCCTGGCGAACTCTTGCGTCAACGCTGCATTTAATGCTTGCTGCAAACGGTGGGTATACTCGCTACTGACTGGACCAGTCTTGTTTGACTTTTCAAATGTGTGTGGTGTGTGTGTGTGTGTGTGTGTGTGTGTGTGTGTGTGTGTGTGTGTGTGTGTGTGTGTGTGTGTGTGTGTGTGTGAACATTCTAAAGTACTGCTATTGTTACAATTGCTTGATTTACTCATAAACTAAATGTAATTGTTACTGAATAAATTAGCAAAGTACTGACTCCAAGTATTGTTACGTTATTTGTGCGGTGTTGTCAGTGCGTCTGCGATAAAAAGTGGCCTCTAACTTTTGACCATTAGTATATATATATATATCAGGGTTCATACAGACATTCAAGAAAAAAATTAGGGCCTTTTAGGGCCTGTTTTAACATCTAAAAATAAAAACAAAATAGGGCTATCACGACACACTAAAATACAGAATAAAATAACATTTGGTCAAGAGTACGACTGGGTGTCCAAATGGTGTGACAAGCACCCTGCATTTTCAAAAGCAAAATAATTTTAATATTTCATATAAATCTGATGTACCTTTGCATACATAAACATTGACACTAAGTAAATTTGTTATGTTATTTGCAGTTTGGTTGTTATTGAACTTTGAAGTTTAAAGTTTGAACATAACATTTACAATGTCACACATTTAACAATTCACAACAAGCACAAGCTGTAAGCATTTTTTTGCATTTGTATGTTTTAAAGTATGTTCTCCATCCAGAATATATGGTATGTCTATAAATAAAGTGTGTTTGTGGAAAATGCAACCTTTTATGTCATAAAAATCTGTTTGAACATAACTTTACACCATAATTTCCAAAAGCCACTAATTTTAAATTCTACTTGGAGAACTAATTTTAAAATGTTATGCTAATTGCACATAAAGCAAGTCTCTAATTTAATTTAAGTGCAAAAGCCAATTGAAAAGAATAATGAAAAGAAAATAATATATCTATAAAGTTTGCTGGACTGCTTGAACATAACAATTTACACCCAAAATTTGGACACATACTGTAAACTTTGTAAAGGGTTTCTTTCATCTATTACCCATGCATCCTCTTCAAGACCTAAATATAAATCACTACGCCAGTTGTCTTCAGCAAAAACAGATTAGTAGAGATAAATAAGTGCCTAAACTGTTTGAACATAACTCAACATTTACACCATTCTGAGTATAAATCTTCAAAAGTGGATCATTTGATTTTCCATGTAAGAACCACAAACCTTTCATTATAAAAACAAAGTACATACTCTACAAAATAAGATAAGTTTTAATAATTGACCATTTGTCAGAATGTGTCATAGTAGTATGATTTCTGCTGACAAAATTTACAACACGTGTTATGTTCAAGCAGGGTCACATTTTGTTCTCAAGTTAAAATTCGGATTTGGTCAAAAAAACGGTGATAATGTCCCAAATTCTTCTGTGGTCACCCAAAAATCATGTATCACTGGAAACCTTATCCATTCCCTACAACATGATGTATGCCTCGGTTTGATCTGACCACTTCTGATAATTTTGTAGCAGGTTTTGTGAGGGAGGGTGTAGATTTTACCACTAGACACCCAGTCTAACTCTTGACCATTTACCAAATGGTGTTCATAGACATTTCTTCTCCAATACAAATCCTTATCCAGCAAGTACTTAATCACATTCTCAGTTTCTGGTATGTCTCAAGTAAATTGTCCTAGTCATTACAAAAGCATAAATTTCTCACA
>BTPG01000003.1:108031760-108069260 GCA_036245525.1 Semisulcospira habei | reverse complement strand
TTTGAAATCCCAACACTGAACAAAGCAGAAGCTGCAGCTGTTACATACATTAGCATCAGACTCAGTGTCAGCAAACTTTGAAATCCCAACACTGAACAAAGCAGAAGCTGCAGCTGTTACATACATTAGCATCAGACTCAGTGTCAGCAAACTTTGAAATCCCAACACTGAACAAAGCAGAAGCTGCAGCTGTTACATACATTAGCATCAGACTCAGTGTCAGCAAACTTTGAAATCCCAACACTGAACAAAGCAGAAGCTGCAGCTGTTACATACATTAGCATCAGACTCAGTGTCAGCAAACTTTGAAATCCCAACACTGAACAAAGCAGAAGCTGCAGCTGTTACATACATTAGCATCAGACTCAGTGTCAGCAAACTTTGAAATCCCAACACTGAACAAAGCAGAAGCTGCAGCTGTTACATACATTAGCATCAGACTCAGTGTCAGCAAACTTTGAAATCCCAACACTGAACAAAGCAGAAGCTGCAGCTGTTACATACATTAGCATCAGACTCAGTGTCAGCAAACTTTGAAATCCCAACACTGAACAAAGCAGAAGCTGCAGCTGTTACATACATTAGCATCAGACTTTCAGTGTCAGCAAACTTTGAAATCCCAACACTGAACAAAGCAGAAGCTGCAGCTGTTACATACATTAGCATCAGACTCAGTGTCAGCAAACTTTGAAATCCCAACACTGAACAAAGCAGAAGCTGCAGCAGTTTCATACATAGTTCCTAGTGTTGTAATGAGATATCATATTGTTCTTCCGCTGTGAGGCAGCCATTTTCGTCTGCTCGCGTTAAATAAATCAGCGCATTAAATAGGCGCTTTATCCCAATTGAAAATCGGTTCAAAGCGCCGCCGCGAACTGAACCTAACAAGCACGCTCACGTGAATCACGCGCATTCACTCACACACTGTACATAAACATAGAACATTCACGTGGTGCTAAGGGCAAGCTCAAGCGAGCTACTGAGTTAAACCCCAATAACTTAACATTGTTCTCTGTATTTCCCCTCTCCCCACTTCATTTTTCTCAGGACAGAAGCGAAAAAAAAAAAAAAAAAAAAAAACCCAAAAAAAAGAAAAACCGACAAAAACAACAAAAAAAAACTCCCTTGCTACCAGTGAAAACGAAATTCGCGTCTTGAAAAAAAGAACAAAAAAAAAAAAAAAAAAAAAAAAAAAAACAAAAAAACGCTTCTCACCGACCTACATTCGCGTGAAGAACACCGATGTAAATGAGAAGAAAGTAAGCATAAACAACATACGTAACAAGAGACATAAACCCCACGACTGCGGGGGTTCACCAGGGTTTATGTCTCTTCCTGCTGGGTAGCGATCGCCTTGCTTCCGGGAGGCAGTTGAGCAATCAATTGTAACAAGAGGCAGTTTTCATTCAACTAATAATAACAATAATATTATATTATATTATATTATATAGGCGCTTTTTCTCAATGTTTAGCGAATCGACTCAAAGCGCCGAGAACTGAAACCCAACACGCACACTCACGTAACAGACACGGATTTACGCCATTTAAGACAAACACAGTACAAGACAGACGAAAGGCCAGTTCAGCTACGGAAGTTACAGAGATTTTTGATCGCTTGAATTTGAAATTTGTAAGGTGGCCTGAAACCGGTACCAAAGTGTGGGGTGTTGGGTGGGGGGTGGAAGAACCGGAGTACCCGGAGAAAGAACCCCAGACGGTCCGCCCGAATTAACGGTGACACTTACCAGATGAGAAAAGTCCGACGCCGGAACCCGGTATCGAACCTCGCACCTTCGGCATTGGTGGCAGGCGCCTTAACCACTGCGCCACGGACCGCCCCGTGCGTTTACACTGAAGTTATTGGGAATAACAGCCGGCGGCAAGACTGCCTTCCACAGACCGGGTATTCGTTCATAAGCCCAGCACGCAGTAGACCTTTGGGCCTACGGCGGCCAAAGTCAGCCGGCGCATGAACGTGCGCCGGCTGACTTTGGCCGACGTAGCCCAATGATCTTTTGCGTGCTGCGGCAGAATGACGGTTCATGACATTGTGTTCACTGGAAACTAGTGAGTAGTCGGAACCGTACTGAGTTTTACGAAGAGTTGATTTCTGTGTATAATGTAATTAACCCGCGTCGTTTCTAGGTTGCAGTTAACCCCTCAACCACCGGGGCAAGGAGAAGGCTAAACCATCTGCAAGAGACATAAATCCTCATGAGCCCCCGCGACTGCGGGGGCTCATGAGGATTTATGTCTCTTGTTAGGTCTGTGGTCTTTGTGCCTACGTTTGGCCCCATTATATTTGTGCCCTTCACGCGAATGTCGGACATTGTGCCGGGTTTTCAGACTGGACGCGAAGCTCGTGATCACTGGCAGTCAATGTGTTAAAGGGGATTACTTTTTTCGAAGGTCGTGTCTTCTTCTTCGTGGTCATCGTCATCGTTGCGTTCGCCTAAAATATCACATCACCATCATCATATGAGAATAGCGAGACGCCATCAACATATTCCAGTACGTATTATATACTGAAGATCAAAAGAAATGCGATATTTTGGGAATCATCGGAAACACTCACGTTTTTTTTCCCCGATGATTCCAAAAGTGTCGCATTTCTTTTTGATCTTTATTATACACGTAAACCTGGCTTTTCTTTGGAAGTTTAACAAACAAACAAACAAAACGAAAGAACAAACGAACGAACTAACAAACAACAGACGAATGAACAAACAATCAAACGAAAACAATAACAACAGCAGCAACAACAACAAAACCAACAACAACAAAACCAGCAACAACAACAAACGAACGAACGAATGAAAGAAAGAACAAGGGAGAGAAAGAAAAAAAAAGAAACATAGATGGATGAGTGGATTATGGATGGATGGATAACTGGATGGTTGGCTGGCTGGCTGGATGCATAGATGGATGGACAAACAGACAGATAGATAGATAGATAGATAGATAGATAGATAGATAGATAGATAGATAGATAGATAGATAGATAGATAGATAGATAGATAGATAGATAGATAGATAGATAGATAGATAGATAGATAGATAGATAAATAGATAGATAGATAGATAGATAGATAGATAGATAGATAGATAGATAGATAGATAGATAGATAGATAGATAGATAAAAAGATGTACCCAACGAAAAAAAAAACACTTAGAAAAGACAGTTACAACACAAAATATTAATATTTTGGGTAAATACCCTTTGTCAAAATAGCCAAACAAACAAATAAAGAGATCAGTCTCTACTTATCTTCATTTATCAGCAGAAGGAATGTCACGATTCTTCTGTGATAAATGAAGATAAGTATCCACTGATCTCTCTGTTTGTTTGTTTGTAATAATGATACATGGTATTTATATGGCACATTTCTCATATTTATAATATAACTCAATGCGCATTTTGAAAAAAAATTATCCGAAATATTAATAAATTGTATTGTAACTGTCTTTCTAAGCGTGTTTCTTTCTCCGTTGGGTACTTCTTTGCATTTTACACGTTTGGCAGTGACCTTTTTGGTCTCGACAGACAGACAGACAGACAGACAGACAGCAGACAGACAGACAGACAGACAGACAGACAGATAGATAGATAGATAGATACAGCAAACCAGCCAGCAAGGCCAACCAAGTTTGTTTGGTGTAGAAATGGCTGTGGGGAGGCTAAATAAGGCCCTTATCGGCCCGTTTTCGTTTTACTCATTGGAAATCATTGGAAATACCTGTGTCATCAGCATCATCGTCTACGTCATTGCTGTCATGAACATCGTTATTATCATCGTCCTCTGAAATAAAAAAATAAAAAAACAACCCAGCAACATCAACACGAAATGATATAATAATATGATATCATCGTCATCATCTTCGGTTTAGGCTTTGCCGTCGTATTACTGCGGTTTACGGTGCGAATACTGTTGTCTTTATGGAAAAAAAACAAAAACAAAAAAAAAAACTAGTTAAAGCCAGTATGCATAATATTAAAAGGTCGGTATGTGATTAATAGTAAAATTGCAAATGCACCAGAAAACAAACTGTCGTTAAAATAATAATAAAAAAAAAGATAAAAAAAGTAGAAAAGAATGAAAAATAAAATAAAATAGAAAAAAAAAATAACTAAAAAAATAAACACAAAAACAAACAAACAAACATACAAAGTTGAAACAACAACAACAACAACAGAAAAAAAAGAAACAAAGAAAAGTCAGAAAAAAGATGTTAGCAAAATGTTATTCTCAGTTTATCAGTCAGTGATTCAATTAAACGCTCTGACTGCTGGACGCAGCCAACATCACTCATTTGCAAGAGACACAGACACACATGAGCCCGCGCAGTCGCGGGGGCTCATGTCTATCTATGTCTCTTGATAGTTTCCGTCACATCATGCTTCTAAATTGAAAGTGTCAGACTGTAATGGCTTCATTTTTTTTTCATGGTCACTGAGACCGAAGGGGTTATTGAACACGTAACAGTGGTAGTTTACTCACCAGTGCTGACGTAATTATTGGAGTCCTGATCTAGGCTTGTATTGGCAACTGTTAATAAATAAATAAATGAATAAATGAACAAATGAATAAATAAATAAATAAAAACACGTATACAAAACAACAACAACAACAACAACAACAAAAAACAAACAAAACAAAAAAAAAAACATTTTCATTTTCTTAACCAGCTGAGCCGCAGCGCAGGTATTCACAAATTTAGGAATTTACACCGACTCAAAGACTATACATAATGAAATATATTACGCTTAGTAATCTGTTAGTGTCTGACGCTAGCAAGCAATAAAGGCAATCTCACGGAGTATGTATGTTAGTGACAGCTGACAGACAGGCCCTGATAGTTCATCAGGGTCGACAAGTGTCTGGTTGTAGTGAGCAGTTAGATAATACTGTGAAGTAGAGGAAGCAACTCATCACAGGATAAACATGAGAAGATTTAGTTAGATCCCCTTTCCATCAGTAATGTCAGCACAATAATGTAGTAGTCTAACACAACTAAATTAGTTCAA
Source organism: Semisulcospira habei (assembly GCA_036245525.1). NCBI lineage: Eukaryota > Metazoa > Mollusca > Gastropoda > Semisulcospiridae > Semisulcospira > Semisulcospira habei. The sequence goes on along the minus strand of BTPG01000003.1, from coordinate 108,064,233 downwards.
GGTTCAACATTCAAAGTATCTATCGACCTAAAAGGGGTATTCCATTGTCAGTCAATCAGATCATAAAAGAACAAAGTGAAAGATTAATTGTAAAAAAAAAATATTAAAATGCAATACGTAAAAAGATAAATAAATATCACCACCACACATGAAATTATTTATCACATGAGATAAAATAATGTAAATTTCATATTCAATATCACTTAGCAGAACGATCTGTTGAAAATCGGAGCAGTAGGAAGATCAGCCGCATTAGAGTATCGGAAGATGAGATGAACCATAACCCGCAAAGTCCCTTCATTATGAGAGCTGTCTTCGCTGTAAAGGGTCTCTACCTTTTGTCTTTGACTTGATTATAATGTTGTAATATCTACTTTTGAAAAAGCCTCGCAGATGTGACAATGCGCCATAGTGAACTCAATAAGGGGCTCGCGCAGTGCATATGCGTCTTTGGTTTGTCAAACGTCATTTGTCATGATGTATTTTTTTCTCTCGTTTTTACGTAATTTTATATTTACCATGATATGGGTTTAGCTGTTGCTTCAAGACATTGGAAAATTGTGACAAAACTAGAATTTCGCGGTACAATTTCAGTCTTGCTATAATTTGTGTAAAAGCAGTTTGACTTTACCTAGGTACATGCTATACTCAGTACACCTGCATGCTCTTCTGAAAACGCGTTGACGTGTGTGTGTGTGTGTGTGTGTGTGTGTGTGTGTGTGTGTGTGTGTGTGTGTGTGTGTGTGTGTGTGTGTGTGCGTGCTCCAAACACCCACAAGAGGCATAGATGTTCATGAGGACTCCGGGCACATGAGCATCTATGCCTTTTGGAGATACACGCATATCAGTGTGAGAGAAAGAACGAGCAATCTAGAGAGAGAGAGAATAACGTCATATTTAGAATATGTCTGCGTGGTGCCGGAGTTGCCTCTTTTACGTCACCGCCACAGACTGACTTTTTCCAGATGTCAAGATTTTTTACTGTTTTATTTTTATTTTTTTCTGAAAAGAATTAATTTTTAATAAAGAAGTTGAACGGATACAAAGCTGGCTAACGAACTCATACAATGTTTTTCTCCAAACTAGATATAATATCGGGTCACCTGAATGATTTTCTGAAAGAGTGACGATGTGTGTGTGCATGTGTGTGTGTGTGTGTGTGTGTGTGTGTGTGTGTGTGTGTGTGTGTGTGTGTGTGTGTGCGTGTTAGTGTGCGCACGCGCGCTCCAAACATCTCCAAAAGACATAGATCCTCATGCGCTCTCCGGGCTCAAGCGGATCTATGCCTCTTGGAGATGCGTGCATGTCTGTGAGAAAGTGAGAGCGCGGCGCGCTAGAGAGAATTACGTCATATTTATAATGTCAATGTCTGCGTGGTGACGGAGTTGCCTCTTTTACGTCACCGATACTGTCTGACTATCTACAGAAGTCAAAGTCTTTTTTAGTGTTTTAATTCTTTTCTGAAAAGAATTAATTTTTACTAAAGAAGTTGAAAAGAGACAAAGCTGGCTAACGAACTCATCCACTGTCTTTCTTCAAACTACATAATTATATGCAAAACTTCAAGTAAATATGACAAAAATTACGGACTCTAATCTGGGTCAACCGACTTTCTATAAACGGTTGTTTATGTCTACAATGAGACATTCAATTACAATATGCTCGGAACCTCTCTTGGCCACCCACTTAAGAAAGTATTTCGCCAAGTTTCAAGCTCAGGTGTGTGTACAGACATATCGGAGATTCCCTTGTTTTCATACATACGCACACACATAAATAAATACATACATACATACGCACATACATACGCACATACTACGCTTCCCGCCAAATGTACATCAGTCAGCAGCGAGGTTAGCGAAACTAGACATGACGTAATTTTTATCTTGTTACTTCAATTGTTTGAGATTTAGCCTGCCCGCCTTTGACATCATGAACATGCTATTAAATTCGCCCCACCGCGACCCGTCCTAAAAAGTCCCTTCTATAAATAGAAGGCACTTAGCCCCGTTAACCCAGTTAACCATAGGCCCAATATTACCTAACAACTATAATAATAATAATAATAATAATAATAATTATAATAATTATTATTATAATCGATATTTATATAGCGCCTAACCTCTAGGCGCTTTACAATGCTTTAAAAAAAAAATCATTCAAACATAAATATTATATAAATAAATAAATAAATATGACAAAATAAAAGAACAAACCAAACAGACACAAAACCGCAAAAATCAGAGATTATGCAACATGGCGACAAATGCGGTCATTCAATGCTGCTTGTTTTTTTTCTGAAAAATAAAAAAAAGATGGAATACTATGCATCAGTTTAAGGAGATGGACCATGATAAATCAAGGGTAGAGCCAGATTAGCTTAGCATGATAATTCAAGGGTAGAGCCAGATTAGCTTGGCGCCGTAAGGCGCCACGCTAGTCTGGCTCTGCCCTTGAATTATCATGGTCGGCACATCTCCTGCATTTAGTGCGCCATGGCTAAAGGGCAGACCACGTGCAATCTGCTGTCAAACAAAATAATCTGATCGGGGATTTTGCTAGCGTGCATTCCTTTGGCTGCTAGACGTGTTCACAGCCACACTAGACTCTTACTTTGTCCGGGGCGGGACCTTGATGCGACAAACGCAACCGTCAAGGCCAAAAGCAGCGTTGTTTTCATCTTATTCGGTCCGCTGTTGGCGCACCACCTGCAACAAGAACAATAACAACCTTATCAGCAACAATTACAGCTGCACAAGCAACACCCACATCACTCGTCAACAACAACAACAAAGCAAAAATGAATTCCAGACCAAAAAAGGTGACTGCCAAGCGTGTAAAATGCAAGAGAAGAACCCAGCGGCGAAGGAAACACGCTTAGAAAAGACAGTTACTTTACAATTTATTCATATTTCTGCTGAAAACCTTAATGTCAATGCATTGTGTTGTATCTGACTTTGCTAAGCGTGCTCCCTTGTACATTGGCTTGTTTGTCTATTTTGAAAGTAGACAAGCAAACAACTGTACAAATCGGCCGCTACTTATCTTGTGATTAAGAGAAAGCCAGGTGGCGACCCAGTGCGCAAAGGCCATCGGGCCGACATCGGCCGCCATTGGCCCGCGCACGGCTGTGCGCGGGCCAACGGCGGCCGAAGTCAGCCCGATGGCCTTTGCGCACTGGGAACTGATGCGGCCACCTTGCAAACTAAATATTATTAAATTGTGTTGCAACTGTCATTTCTAGGTGTGTTTTCTTCTCCGTTTGGTTCTTCTCAACTTAACAGCAGCAACAATATTAACAACAGTGCCTGACATCGGATTCAGACCTCTGGCCTCATCACCTAGCTAAAATAACAACGACACAAATACCATGAACAATGCCATACCGGTAAACAAAGGTCTTCGGGGCCACGACGGGCACAGTGGGCCCGCGCGCAGCTGTGCGGCGGGTCTACTGCGGCTGTCGTGGATCCGAAACTTATGAGGCGGTTTGCCACTGGGGATAAACCACATACCGCCACTCGTAACTCATTCTGAGTCATCAACAACAAAGACTGTCAAGAAACAACGAAAACAACAAAACCAACACCACCACCAACAAGCGCACAACAACAACAACGACAACAGGACAAAACAACAACAACTCTACGACGAATTCTCCAAAAATGATGAAAAGCAGACTCACCAGTTTCACCTACAAATTCAAAAGTGCTTCTTAGTCTCTGATCGAGTGACCGCCAACTGCTCATCTCTTTGTTGTCGGACGCTAGCCAGAGTACATCGACCATTCACACGCCGCGCGAGCACTCGTGCCCACACTAGTGTTAGTCACCACCCGCCGCGCAATGACGCAAAAGACCATCGCGCTGGCGTCTGGCTTTCGCTGGCCAGCGTCAGCGTCAGCCCGGCCCGCGAACCTTCTGCTCAGCGGGTGTTGATGTCCACGAAGGCGTCTTGTGTAACGTTCCATAGTCTGTGACCCTCGCTAAACAGCCTCGTAACCAAATGATTGCCATAGTGATGTTGATAATGGGATTTGGGTTGCCTAACTTGTTAGCCCTGACGCGATTGTACACAGCAAGATATGAGCCGACCATGATCGTTTTATGGGTAGTGCCGTAACAGTTTTGTGGGATTGCAACGTTTGGTGACTGATCCTTTTGCCGTGATATCTTAAGGGTAGTGGCGGAACGACGCCTGTCAAAACAGCTTGGAGCCAATTTTACTTGATAATAATAATTATTATTTGGAGGTTAGGTTCTTTCATCGAGCCCTGCCATACATGATATCGATCGGCCGTGAGAGATCAAGCATAGTGGCTGAGGAGCGTAGCATCTTTAATGTTGGTGATCGAAAGTGGCTAAGTGTCCATCCAGCTCTCGTCAATCTACGAACAGAATTGTGATCCACGGACCACGACGGCAGTGCAAGGGTAGTGGCAGAAGATTCGCGAGCATTGGTAACGTAAACTCGATAATTAAGACCTGACGCATTGCAACTGGAATAGCCACAGACCATAACAGTTTAACACGTTCATTGCCGAGAGAAAAAAACATACACCACTCAACTGCAAGAGGTATAGATCCTCATGAGCCCCCGCAGTTGCGGGGGCTCATGCGGATCTATGCCTCTTGCTGTAATCAATTTGCACCGCCATGTTCGTCCCTTTTCAATGGTCGTTGACTGAACATAGGTTTTAAGAAATACGAAACATAAAAACCCAGCGGCCTGGGCAGGCGTTAACCCTTTCCATCCTGATGCACTGTTGCTTCAAATAAATTTGACTGTGATAGTTTAAGGGTGGCGCCAGAATAGCTTGTCGCCTGAGGCGCCATGCTATTCTGGCACCACACTTGACCTAAAATGGTTGATCCTCTATCTTGTAATCTGTAGTGTAGCTTTCACAGGGCAACAAGAACATTTAAAAAAAAAGAAACCCGCCTCAGGATATAATCGGTTAAAGGTATCGCAAGAACAGCTTGTGGGTCTAAAGGCCCCGCCACACATGCCCGATTTTGAGGCCGATTCTCGATCAGTTTCCAATCGGAGTGTGATCGGGTCGGACTATAAAAACGTGTGCACTGCCACACATTTCCCGACTTTTTTTAGCCGACCGGTTTGAACCGAAGATCAAAGTCGTACCTGTTCTGCAACATGGCTGCTAGTTTTGACAGTGATGATGATGTGCTTGCATTATCAGCAGTTTTGCATCATATTCGGGAAGAGGCGTGCGAAACATCAGCAACGAAGGTGGTACTCATCTTCCGCCATTTGCAAATTGAAACGACGTGCTTTGCGAGATGCGCTCTGATTGGTTAAAGCTTACAATCGGGGCCAACATTCGGATCGGAAAAATAGAGCATTTTCTAAAAACTCGATTCCCAGCCGATTGCAATCGGATCGGATATATGACGTCATCCGATCGCAATCGGATCGGAATCGGCTTCAAAATCGGGGCACAACCGGCAAGTGTGGCGGGGCCTTAAGCCCTTCTTGCACCATCATTAAAATGCATTTCATGTATCATATTCGATCTGCTTACTGTACTAAGGCTTTGCTTCGAAGACAGCTCAGGGAAGGGGTGGGAGGTGGGGGGGGGGGGGGGGGGTGAGTGGTGAATGGGATGGCGGGGAAGGGGGGACGAGTAGGATGGTGTTTTTTTATGGGGGGGGGGGGGTGGAGGGGGAGGAGATTAAACCCCTTTTAATTTATTACAACGGTACAAATACCGTCGTTATGCATGCGCAATCACTAACTCATTCGAGACGTGCCGCCTCCGGATACGCGGCCTAAGCCCGTCTCGAATGAGTTAAGCTTTCTTCTTCAACCTCTTCGCATGGGGTGATGGTTGCGTAATGGGTCACCACGTAACACCGGGGCTATTATTTACGCGCGTTAACCCTTTGGTTGTCGGTCGCGGTTTTTGTCCGACAGGAATCATCGCGACAAAAACCGCCACCGACAACCGGAGAGTTAAGGTTAAGCGGTGACCAATTTCGCAACTATTATCTCATACCTGTAGGCTATCGCGTGGGCTGCAGCGACCGAAGTGACGATGGACTTCTCTGTCTTCACGAAATGCACCACAGTCGGTAGCCATCGGTTTGACAACCTAACCCTTTCAGCGAAAACACCCTACATCAGGAGATTGATTGACCATGATAATTCAAGGGTAGTGCCAGATTCGCTTGGCGCCTTCAGGCGCCAAGCTAATCTGGCACTACCCTTGAATTATCATGGTCGACCCACCTCCTGTAAGTGGCAATAGTCGTTAAGTAATACTTCCAAAATCACTAAACCTGCCCATGGCGCTAAAAAGGTTAATAGACAGGTACGGTGACAGAAAGCGAGTCCGTTTACTTGTTGTTTATGCTCCAGTTTTCTAGTGTGTAGTAGATGTTAGTTGATGGCGTAAGTCAAAGGTCTATTATTATACCTATAATAATACACTTATAGGTAAACTGATATGGTTTTAATCACAGATGCTAGGATGCGCATCATTTGAGCGTTGTCTTACCTCGCGCTCAGAAACACGCACACACACACGCACCAACGCAGTCGCACAAAAGCACGTCTCTCTTTCTCTCTTGGCTTGACTTCGCGAACGAAGATCCTATAGGGGTTGCCCGCCACGTCGTCTGCAGGCATGTTCGTGGCTGCGAGGCCAATCCGGGACAGGCAGGTCAAGTTCGACCGCAGTGGCTTGTGGGGAAGGTCTGGTCAGGGTTATGAGTTTCGACAACTCTGTTTTTTTCTCCGAGCCGCTTGTCCTTAAGGTTAGCTCTGCGAGAGTCCTCAAAGGAGACGGCTGCCTTGTAAATGGTGGAGCGCCAGGTGTCGCGGTCCGCAGCAAGCGAAGACCTCTGGCGATGGTCGATTTGGCAGGCACTAAGTGACTTCTTGAGACCGTCTTTGTATCTCTTCTTTGGTGCCCCTCTGTCTCGGTGTCCAGTGGCGAGCTCACCGAACAGAGTGATCTTGGGCAGGCGATAATCCTCCATCCTGGAGACGTGCCCTGCCCAGCGAAGCTGGGTCCGCAGCAGCAAAGCCTCGATGCTCACAGTTTCCGCCTGTGAAAACTGTGAGCATCGAGGACAAAAGCACGTACAAATGTACAATATCTCACAACCAGATAAGTTGCGACTGATCTCTATATTTCTTTGTTTGTTTGTTTGTTTGCTTTGAAGAAGGGGATTTACCCGAAACATTAATACATTGTGTTGAAACTATCTTTTCTAAGCGTGGTTCTTTCTCCGTTGGGTTCTTCCCTACAAATGTACGCCCACACAACGCCCGCCCGATAGCACGCACACGCACGCACGCGCGCAAACAAAAAAATAACACACACATAACACGCAAGCACGCACGCACACACACACACACACACACACACACACACACACACACACACACACACACACACACACACACACTAACACAGAGAGAGCGAGAGAGAGAGCGAGAGAGAGAGAGAGAGAGAGAGAGAGAGAGAGAGAGAGAGAGAGAGAGAGAGAGAGAGAGAGAGAGAGAGAGAGAGAGAGAGAGAGAGAGAGAGAGAGAGAGAGAGATCACAAACACTACCTACAAAGTCTGTGGTACATTAGAAGCAAACCTTCCGCTCCATTACATTTTAATCAGTAAATATTTCACATCTCTAATCTCTTTACAGTCAAAAGTTATAGAATACAAACAGCACACCACCTATATGCCACCACCAAAAGCCAACCCCTTGGAGCAAATATAGTGGGAACAGAATGAACCTCTTTTGAGCAGTCACCATTATTCCCCCAAAGAAAAGCGGTCTTTAGCCCATATACTGAGGCTAAAAGCTTCAACTTGTACACTGCCACATGCAAGCTACATTACAGTACTTACAGATAAGGATATAGACCAAATTCAAATACTAAGGAGCCATTGTGATAGATGAGGGATCAAAACCAAAAATACTGTCCAGCATTGCGCAGACAACAACAGCACTGGCACGGACAAGATTGAAGACCATATGGAAGGACAGAAACATCACACTCTGCACCAAGATCAGACTGATGCGCTCCTTAGTCATCTCAGTGTTGTTGTATGCCTGAAATTTATGGAGCCTCACAGCGGACTTTGAAAGGAGGATACAAGCCACTGAAATGAGATGTTTTCGAAGGCTGCTTGGCATTTCATACAGAGATCACATCACGAACATGGAAGTGGGAAGCAGAATCAGGCAAGCCATCGGGTCATATGAAGACCTATTAGCCACTGTGAAAAAAACGCAAACTGAATTGGTATGGGCATGTCACGCGTTCAGCAGCGCTTGCCAAAACAATCCTGCAAGGCACTGTGCATGGAGGACGAAGGAGAGGAAGACAGAGGAAAAGATGGGAGGACAATATCTCAGAATGGACAGGACTGAAGCTGGGCGATACGCTATGAACGGCAGAGAACAGAGAGAATGGAGGGAGCTGGTTGCCAAGTCATCAGTGGTGCCCCAACGGTCGGCAAGACTACGAGAGAGAGAGAGAGAGAGAGAGAGAGAGAGAGAGAGAGAGAGAGAGAGAGAGAGAGAGAGAGAGAGAGAGAGAGAGAGAGAGAGAGAGAGAGAGAGAGAGAGAGAGAGAGATAGATAGATAGATAGATAGATAGATAGATAGATAGATAGATAGATAGATAGATAGATAGATAGATAGATAGATAGAGATAGACCAATGGCTTTAGTTCAAGGGTGGTGCCAGAATAGCTTGGCGCCTAGAGGCGCCAAGCTATTCTGGCACTACCCTTGAACTATTTTAGTCAAACTTATTTCACACACTGGTGTATTCCGAATGATAAGGGTTAACGACATGTGTTGTTTAACCCATTTAGCGTCCCCGGGACCCTGCAGCTGGAGATGGTATGATCATGATAATTAGTCAAGGGTAGTGCAAGATGAGCTTGGCGCCTGAACAAAACCTTTAACTCTTTTCCTACGTATCACTTCCGGTTTAGTGTTAGCCCAAACAAACCCTTAGCCATCGAAGCACTGACGTTATAGCTTAAGTGATCAAGACGCGCCGCATACGGATACGCGGCAATTTGCCGCGTATCCGTATGCGGCGCGTCTCGAGCGTGTTAAAAAGTCCTCTGTCTAGTGCTTACGCCTCGTGTCGAGTAAATCGGCACACGCGGACAGCAAAAAGAGTTTCACCGAAAGTGCTCGTCACAGGCACAACACCATGGACGCTCCTCTTGTTTTAATAGATAAGAATGAGTAACACCCGTGTGACTGATGTGGAGCCGAGACAGCACAGTCTCTACACGGCGGCGGCTGCCACAGCGATAAGGTAGACTGTCGGACGCCTTAGGAAGAGCTTCATGCAGATTGTTAGCTTCCTCTTTGTCCCACAACTGAGGACCACGCGCGGGTTATGTCAGCACTAACCAAAGGTTTAACATCGCTATAGACAGTCTGTTGGCAGCAGAATCTACGATCTAGTTGCCGTCAACGACCACATGCCCTGGGACCCAAATAAAAATGATGTCATAATGTTCCTTCATCAAGTCTGCGCGAAGCTCTCTAATCTGCATCACAAGTGGGTGGTCTGTTTCTTGAAGAATTGAAGAGCGTCAGACAGAATCAGGAAGTTCCTTTCTCTAGACTGGAAAAAAAACAAAAAACTATTGTATCAAATTATTTGCAGAGTGAGTGCTTTAGTGCATAGTACAACATGTTTTACATTTTACGAAGATGACACTCATAAACAAAGAAATAAAGGAAACGCCGACCCAATTAGGCACTACCCTTGAACTGACAGAGTTTATCTTTATCCTGCTTTAACTCATTGTACCCCAAGACCGAAATCCCCAAATGTTGCCGTTGTCCTCTGAAGACTGCATTGCAGTACAGGACACAGATCGACCATGATAGTTCAAGGGTGATGCCAGAATAGCTTGGCGCCCATAGGCGCCAAGCTATTCTGGCATCACCCTTGAACTATCATGGTCGATCCTTATCTTGCCGTGGGGTGTCTGGGGTAGAATGAGTTAACGCGGTAGCTACGGGGGGTGCGGGTGGGGGGTGGAGGGGGGTGGGAGTGGTGGGTGGGTGGGGGGTGTGGGGAGAAAGTACTCTGGTTTTTTTGGCCCCCAATGCGCAAAAGGCCATCGGGCTGACGTCGGCCCCACAGCCCTTTGAGCATTGGTCCACGAGAATGGTTAGTTCGGGGTTTAAAGTCTGCGGCACCGGAGTGATAAATGGAGGGGCCTAACGGGCGGGTTATATAAGCTGGTGGGGGGGGGGGGGGGGGTATGGGGAGGGGGGGGGGGAGAACACGGTCACTATTGCCTATGAAACACAAGAAGTACGACCTGAACACTGATTAAATGAGGCATACAGCAATTGTGCCACTGTTATTTGCCATAACCTTTCAACGGACATGCTGTTTAACAAGCCCATCTTTTATCCCCGTGGATCGCCATAAGAAGAAAAGTAAATCGACTTACATAGTTGTTATCATATCAGCACAGATGACTTTGAAAGCCAAAGGCAAATAAGTCGATATGAGTAATGTCCCTTGCTGCGTCCGCTAGTTTGACACGAGTAATGTCTCTTGCTTCGTCGGAGATGCTTAATTTACTGTACCACTGACGAGGGAACAAAAATTTACGATGCCCAGGATAAAACAAGGTCAGTCGAGCGAGTGTAAATAGTGCTTTCTTGTTTGGCCTAAAGCTGTGCAAAACATAAACGAGTGAAGAGTGACTGTCGTGCGTACGGATAATGCACTAAACTGAATAATTTTCAAAGAAACAACTCACACTTTTGACTAACGCGGACATATATTTTACATCGATGTTTATGTGATACTGAGAATCTCACTCGAGTGGTTTGAAAACCTTATTCTACCAGCGAAAGCGAGTGGGATACGATTTTAAGACCACGAGAATGCGATTCTCAGTTTCACTTAAACACCGATGTAAGAATCTATTTCTTACTCACCCGTCAGTTCATTTTCATAAATCCGATGTGAGCTGGTTTACGGCACATGCATAGTCACATCACAGCCGCCATTGTGTCTTGGCAAAGATCTTAAAGTAATTTACTTTGTAATGTGACGTCATTTTTTTTTTTTTTTTTTTTCAAGTTGGGGGGGTGGGGGGGGGTATGCCAGACAAATGTGGCGTACATGATGATTTAATAGTGCTATACATGCCACATGTCGTCACTATGAAATGATGTCACTGCACATGAGTTGAAAGTATCAGTATAGCGTGTGCCCGTACCTTTTTGCTGACCAGACTTTGTGCAAGACCATGTTGTGAACACTTGGCCGTTCACTCAACACGGCTGTATCAAACACGTGAGATGCAGCCATTGGCTGCCCAAGCTGTATCACACGTGTGATACAACTTTCCCACTCAAAGGCAGTAAAGAAGGAGGTGTGTAATGTGACAAGACTGTTTGTCAAGCGAGGATGTAGCTGAATGATGTCACTCACATGGCTTTCACAAATCAGGCTCTCGCACTTAACCCATTCAGTCCTGACGCACTACAGCAGGAGATGGATCGACCATGATAATTCAAGGGTAGTGCCAGATAAGCTTGGCACCTGTCGGCGCCATGCTAATCTGGCACTACCCTTGAATTATCATGGTCGATCCATTTCCTGCAACTGGTGCATAGTCATTAGATGACGCCTCCGAAATTGGGGAAATACGGCCGTCTGGCTGAATGAGTTAACTGTCTCAAATGAGAGGCGGCAAAACATTGTAAATATTTATTTAACACAACATGGCATAAATAATTAATATCCTCACAATCTTCTTATTCCCACATAAAATCTACCATCTAAACGTCTATTATATTCACCAACACCCAGCATTATCATATTTATTGCTAACAGGACTGGAATTTCACTACTGACGGTAATGGTCAATGACCGCAGCTATGGTGACCACTCGCACTGCGTGACATAACAATTCCCATCAAAACCGGCTCGTTATCTTGGCTTGACTTCGCGAACGAAGATTCTATAGGGCTTGCCCACGTCGTCTGCAGGCATTTTCGTGGCTGCTAAGGTCAATCCGGGACAGGCAGGTTCGACCGCAGTGGCTGCAGGGGAAGGTCTGGTCAGGGTTCTGAGTTACGACAACTCTGTTTTTTCTCCTGAGCCGCTTGTCCTTAAGGTTAGTTCTGCGAGAGTCCTCAAAGGAGACGGCTGCCTTGTGAATGGTGGAGCGCCAGGTGTTACGGTCCGCAGCAAGCGAAGACCACTGGCGGTGGTCGATTTGGCAGGCACTAAGTGACTTCTTGAGACCGTCTTTGTATCTCTTCTTTGGTGCCCCTCTGTCTCGGTGTCCAGTGGCGAGCTCGCCGAACAGAGTGATCTTGGGTAGGCGATGATCCTCCATCCTGGAGACGTACCCCGCCCAGCGATAGTAATAGTAATAAAAAAAAAAAAAAAACATCACAATTTCCTCAACTTTTGCGTATAACAACGTTGAAAGCATTTTAACTGGAGAACTTCGTAAACTAATTTAGGAGTGTCTATCCGCATTTCTTCATTTGTCGTCTGCTTTCCAGATGTAACTGAGCGACTGAACAAAGGGGACTCACCGTTGACAAAGATAAAGGTTGTCTGCTCTTGTACAAAGAGGTTACTGTCCATTTGACACGCATACTCGCCGCGGTCTGCTGTGGTTACTGAAAACAAAGAAAAGCGACGAACATGTCAGGAGCAGTCCTAAACCCATGTACCAAAATGTATTCAGGCTCACAACGACCGCAGTGGGCCCGCGCACAGCAGTGCGCGGGTCCACTGCGGTCGTCGTGGGCCCGAGGGCATTTGCTTCTTGGGAAATGTGCAATCAAACTCATCGATTTGCAGGGCGATTAGCGAGGCAGTGAGCCGCATATCGTCTATGTCGCCAACACGTCAGTAGTTCGGTCGGTCGGTCGAAGCGGAGGTAACAGTAAGGAGGTTTCGTTTGCAAAGAACGACTCCCAAAAACGAACGAGAACAAAATCCCAGCGTGTTTCTTAAGCACAGACAGCACTCCAAACATCTCCAAGAGGCATAGATCCTTATGAGCCCAGAGGCCTCATGAAAATCTATGTCTCTTGGAGATGTTTAAAGTGGTGTTCTACGCTTATAGAACAAGCTCTCGTTCATTGTAAGGAGTTGTTGAGATAAAAAAAATAAAAAACAAAAACAAAACAAAAACGAGCTAAGATAAATCACGAGTGCTCAATGGGCGAGCACTCGTGGTTAATTTGACGTAACGTGAGGTCTGTGATAACTTAATCATTATATACTTACTCCTATCGAAGGTGATTGACACACAGAATGTCGCGCAGGACGACAGTGTTGCGGTGTCCGACGTGGCCACGCTCGACTGCCCAGGGAATACATTGCGGCGTGACAGGGTCAGTCGGGACCCGCTCCTCATGGGCGTCATGCAGCACTGGATGGTCACGCTGTCTCCCTCCGTCACGCTGAGAAAGTCACATGGCGTTGGTTCGAACGTCATCACGGGGGCAACTGAAGAGCACGTTGGCATTTGCGTCGCAGATTATTTTCAATTTATATTTCACGAATTCAGGCAGGCACTCACGCACACATGCTCGCGTGTGTACATAAAAATACAAAATACAAGTACATACAAATAAATATATAATACGCACAGATATAAAAATACACTTCAAAACTGAACAAAGCAGTGAGTTAGTTAGTTATTTGGGTTTAACGTGGAGCAGGCGACTAAGGCCATCTCACGGCGGCTGAACAAAGTAGGTACATATAAACTTGATCACACACACACACACACACACACACACACACACACACACACACACACACACACACACACACACAGGGAGACAAAACCATCAGAGTGGGTTACCTACCATTTTATGTGAAAATGGGTTCCCATATTTCTATTTATTCTAGGGCTCTGGAGTTGATGCGAATGTTTAGAACTCACCTTGTAACTAAGCTCTACAACTTAAAATAAAGAAAGACATTTTCTAGAAACAGAGCCACTGGATGGAGAAAAAATGGGTTTCTACCAATAATGTGGGTGCCTCTCACAAAAACTGGCATTACAGTAGAAATGGGTGTCCTTGTCAAATCATTCATTTTAGCATGGACATCTCAAGAAAATTAGGTGTCTGTAATAAGGTAAAGTTCACGGAATATTTTATGCTTCTTTTCCACATTTATTTGATTGTTGTCATTCTTTTTTCGACTTAATGTATATTCCTTCTTTTTCCTGCATTAAAAATGTAAAGCACACTGACACATCACACAGTGAACACTAAAAATACATCTGGTTGATTTTCTAATGATTGTTTGGGTGGGGTTGTGGGGGGAGGGGAGGGGTGGGGGTGAAGGTGGGGAGGGGGTGGGGGGGGGGGGTCATCACTTTGGGTTTTATAGAGCTGCTGAATGCTCTCTTATGAATGAAAGATTTTAATTATCCCTGGAATCAGGAGGTCATTTCTGAGGCGCGCAACGAGTTGCACATCAAACCACCCACAAATACACATTTGGAGTGCACCAGATGGATCCAGTTGGACAAGTCCCACATTCCACACTATAGGACAGCTAAGACTGAGAAGCAATCGCGGCGTTTATGGCGCGGTGCAAGGTTTAAAACTAAGAAACTGTTGTTTTTAGAAGCGTGTCGGGCAACAGTTTTTATTAAAACTGTTTTAAAACCTCTCCTTATACTCAATTTTTGTTAATGTTAAAAGTGTTTTCATTTATAGGCGTGTCGTAACTGTTATGCATCTATTCCAACGTAATAGTGCTGGATATCATAGTTTTCCCATTGTCGCCTTCTCTCTTCACTCAGCACTCGACTTTCCAGCCCTTCCCTCAAGCACGCAGCATTCACACAAACAATACTTTACTATTACACCCTTTGGCAACATTAGGTGTTTTTTTTTTTTCCTCTGACCTAACATTACATACTGCACTAAACGACCGCCTGCAGCAGACGTCGCACCTAACGACACTGACTGTGTGACGTCATTTGCATTCAATCAATTTGTGCATACAATCTGACAGGAGTTGCAGTCAAAACGAAAACATAACACCAACAAACCCACAAACAAAGCAACAGGTTAAACCAAAAAGACACAAGACAACAGCAGCCTCCCCCAAAGTCTATACGTCCTCTCTCACACTGCGCACTCATACAATCACTTCACTTCTTAGCAACCGGCGCACGAATATAATTATAGGCTAAGTCAAAGAAAAACAGAAGATAGTGGTGGAAAATCCTTTAAAATAGAAACAAAGAACGACGTTTCGGATCAAAGATCCTTCTTCATCTGACATGGAAACAAACGTAGAAAACGTATAGGCTAAGTCGCTGGTGAACGTATACATGAATCTCAAATTTCACACTAGACATGACCTTCCTCCACATCACCCCGGAAGTACATCACAACTCAACACTTTTAAAAAAAAACCAACCACACCCTCAAATAACAAACCTAATTTTGTAGGAACATAAACAATTTACTCCCTCAAACAACAACATTTCCCCCCCCCCCCTCCCACACCCTTCCTGACCCATATCAGCTATGAAGTTATTTATAGCTGAGAAGGGTGATGTCACACACACACGCCCATTTTCGGGGTTCTGTGCGCGCACACACACACACACACACACACACACACACACACATTGCTGGGAGGGACAAAGTTCAAACACACTAGAGGCGTGTCTGTTAAACACAAAAGTGCATGTGTTAACGCCAAATGAGAAAAAAATGATCTTTTTATTTTTTATGAATCTTTACCCCAAGACAATGCAGAAACAACCCTCAGAAAAAATGGGTGTCTGACTTGGGCACCCAGATTTTTTAACACACCTATTTTCCATAAGGATGGTAAAGACAGTCACCCATTTCAGGTATTTCGTGTACACACACACACACACACACACACACACACACACACACACACACACACACACACACACACACACACACACACACATCATACGCACACGCACACACTCGAGGTACTCACCGTCAGAACAGTCGTATGGAGGTGGAGGCGGCGTGATTCCTACACACACACACACACACACACACACACACACACACACACACACACACACACACACACACACACACACACACACACACACACACACACACACACACAGAGTATGAGTGCTTGCCTAATTTCTAATAAAACATGAATTATTTTCAGCATAGTTCTTTTTTTTTCAACTGTGAAAATATGACAGTCTTCCTCGGTTTAAGTGAAAATTTGTGACTAAAGCTGCAAACGATAAAAAAAGCAACCTCTAAAGGCCCCGCTACACGTGCCCGGTTTTGAGGCCGATTCCCGATCAGTTTCGAATCGGTAGGTGATCGGGCCGGACTAAAAAAACGTGTGCACTGCCACACATTTCCCGACTTGTTTAGCCGATCGGTTTGAACCAAAGATCAAAGTCGTACCTGTTCTGCAAAATGGCTGCTAGTTTTGACAGTGATTATGATGTGCTTGCATTATCAGCAGTTTTGCATCATATTCCGCGGGAAGAGGCGTGCGAAACACTGAGCATCAGCAATGGCGGTGGTACTGATCACAACAGGCGTGTTCCGCCGTTTGCAAACTCAAACGACATGCTTTGCGAGACGCGCTCTGATTGGTTGAAGCTTACAACCGGGGCCGATTCGGATCGGGAAAATAGAGCAGGTTCTAGACACCCGATTCCCATCCGATTGGGACCGGATCGGATAATTGACGTCATCCGATTGCAATCGGATCGGAATCGGCTTCAAAATCGGGGCACAACCGGCTCGTGTGGCGGGGCCTTAACACGCAAACTATCGCGATTTCTTCAAACAATGATAACCAAAATGTCTTCGGGCTCGCGACGGCCGCAGTGGGCCCACAAACAGCTGTTTGCGGGCCCACTGCGGCCGTCGTGGGCCCGAGTAAAGGCCCCGCTACACATGCCCGGTTTTGAGGCCGATTCCCGATCAGTTTCGAATCGGTAGGTGATCGGGCCGGACTAAAAAAACGTGTGCACTGCCACACAAGTCCCGACTTGTTTAGCCGACCGGTTTGAATCGAAGATCAAAGTCGTACCTGTTCTGCAAAATGGTTGCTAGTTTTGACAGTGATGATGACGTGCTTGCATTATCAGCAGTTTTGCATCATATTCGGGAAGAGGCGTGCGAAACATCAGCAACGAAGGTGGCCGGTACTGATAACAACAGGCGTGTTCCGCCATTTGCAAATCGCTGAAACGACATGCTTTGCGAGACGCGCTCTGATTGGTTGAAGCTTACAAACGGGCCGCAAAAATAGAGCAGGTTGTAGACACCCGATTCCCAGCCGATTGGGACCGGATCGGATAATTGACGTCATCCGATCGCAATCGGATCGGAATCGGCTTCAAAATCGGGGCACAACCGGCTCGTGTGGCGGGGCCTTAAGGCGAAGGGATTTAAGGGAGGTAAACTGGTGCAACTTACCGGTGACAAAGATGAAAGTGCTCTGTTCCTCTATAAAGGAACCGTTCACTTGACAGAAATACTGCCCACCGTCCGCGGGGGTTACTGAAAAAAAGAATAGAACTAATGTCAAAATTATTAGTTGGTTAGTTGGTTGGTTGGTTCGTTGGCTGACTGACTGACTGACTAACTGATGAACGTATTGATTGACTGATCAGTCGATTGATTGATTTATGGATTAATTGATTCATGGATTGATAGATTGATAGATTGATGGATTGATCGAGCGACTGATCGACTGACTACTGGCTAAATGACTGATTATACTTACTGCTGTCGAAGACAGTAGACACGCAGAGGGTGGCACAGGTTGACAGCGACATGGAGTCCGACGTGACAACATCTGGCTGTCCAGGGTACACAGCACGGCGTGACAGGCTCACATGTGACCCGCGGCTCATGGGCGTCACGCAACACTTAACGGTCACGCTGTCTCCCGCCGTCACGCTGAGAAAGTCACACGAGGCTGGTTCAAAGGTCATCATCGGGGCCACTGGACGACACATCAAAGTTTTTTTTAAAGATTGCCAGTCACTCCTTTGGTCTGGATTTTTTCAAAACATGAGTGAATGAAAATCATCTTGAAATCAATACCAAATGTGTGACAGTCAATCGTGTTGAAGTACAGACCAAATGGATGACTGACATTTGTGTTATCCACACCAACTGAGTGATAACAGGCGTGGAGAAAATCAAGACCACATGAGTGAGTGACAACCGAAAATGGGTCTGCAGCTGTAAAAATCAAACCTAATTAGAGACTTTGATAATTTCAAAAACCTAAAACACTGATTGCCTGAAAATAGTTAACAATGCCATAAAATAGTAACAAGCCAGTTATTCCGAAGCATATTTCTGCTTCGTCGTAGCTAGTCTTCTTTTTAACACTGGCTTAACCCAATCAGCCCTGAGGCACTACAGCAGAAGATAGGTTGACAATGATAATTCAAGGGTAGTGCCAGATTAGCTTGGCGCCTGTCGGCGCCAAGCTAATCTGGCACTGCCCTTGAATTATCATGGTCGATCCATCCCCTGCAACTGGTGCATAGTCATTAGATGACGCCTCCAGAATTTGGGAAATACGGCCGTCGGGCTGAATGAGTTAAATGTGTTTGTGTTACATCTTGAGTTTCACCACACAAAACAACAACAGAACTACTGCTGCTTCTGCTGCTGATACAACAACAACAACAACAACAACAACAACAACACCAACACCAACACCAACAACACCAACAACACCAACAACACCAACACCAACACCAACACCAACACCAACAACAACAACTACAACAACTACAACAACTACAACTACAACAACTACAACAACTACAACAACTACAACTACTACAACTACAACAACTACAACAACAACAACAACTACAACAACAACAACAACAACAACTACAACAACTACAACAACTACAACTACAACAAGTGCAACAACTACAACAACTACAACTACAACAACTACAACAACTACAACTACTACAACTACAACAACGACAACAACAACTACAACAACTACAACAACAACTACAACAACAACTACAACAACTACAACAACAACTACAACAACAACTACAACAACAACTACAACAACTACAACAACTACAACAACTACTACAACTACTACTACTACTACTACAACTACTACAACTACTACTACTACTACAATGTCGGAAAGAGACGAGGGCAAAGCAAAGCCTAACTCGTAATACAACGATTTTGTCTTCAACTGTAAATATTATAAACGTGAAGTGTATCCTTGGAAGGACCCCAAATCTTACGTGTGACGTAGAGATTCAGGGGAGGTAATTTTCCACACTTCCTGCAATCAGTCGACAATCCCCCACGAACTGCACTCGCCTGGAATTTCTCTTTCAGGTATCTTTTTTAATTTAACACATTTTCAGTTATTCTTTTGTATGAAATTGGTAATACTGGCCGAACACAACGCGTGCATATAGTTATTTTTGTTGCGTAACCCCCTCATTTTTAATTTATTCAACGTTTTGTTTCTTCGCCGTTTCGAATGTGGTCAGTGCGCGATAGGGCTTTCGCTTCACATCAGTTTTCTTGTTGTTGATATTATCTAATTTATCCAATTATTCAGTTATGTTTTGTATGAAGCTGGTACCAGCGGTATCACATAAACCTACATATAGTTGTTTTTTGTTTTTTGTTTTGTTTGTTTGTTGCGTAGCCCCGTACATTATTTATTTATTGGCATTTTTTTTTTGGTTTTGCTTTGAGGTTTGACTTAATGAAGATTAGGCTGTGTCTGTACCTAAGGATGTGATTGGCCAAAGATTTATTTGGCCGAGGAGGCTAGTTCGGCGAGTTACCTTGGTAACATATAATAAGGAGACGTCCGTTGCCTTGAGAACGGACGACCAAGGAAAAAAAAATGAAATAGAGGCAGGCCGATGAGAAAAAGTGTAAAGAGACTGAAAAAAAGACAAATGTAGTTGTACTTACGGTCAGAGCAAGTATACACCGCTGTCAGCGTTGCCACCAGGTTGTCATAGGCAAGAAAATTACGAACAGAAAAGAAAGATACATTAAAACAAAAGTTAAAGTGTTCTCGACGAATATAAATAAATATAATATAGGCAAGAAAAATACGAACAGAAAAGAAAGATGCGTTAAAACAAAAGTTAAAGTGTTTTCGACGAATATAAGTTTAGCTCACGACAAAGACAAGGATTAAAAGTAAATAAAAAACTTTCATCTGCAAGAGGCAGAAATTCTCATGAGCCATTGCAGCACTTCAGGGCTGCAGAGGCTCATGAGAATCTATACCTCTCGCTGATAAGGACGGGGAGAGACCTGTCTTTATGCCTAAATTTGACAAGGTCCGCACCAGTGACACCACTTTGACGTAATTTTGCTGCTCGTGCTATTCATCTGGCTGGCTATATCGTCGTTCCTTCATAAGCATAATTATAATATCTGCCATTGTATGACACAAGATACTTTCATATGCATAATTATAATATCTGCCATTGAATGATACAATACACTAAGTCCATTGTTGTGGAAAGTGAGATTTTCATTGGTATACTATGAAAATCTCGCTTTTCTACAAAAAAAAAAAAAAAACAACAACAAAAAAAAAAACCTGGACATACCGCCTTTTGTCAGATAACGCCCGACACGCAGGCCCTTATTTTAAAAGTCATAGTTCCTTAACCTTGTTACCCCCAAGGTCCCATTTTTCAGATTTTGGAGGTGTTGCCTGACGGCTCTGTACCAGTTTGCATGGGATGGATTGACCATGATAATTTAAGGGTAGTGCCAGATAAGCTTGGCGCCTTCAGGCGCCAAGCTAATCTGGCACTACTCTTGAATTATCATGGTCAATCCATCTCCTGCTGTTGGGGCTCGGGGCTAAATGGGTTAATGGAAAAACACATTCACGCATCATACTTTTCGATCACTGGTACCTAGACTTTATATCAAGACGTCAACTACAGTAAACTCCGGGTGTCTGTTATATAAGCTCAGTAATTTACGTTAAAAAAAAACTGCTGCTGGGACATTTGAAAAAAAAAAGTTGCTTTATCCCACTTTTGATATAGTCCACTTCGTTATAATCAGAGTGGACTGTATTTTAAAAATTCAAAATTTCCATACTTTCGATAGGAAGGGTGCATTACGGAACTGCCTGAAAATGCGAACAGCAGAAATCAAACAAAAACTCAACATTCACATTATAACCATCACTCTCTAGAGATACTGATAAAAACACGTTTTATTACGTACGTGATGTGAATGACGTTGGTGACGTAGGCGACGTTGTTGACGTAGGCGACGCTGTTGACGTAGTTGATGTCGGTGGCGTAGTTGATGTCGTTGATGTAGTTGATGTCGTTGACGTAGTTGATGTCGGTGACGTAGTTCGTGTCATTGACGTAGTTGAAGTCGGTGACGTAGTTGATGTCGTTGACGTAGTTGATGTCGGTAACGTAGTTGGTGTCGTTGACGTAGTTGACGTCGTTGATGTCGGTGGCGTAGTTGGTGTCGTTGACGTAGTTGAAGTCGTTGACGTCGTTGATGTCGGTGGCGTAGTTGGTGTCGTTGACGTAGTTGAAGTCGTTGACGTAGTTGATGTCGGTGGCGTAGTTGATGTCGTTGACGTAGTTGATGTCGTTGACGTAGTTGATGTCGATAAGGTGGTGGTAGTCGCTACTGAAGAAATAACGTTACAGATAATTATTTGCCCTGTGAGGCGATAGACAGTAAGTTTATATTTTGTGAAAAGCGAGAATTTCATTGTATTACAATGAAAATCACGCTTTTCACGAAAATGGACTTGCTGTCTTTTTAATTGATGGTATTTAACTCATTCAGCCCTGACGCACTACAGCAGGAGATGGGTTGACCATGATAATTCAAGGGTAGTGCCAGATTAGCTTGGCCCTTGTCGGCTCCAAACTAATCTGGCACTGCCCTAGAATTATCATGGTCGATCCATCTCCCGCAACTGGTGCATATCATTAGATGACGCCTCCCAAAATTGGGAAATACCGCCGTCGGGCCGAATGAGTTAACGTTCGGCGTCAAATTAACCCTTTGGAAACTACGGAGATAGATCATGTAGGAACAATCATTGTTCACATTTTTGTACACAGATGTATGAAACTCCAAGGTCTCCTCTTTCGTGGCGACCAGTCAAGCCTCGATTTCACTTGCGTGACCTTCAACTGCTGAGCCAATTAACCCCTTCACTGACGAGAAAATGCGAGACGAACCAGTTGCAAGAGGTATAGATCCTCATGAGCCCCCGCGAATGCGGGGGCTCATGAGGATCTTTGCCTCTTGCTGAGACAAATGCGTATCAATTTTTATTGTTCCTATTTTAAAAGAGGAACAACTTTGAAATGGGGCTCGTCGGAGTGCATTCCGGAGCATGCACATGACGCTTCGGGCGTGAGGGCCAGAAATTCGGGCAAAGAAGTATCAAGATGAAAATGACGTCACGTCTTGCTACGCAAACCTTGCTGGACAACGAACGTTTGTCGACAAGTGCCGTATGTGTGTATGTATGTGTGATGGTGTGAGTGTGTGTGTGTGTGTGTGTGTGTGTGTGTGTGTGTGTGTGTGTGTGTGTGTGTGTGTGTGTGTGTGTGTGTGTGTGTGTGCGTGACAGCGACCAGAGCCCGCGTTTGAGGATGGATAGGCTTGAAATTGTATGATATTGTCCCTAAGAGAATAATCTCGAAACAATTTATTTAAAAAAAATTAAAGTTTATTTTTTTTATTAAGATGCTCATTGTCGAGAAAATGAACGTTTCACACATACACACAAAAACCCGGCTGATTCGCACTGGAGTCCGCAATTTTGCTTATTTTTACTCTCTTGGCTGGACTTCGCGAACGAAGATTTTATAGGAGTTGCCCACGACGTCTGCAGGCTTGTTCGTGGCTGCGGAGGCCAATCCGGGACAGGCAGGTTCGACCGCAGTGGCTGCAGGGGAAGGTATGGCCAGAGTTCTGAGTTGCGGCATCTCTGTTCTTTCTCCTGAGTCATATTTTTACTAGATATTTTGTATATCGCTAGATTAAAGAAAGACATTGAATGAGTTCGTTAACCAGCAATGTACCTTTTCAACTTGTTGAGTGATAATTAAATATGTTTGCAGAAAAAAATTCACGAATTATTTGGAACTAATATTAAAAAATTTGAATCTTTTTTACTAAATAGGCAATCTTCTCATTAATAATCGCATTATTGTTCATAAACGGTATTTACATTAGCCTACAGTTTGTCTCGGCTGTCGGGTGCGATTGTAACCTGTATGCCCTAGGTGTGAAAATCAGGCAATTTTCGGCACCACTTTTTCGAAGTTTTGATCAGCTAAGATAACGTTGATTTTTCTTTACGAAAAAAATATATAATACCAGCATGATTTTCATAAACAGTGTTTGTATAAGCCTGCTGTTTGTCCCAGCTCTTGGGTAGAATTTAGGTCAAATTATGTTTCATCCTCAAATGCTTAAAACTGTTAGTTCTGCGATGAGTGACGTATAAGATGAAGTCGTCACTATCAACCCGGCGTCGTGGGACTTACTATGCCATGACGTGAAGCTTGAAGTGACGTCATTTCGCTGCTCGTGCTATTATCTTCATAATAGCTAATCGCTACGCCAGCCCACATGCACAGAGCTTACAAATGGCGGGAAGCGCCGTGTGTACATCTTTATTTCTGTGTGCCAGAGTGTGTGGATCAGAGGGTGGGTTAGGCTAGAAGGAGAATGGATCAGAAGAATAAGCTTGAAAATAGGAACAACTATGGGCTGGGTTGTTATTAGATGGATTTTGTTCGTTGAATAAACAACGATATCAGTAATAAAATATATTAGGCGTACACTGTCATAGAAAGTGTGTGTGTGTGTGTGTGTGTGTGTGTGTGTGTGTGTGTGTGTGCGTGTGTGTGTGTGTGTGTGTGTGTGTGTGTGTGTGTGTGTGTGTGTGTGTGTGAGTGTGTGTGTGAGGCGAATAAAACTCCACTTAGGCAGTGAGTGGTTTTATTCGCCTCACACACACACACACACACACACACACACACACACACACACACACACGCGCGCGCACACACACGCGCGCGCGCGCACTCACGCACGCGCGCACACACACACACACACACACACACACACACACACACACACACACACACACACATTCAGTGTGGTCATAGCTTCACGCTGACCACTGACCGCTGACCGAGGACCCTTTGCTAGCAGAGTAAAACAAAGACGTGAGGCTGACCTGGGGGACAGACGGAGCCTTGCGTTAGGGCGATGTCATCAATGGCCATGTCTGTCTGTTTGCCGTTACCTTCAACAGCCGCGAAAATTATCTGAGAACAAAAATTGCGAAAATATTAAAAGTCAGCATCATTATTTTATTGATTGATTGATTGTCTGATTGGTTCATTTATTAACTCACTCACTCACTCACTCTCACTCACTCACTCACTCACTCACTCACTCACTCACTCACTCAATCACTCGTTTTTCCTTTCGTTAGTTCCTTCATTAATTCATTCATTTAAATGTTGTCATGCTTTAAATCATTATCTGTCGTGAGGCAGGTCACAGATTTGGTGATGTATATAGCTACCCAGTAAAACATCGGTCTGACTTCTGCCGTCCTTAGTCCGTACTGCAAGCTCCTCGGGCCGGCGCTGGCCTGGGGACTTTGGGTCAGTTGCATGAGTGAGATTAGTACTGCGTCAGCCACGAAGCAACGTGCTCCGTTTTAGCAAAGCACTTTGCTTCGTGGCTTTCGCAGGACTAAACTCACTCATGCAACTAGCTCCCTTTTGCTTTGCGGACCTCAGTAAGCAAAAAAGACCTTTGCCTCCCGAGTCGTCTCAACGCACCCTGACGGGGTTGGCGGTGTTGATGACAACAAATCCCTGGATCCACATGTTGCCTTTCTGCCCTGACATGGTCCAGGCTGTCGCAGCGCTAGCTTCGTTCCCGGGGGCGGCGGTGAGGACCTCTAGTGACCCCATCTTGTTGCCATACATGTGGTACCAGAACGTCAGGCAGCCTGGGTGCACGAGGACTTTTGGTTAGGTACAACCCAATGCCGTTGAAGGCCACCGAGCCGGACGTTGGCCGCTCTTGGCCCGCGCACGGCCGTGCGCGGGCCAACAGCGACCAACCTCGGCCCGATGACCTTTTGCGCATTAGGAAGGGAAGGTTAGGTTCACTGCCACTCTGCATAGGGACTCGGGCTATGCACTCAGGCACTCTAGGGACTATCGTTTGGTAAACTCACGCTCTGGTTAGGGACACAGGTACTCTAGTCAGGTACAATGGAACTCTGGTAGGTGCACAGAGCACTATGGTCAATACACGAGTACTCTTGTTAGTGCATTGGCCCTTGGATCAAAAACAAAGAAACTCAAGTTAGGTACACTTAGGTAAATGTTGAACTTTGGGGCTTAACACCTTTTGTCCACCACGAAGGTGACTTCAAAGACGAGGCACCGAAAAGAAGTCTGTACAAATTTTGACCCCAGCTGAGTTCGAACCTGACAAGAGTCGAGCACTATATCACATGAGATATCCAGCTCACCGGCACATGCACACATGTTTGGTTGGCATGCACTATGAAATTTGCGCAGGCACTCTAGTACAGTACACAGACACTCTCGCTGGGTACAATACTTGCATTCACTCAGGTACACACAAAGGCACGTTAGCTTTATCACTTTGTCCTTGAGAAAACGAAAGACAATGAGTAACTTTTGTGAAAAGCGAGATTTGCATTGTATATAAGTATATATATTACAATGGGAATCTCGCTTTTCATAAAAATCGGACATAGTGTCTTTTGCCTCCAAAGGGCAACACGTGCATGCTCTCTGTCCCAGGTGGAAGGTGGTACACGATTTGGTGCAGTACCTACCTGTTGTGGAGGCCCAGGTGATTGTAGGACTCGCCAGCAGCGCCCTGTCCGCCTGCTTCCCGTTGTCCCCCTCCAGGTACATGTAGAACCCAACGGCTGCGCAAACATGATATCAACTTTAACCCATTTACGCACTACAGCAGGAGATGGATCGACCATGACAATTCAAATGTAGTGCCAGATTAGCATGGCGCCTGTCGGCGCCAAGCTAATCTGGCACTGCCCTTGAATTATCATGGTCAGTCCCTCTCCTGCGACGGGTACAACTCCTGCAACTGGTACGTAGTTGTTAGGTGACACTTTTACAATTTTGGAAATGTGACCATGTGGATAAATAGATAAACTCATTCGATACGCGCTGCGTACGGATACGCGGCAAATGTCCCTGCGTGTCCGCATGCAGCACGTATCGAATGAGTTAAAGAGCAGCGCAGTGAAACCTGCTTAAAGCCACCACCCAAGGTAAGGGACTATCACAAAATGGTCGCCTTAGCATCTCACTTGAAAAAAAGTGTAGTTGGGGCGTACTCCCCGGGTGGGCCTGTCTGGGATATAGTGACTCGCAGACTGTACGGAAATGGTCGGAATTGATATGTGTTGTCCTCTGACAGTGAACAGCATAAATTGGCGTACTGAGGGTTCTGTTGTTTTGCTGTGGTGCCTGGAATGCGTTCGCTTGTGTATGTGTAAGACTGGGAACAGTATTGTATTTTTGAGATTTCTAATGAGCCTAGAGTTCTACCTGAAGAGGAAACAAAGGTTAAACGTTTAGGCCTTAACGTCTTTTGTCCACACGAAGATGATTTCAAAGACGGGGCACCGAAAAGAGGTCTGAACAAATTTTGACCCCAGCTGGGGCTCTACCTGAGGTTAGGCGCCATAGAAATCATCATCATCATCATCATCATCATCACCATCATCATCATCATCATCACTATCTGTTGATATAAATCTTTCTATACGGAGTTTCTAAATCCACACCTGACAACAAAGAGGACGGCAAACTTTAAAAAGACGTGCTCCAGACAACTAAGGGTTGACAGTTCGTAATATCTTCTTTACATGATGTTTTCAATATTATGTCTTACAAGAATGCTAAAAATATTGCTACAAACCGCCGACTTAACCTATGGCGTTTCAATGTAAAATGAAAGAATCAGCTTTTCTTTTCCTTGTAAAAAGGAGGAATCCCCCCCCCCAACCCCCCCCCTCCCCTCCCCCCCCCCCACCCCCACTCCAATTACTGTCAAAGGGGGAAAAAAAACACCTCTGTCACGTGTGGCTTTTCATAAGGATTGTGAAAATAAGGGTAAAGATGTCATAGCTTAGGCAAGATACCATTGATAACGGGTTGCCTTGTGTATCACGCGTATTGTGAAAACAATGGCAGAAATTGTCTTAGCCGACGCAAAACAATAACTGAGAACCCATTGTATTGGCGAATTTTAGCCAGGGATCAAAGCCCGCCCTTGGGGTAGATCTCTTTAACCCCCCCCCCCCCACCCAAAAACACACAATAAAAGTCAAACAAAGGCAAGTTTTCGGAATGTTGATACATTTTAAAGATGGGTTAACCCCATAACTGCCGGGGCGAGGCGAACGTCCACCCACCTGCAAGATGCATAAACCCTCATGAGCCTCCGAAGTCGCACTAACTTACCGCAGTCGCACTAACTTACCGAAGTCGCACTAACTTACTGCAGTCGCACTAACTTACCGCAGTCGCACTAACTTACCGCAGTTGCACTAACTTACCGCAGTCGCACTAACTTACCGCAGTCGCACTAACTTACCGCAGTCGCACTAACTTACCGCAGTCGCACTAACTTACCGCAGTCGCACTAACTTACCGCAGTCGCACTAACTTACCGCAGTCGCACTAACTTAGCGCAGTCGCACTAACTTACCGCAGTCGCACTAACTTACCGCAGTCGCACTAACTTACCGCAGTCGCACTAACTTACCGCAGTCGCACTAACTTAGCGCAGTCGCACTAACTTACCGCAGTCGCACTAACTTACCACAGTCGCACTAACTTACCACAGTCGCACTAACTTAGCGCAGTCGCACTAACTTACCGCAGTCGCACTAACTTAGCGCAGTCGCACTAACTTACCGCAGTCGCACTAACTTACCGCAGTTGCGGGGGCTCATGAGGGTTTATGTCTCTTGTTAGTCCTGTGTTCTTTATGTCTAATAAAAAAAATCTCATTCAGATCTGTGTTTTTCACGCAAATGGCGGTCAGTGTGCAGTGGCTACAGACCAGCAATATCTGATCTCCGACAGCAAAGCGGTTAAAAGAGGAACCTCAGTGCGAAAAAGGCCATCGGGCCGACGTCACCTCTGTACAACTAGCTAGTCATTATCTGGTCGATCCGTCTCAATCTGCACGGTGTCAGCTCTGTAAAATCTCAACTGATCTGCCGCTGTGCGTGTGTCACCTTCGTAAAATAACTAGTCCATCCGTCGCTTGCTGTATGGTGTAACCTGTGTAAAAGCTAGTTAACCCTTTTAGCCCCGTGACTCTACTGTATTAGAAGGACTGGTCATGATAATTCAAGGGTAGTGCCAGATGAGCTTGGCGCCTTCACTGGCACTACCCTTGAATTATCATGATCACTCCATCCTCAACAATGGTATATACATATATGTACAAGCTCGTCGGATCGTCTGCCACTTTAAGGGGTCGACTGCAGAGACTAGTCAATTCATCTACAGCTGTAAAATATTACCTATGTAACAACAAGTTCACGTGTAAACGTAGAAAAAGCTAGTCAATTCATGTATATCTGTAAGGTGTAAGCTCTGTAATAGCTAGCCAATTCATCAATATCTGTAAGGTGTCAGCTCTGTAATAGCTAGCCAATTCATCAATATATGTAAGGTGTCAGCTCTGTAATAGCTAGCCAATTCATCAATATCTGTAAGGTGTCAGCTCTGTAATAACTAGCCAATTCATCAATATCTGTCCGCTCTGAAAAAAAAAGTCAATTCGTCTATATATGTAAGGTGTCAGCTCTGTAAACAAATAGTCAATTCATCTATATATGTAAGGTGTCAGCTCTGTTAAAAAAAAAGTAGATTCGTCTGCCGCTGTGAAGTGTCAGCTGTGTAGAAACTAGTCGACAAATCTCTAGCTGGAAGATGTCAGTTCTGTAAAACTTTAACGTTATTACAGAGCTAGCATCTTAAAGCTGAAGACGGCTAATTAACCCATTACGTCCTGAAGTTGATTTTAAAAATGAAAAGCTTATTGTCTTATGAAGGCTACAGCACACATCTGGAGATAGATCAACCGTCTTAGTTCAAGATATTCTGGCACCACCCTTGAACTGTCATAGTCAAATTTATTTCAAGCAATGGGTGCATCAGGAGGACAAAGGTTAAAATATGCCACTCACCTGTGCCCGTGGTGTGATCAAAATCCGGCCCCGTGCTGCCTGACGGCGTGCCGCCCGCCTGCCGCGTCCAGTCCAGGTCATCAATCGTCAGTTGCTGCCATCCGCACAAGCCAGAGTCAAAGGAACAGTCCACGCCTGCCACGTGAAGAAACCGCTTTACTTAAGGCCCGTATTAACTCACTCAGTCCCGACACACCACAGCAAGACATAGATCGAGCGTGAAAGTTCAAGGGTGGTGCCGGAATAGCTTGGCGCCTACAGGCGCCAAGCTATTCCGGCACCGCCCTTGAACTGTCAGGGCCGATCTGTCTTCTGAAATGTAATGCAGTCTTCACGGGACAACTCCAAAGAGTGGGGATTTCAGTTTCGGGAGGCAATGGGTTAAAAACCAACACTGCCATGTTCATTGTGTTATTCCTGTGACGAGCAGGTCTTCTTTTACCCAATATCATTCGGAATACACCAGTGCGTGAAATATGTTGACTACTATAGTTCAAGGGTAGTGCCAGAATAGCTTGGCGCCTCTAAGCGCCAAGCTGTTCTGGCACCACACTTGAACCAAAGTCATTGATCTATATCCTTATCTGTAAGTACTATATTGTAGCTTGCATACGGCAGTGTACAAATTTGAAGCTTTTAGCCTCAGTATGATATGGGTTAAAACTCTTTTTTTTTCTGTTGAGTGCCGAATTATTCGACATGAGGCATCAGCATTACACAGCGGACACTTTTAAGGTTTTGTTCCGGGATGTTCCCCGGATCAAAATCTTTAGTTTTCGGAGAGTGTCCAATATTTTCAGCAAGATCTGAGCATTTGTCGACCATGTCAATTTTATTGTTTTGATCCTTCCAAGAGTCTGTAGACATAACCCTTACAGACTTGTAGGACATCATGGCCTTGACATATTATAAAAGTATATTTGCATCTTGTCATAAGGCCTTTCTTTTAGTCCGTCTCGCCAGATATTTTTTACACTTCCCGCCGTGAGATAGCCTTAGTCGTCTGCTTGGCGTTAAACTCAAATAACTAACTAGTAGTGTCCGAAGGCACATCGAAAGCAAATTAGCAAAGTGCCGTGTCTGAAGTCTCCAGCCGGAGCACATTTCGTGAAGTCTAATTTACGACATATTAAGATGAGCCCTAATTTTACACACAGAAAATAAATCGATTCGACCATGATAGTTCAAGGGTAGTGTCTGATCAGTTTGGTGCTTGAAGCGCCAAGCTGATCAGGCACTACCCTTAAAATATAATGGACCGTTCAGCTATAATGGAGCGTTAAGGCAAGTCATTCAGGCAGGCACTACCCTTTACAAATTAGTTAGCTCATGGTCCACCCTCTCCCATCGCAATATGTTAACTAGTTTAAATGATATCATTTATGTACCTGGATACTGGGCGTCTGCGGAGAGGAGCAAACTCAACAGAGAACACACGACAAGTAGGCAGTGGCGCACTCCAATAGTCTGAGCTGCGCACAAAGTGGATAAATGCTTCGATGCACAATTTTTAAAGAAAATAAAAAAATCCCTTGTGACCTAGAATAATAATAATAATAATAATAATAATAACAAAATATCAATACTAATCATAATAAATTTTATAAGAATACTCAAAATATCCATGATCACAATACTATTTAAATCCTATACTAAATATACATAATGTTATTTAAAGTGAAAATAATATTCATATATCAATAATCACGAAAACTGATTATAATATTCACATATGATATTTATAATGATAATAAAAAAATCGTAACGAAAAGGGAAACGCGACTATTACCTGAAATACACGCCATTTTGCCCTTGATGAGTTGCTGAGCTTTCGCGAGCGACTGTTTCGTGTCGACTGGCCAATGCACCTGTTTACACGCGAGCAATGCGCCATTTTATACCTCGCCAAATTAGGCACTTCAGTTCAAGTCTTATGAAATAATTGCTATGAAAACTCGCATAACGCCCTAATGTCTTTTCAGCCGCAGGAACACAAATTAATGTGAAGAAATAAAAAATCAGCAAAAACATGCGGATTCGCATGGACATGGCTTAAGTCAGCAAGAGGCATAGATCATCATAAGCCCCCGCAGATGCGGGGGCTCATGAGGATCTATGCCTCTTGCAGTTACTGGTCTGTGTATGCTCAGTGCGTGTCCGAATTCAGAGGGGGCGGAGCAAAGCAAGGGCCCTCATGATACGGGGTAAGTCCTTCACAAACATCCACATGAAGGAATGGCGTGTCATTCGCAACACTCTTTATTGTGACCGTCAAAACACGTCAGCTCTCCCACGGTTCTGCCCAAACTCGCATACATCTTTCGTTAGGTGGTGTTGCAAAGCAATAAAATTAACAAAAATGAAGTATGAGAGAGATATGATGATGATGATGATGAATCTTTTTTTTTTAAGAGAGAGAGAGAGAGAGAGAGAGAGAGAGAGAGAGAGAGAGAGAGAGAGAGAGAGAGAGAGAGAGAGAGAGAGAGAGAGAGAGAGAGAGAGAGAGAGAGAGATGGAGAAATGATGATGATGAAACTTTATTTATCAACGTAAAAAGTTTTGACAGAAACAAATCGTCATTTTACAAACTTGCCGTTGCTAACATCTGCAACATAAAACAGGTTAAAGAAAAGATATAGATAGATAGATAGATAGATAGAGAGAGAGAGAGAGAGAGAGAGAGAGAGAGAGAGAGAGAGAGAGAGAGAGAGAGATGATGTTGATGATGATGATGATGATGATGACGACGATAATGATGATGATGATGACGACGATAATGATGATGATGATGACGATGATGATGATAATAATGATTTTTTTATTGCAGCTTTTAGGCAACGCTGTCCTGTACACAAAACAGAACACAACAGGGAAAAAGGTACAGCATACAAAGAAAACAAATTAAGGGGGAAAAATAGCGAAAAAAGTAGGTGAATTATCTAAAAAGAAAAAAGAAAAATATAAAATAAGAATTAAATTAAATTATAAAAAAAAAAAAACTGGCGTTGGAGAATGTGCAACTGCCACTGATGCAAAAGCAAGGGAAATAAATTTGTAGAGAGAGAGAGAGAGAGAGAGAGAGAGAGAGAGAGAGAGAGAGAGAGAGAGAGAGAGAGAGAGAGAGAGAGAGAGAG
>BTPG01000003.1:108001760-108029260 GCA_036245525.1 Semisulcospira habei | reverse complement strand
ATTTCGACAGGAGGAATACATTTTTAGATACTATTTTACACAGTTTAGTAATGTGGCCTTGCCAGCACAACTTGTCGTCTAAGTTGATTCCAAGCACGCGCTGTTCTCTGACTTGCTCCACAGGCTGGCCATTAAGTGTTAGTTGAAGGGGAGGGGGGTTCAACTGATGCTTTTGCCGTGTGGTAATCAGCATGCATTTGGTTTTAGTGGGATTAGGTATCATGGCGTTATTTCTGCACCATTCAGATACCTCATTTAAACTGTCTTGGAGAATCTTCACCATACATGTTACGTCTGATGACGAAACGTCCAGTGTTCCATCGTCTGCAAAAAGACTGAAAGTTACACTGGAGTCAGATATATGTAATGGAAGGTCGTTTATGAAGACAGAGAACAATAATGGACCAAGAATCGATCCCTGTGGTACTCCGTGCTCTATCACCCCTTCAGGTGAGTTGTTACCATTCACGTAGACATACTGCGTACGCCCATGCAGATATGACGTAAGGAAGGCAAGTGTGTCTGCGCTTAGTTGATAGACATTAAGTTTTTGAACTAAAGTTTCATGATTGACGAGGTCAAATGCTTTTGAAAGGTCCAAAAATACTGCTCCAGTCATTTGACTGCTATTTATGGCAGTAAGCCATCTGTCAACAAGGTGTACCAATGCTGTGTGACAGGAGTGTTTCCGCCGAAAGCCAGATTGTAATGGATGTATGAGTTTGTGTTTTTCTAGAAAATGTTGTAAGTGTGTGTGAATGTGTCTTTCTATCGGTTTCGACAGTGTTGACAGTAGCGAAATGGGCCTGAACTTGTTAGGGTCGGCAAGGTCTTTCGTTTTAGGTAGTGGGATCACTTTGGCTGTTTTTAGAGAAGATGGAAATATCCCCTGCTTTATGCAAAGGTTGTATATATATGTCAAGGTATCTAAAATATACGGTAGGGCCATTTTCAGAACTGAGCTACTAATACCATCATGGCCAGACGTACGTTTGTTCTTTAAGTACGAGATGGATTTTCCCACGTCGTATATCGTTAACAGCGGAATGCTGAATGACGTGTCAGGGTCCAGCCGTTCTGCACAAAACGTCTTTAGCTTTTCGGACACAGCTGAAGACTGACCAGAATATGTATTTTTTAGCAACGTACTGGCAGCCGAGAGGAAATGCTGATTCAAGATATCAGCTGATAACTGTGTACATTGTGCGGTATTTTTGGACCTCGTAAAAGCATTGATCGCTCGCCACACAGATACGACATCTTTCTTTCCGTTCATAAGACGGTGAAAAAGTGACCTTTGAGCTTTCCTCACTAAATGTTTAACATGGTTTCTTTGCCTTCGATAAGCAATAAAATCTTTCTTTCTTTTATAGTCATCTCGGAGCTGCATGGCATCCTTGATTTCCTTACTTAACCAGGCGGGAAGCTGGGGGTTCTTCACCCGTTTCTCTCTGAATGGAGCGTGTTTATCGAGAACACCAAGGAACAATCCGTACCACTCAGACAAAGCATCGTTGGGGTCATTATGGTAGTACACTGTATCAAAGTGTGTGCTACTTAAATCACAAAGAAATGTTTCCTTGTTGAAGTGTTTCAGTGATCTGTATCTAATAGTCGTGTGCTGATGTTTTCGGAATGAATTATC
The DNA here is from genome assembly GCA_036245525.1 of Semisulcospira habei. Taxonomy (NCBI): domain Eukaryota; kingdom Metazoa; phylum Mollusca; class Gastropoda; family Semisulcospiridae; genus Semisulcospira; species Semisulcospira habei. The sequence goes on along the minus strand of BTPG01000003.1, from coordinate 108,027,615 downwards.
CGCTTTTAATGCCAAGCAACAGCACACCGGGTAGTGATCGCTAATCCCTACCTGAAGCACGTCTACTGCCATCACCCTTGATTGAGTAGTTGTATATATGTGGTCTATAAGGGTGGAGGAAGTTGGACTAACACGAGTTGCTGTTTTAACTAGCTGCTTTAAACCAAACATAGACATGGTGCACTCCCAAGCAGGGAGAGAGAGAGAGAGAGAGAGAGAGAGAGAGAGAGAGAGAGAGAGAGAGAGAGAGAGAGAGAGAGAGAGAGAGAGAGAGAGAGAGAGATGGAGAAATGATGATGATGAAACTTTATTTATCAACGTAAAAAGTTTTGACAGAAACAAATCGTCATTTTACAAACTTGCCGTTGCTAACATCTGCAACATAAAACAGGTTAAAGAAAATATATAGATAGATAGATAGATAGATAGATAGATAGATAGATAGATAGATAGATAGATAGATAGATAGAGAGAGAGAGAGAGAGAGAGAGAGAGAGAGAGAGAGAGAGAGAGAGAGAGAGAGAGAGAGAGAGAGAGAGAGAGAGAGAGAGAGATGATGTTGATGATGATGATGATGATGATGACGACGATAATGATGATGACGATGATGATGATAATGATGAATTTTTTTATTGCAGCTTTTAGGCAACGCTGTCCTGTACACAAAACAGAACACAACAGGGAAAAAGGTACAGCAAACAAAGAAAACAAATTAAGGGGGAAAAAATAGCGAAAAAAAGTAGGTGAATTATCTAAAAAGAAAAAAGAAAAATATAAAATAAGAATTAAATTAAATTATAAAAAAAAAACCTGGCGTTGGAGAATGTGCAACTGCCACTGATGCAAAAGCAAGGGAAATAAATTTGTAGAGAGAGAGAGAGAGAGAGAGAGAGAGAGAGAGAACAACAATGAACTATGAACAATGAACAATGAACTTTTATTTTACAACGGTAGAAGTATTTGGTTACAAGACCAATTTTCAAACTTGCCGTTGCTACAAACTACTTATCAACGTTTTCATAAACAAAACAATGGTCTAAAACATAACTAGGTCAAACACATACACACGCACGCATGTTCACTCGCAAACACACACACACACTACTCTAAGGAATTCAATTATGTGCTAGCAAACAAAATACTGATGAATATAGCGCGATAGAAAAGAAAGAAAATGTGTTAAAAAACCTTTAAAGAGAATTTAAAAAACATTATGAATAAAAAATTCCAACATATAAATTGCATAAATCGCGCACATGGTGTGCGCGTGCTTGCGCTCATGCGTGCGTGCGTGCGCGTACGCGTGTGCAATCTGCCACATTATGACAGACCACGCACACACGCACACGATCACATAACGTGACCACACGCATGAACACACACACGCACACAGACGCACGCACCCACACACACACACACACACACACACACACACACACACACACACACATACACACACACACACACACACACACGATCACACACCCATACGCACGAATGCACACAGCCACACATACACACACACACATACGCACAAACATACGCACGCCATACGCGTGCCAGTACATCAAGGCAGGTATTACTTGTCAGACATGGAGTCAATGCACATGCCGATATATGTATTCTAAGAACATGCAGTTTTCCGCATGTAAAGCTGGATTATTTTAGATATTTGAAGAGGCCGTCTTTAAAGGAGGGCAGGGACATACTTCTAAGGTTACATGGAATCGAATTCCAGAGAGTACTACCTGAGTATGTTAAGCTAGATTTAAAGATGTCAATGCGAGGCCGCGGAACCTGATAGTGCCGCCCCAGTCTGGGATGTCGTGAGGAAATTACTGAAAAAAATGGGTCAAGATAACGGGGCCCTTTTTGTTTACACAGCTTATACATAAAAATGGCTTTGTTACATATAAGGTGCTGCTTCAGGGGAAGCATACCAAGAACTTCAAGTTTTTTTTTCCGTTGCTATTTGAGGATCCGGTAGGATAAGTTTAGCAGCCCTCCTGTGTAAAGTATTCAGCCTCTTTAAATGCACTTCACTTGAACCATCCCACACTGTTGATGCGTAGTCTATGTGCGACTTTACATGGGCGTTATAGAAAATTGTACGCGTCTCTACATCGGTAATGAATTTCAACTTTGATAGCATATAAAGGTTTTTTGAGACACGTTTACATACGCTGCTAATGTGAGTTTTCCACTTAAGTTGATCATCTACCGTGACCCCAAGGAGACGGTGTTGAGATACCTGTTGGACTGGTTTGCCGTTTACTGTTAGATCAAGAGAAAGTGGGCGCAGCTGATGTCTTTGACGTGTGGCTATCACCATGCATTCTGTTTTAGATGGATTAAGAACCATTGAATTAGAATCGCACCAGTGAGAAACCTCCTGCATGCTTTTTTGCAGACGTGTATTAATCGCATTAACACTATGATCAGGCGTATGAAGAGTTGCGTCATCCGCAAACAAATCACACGAGGTTTGGTTACTACTCAGGTGCAGTGGTAGATCATTTATGAATACACAGAAGAGCAATGGCCCGAGGACAGAGCCTTGAGGCACGCCGCTCGTGACAATACCGTGGGACGAGTAGTTACCATTTAAGAAAACTCTTTGCCTCCTACCGCTGAGGTAGGAATTAAAAAACGATACGGCATCTGCATTGCATAAATATGCTTGAAGTTTAGACAAAAGGATGTTGTGGTCTACAAGATCAAAGGCTTTTTTGAAATCGAGATAGACTGTCCCAATTATTTGACATTGATTTATAGAAGTTAACCAGGTGTCAACAAGTCTTGTTAATGCCGTATGGCACGAATGTTTTGGTCTAAAGCCTGACTGATGGGTATGTAGAAGATTACAGGTATCAAGGTACTGGTAGAGATGTTTGTGAACATGTCTTTCAAGTGGTTTTGACAAGGAAGACAAAAGGGATATAGGTCTGTAGTTATTCACGTCCGTAAGATCTTTAGATTTGGGCAGGGGTATTACTTTAGCATGTTTAAGCTCAGTAGGAAACGTGTTGTGTTGAATACACAAATTATAGATGTAGGTTAGTGATTCAATTGTGTAAGGAAGGGAAAGTTTAAGTATTTTGGGGCTAATCTCATCAGGTCCGGACGATTTCTTGTTTTTTAGTGAATTTATAAGCTTGCCAACCTCGTGCACTGCTAAAGGGGGAATACAAAAGGATGACTTATCCACTGTCCTTTGCGAACAAAAGTTAAGTAGAGCCTCAGGACACGAATATGTACTTGACGTTTTGGATGAGGAGTTTACTGACTGGGCAACCGACAGAAAGTGTTTGTTAAAAGTGTCTGCGTTGAGCTGAGAGGGGATAGCGGATGATCTTCTACTGTTGCCTCTGGTGATAAGATTAAGCGCTCGCCAGAGAGAAGATGTTTCTCTGTTCTCCCTTACCATTCGTTCGAACAGAGTTTTTTGAGCCCTTCGCACCATTGATTTGACACGGTTTCGTTGGCGTTTGTACTCAGAAAACTGTTTTTGTTTTCTTAAGTTATTACGAAGTTCCATCGCTTGGATAATATCTTGTGTTAACCAAGTCGGTAACGTATGATTTTTTACTCTCTTTTTTCGTAAAGGGGCATGCTTATTAAGCACACTGTTGAAAAGATTATACCAGAGATCCAAAGCAGTGTCAGGATTGTCTTCATTGTGTACAATGTCAAATTGTGTTTGGTTAAGATCAGCTAGAAAGGCCGACTCACAGAAGTGTTTAAAGGAGCGATAAGAGATGGTGGTGTGTCCAAGCTTAGGCTGCGCTGGTAGTTTTGATGACCATAAACATACAGTGGGATAGTGGTCACTGATACTGAGGTCAGCAACACTAACGTTATATACGTTTTGGGGACGGTTAGAGTAAATGTGATCTATGAGTGTTGCTGATGTGGGAGTAATTCTAGTAGGGGAAGAAACTAGTTGTTTTAGACCAAGCTGTGTCGTAACACAATCCCATGCTGCGTGAGATTTAAGCATATCAATATTGAAGTCGCCTAGCAATAAGACATCGCTATTAGACAAATCAACATGTTCAATGGATTGCAGGAAGTCGTCATACCATTCATACGAGGCAGACGGGTTACGATAGAAAAAACCTATAATGACTGGTCTGGTTTTAGGGCCTTTGAGCTCAAGCCAGATACACTCTACGTCAGGGGTTTCTAAGTCTTCACGTCGACGAACGAGTGTTTGGATAGAGTTATGTATGTAAACGGCAATACCAGTCCGACCAGGCATACAGGGGTCTCGCCGAACAATACTAAAGTTGGGAATACTGATGGCATCGTTACTCATATCAGGGTTTAAACGTGTTTCACTTAAACCAAACAAGTGGAACGGTTCAGGTGCGTTTAAGTAAACGTTTAAATCGGACACCTTATTGAAGAGGTGGTAGATATTCAGATGACCGATTTTTAGGTTGCACTGCTTCTTTGCTGGGTGCTTCATTTTCATTAACGAAAGCAACCCTAAACTGCAGCGCACTAGAAACTAATATGATTTTTTTTTTACGTTAACGAAATAAAATAATAATTAAAAAAAGGAAATAGAGGAAGTACACTCTATAAGTGTCAATGGTGCACAGTAGAGTCGTACTATATGTGCACACCGCTTCAGCTATCGCACGTCAGGCGTGTCAGTAGTACTGCAAGCACGAGTAGTAGCTGCTGGTAGTTCTTGGCGGTACACAACTAACGCACACGAAATTTAGTTCATACCACACAAATGAGGTATTATGAATACCGAAATAATGAAAACACTGTTTTTCGTTGTCAAATACAAATGCTGAATGAAAAGAACCAATTCGCTTAGCCGTGGCTAATATAGTTGATCGCACCCAAAACGACTCAGTAAGCATGTGTTGGATTGATACTCTGAGACCAGTGTCCGCCATTAATAATAGCCGGCATGGGGAAGGCCGGAAAGTATGGAGCACACATGCCACTGCCCGGGTGCGGGAGTCCGTACGGTGAAGGGTAGTACCACTGAACACCATCAGGGGGATTAAGTTTCTGTTGCCACAGAGCTGTAGGCGGATACATCAGTTGCTGTTGTTGGTGGTGACTATGTTGCCAGTCAACAAAAGCAACTGGCGTATTCTGTAGTTTCTGAGGCTCTGACATTGTCTCTTCCTGCTGGTGTTGTGGTTCTTGTTGCTGTAGTTGCTGCTGCGGTTCTGTTTGATTTTGCTGCAGTTCGCCCTGCTGATATTGACGTTGATTTTCCTCTATTTGATGCGCAGCTAAAGGCGCACGCCCCGCAGCAACGTCCGAGTAGAGGTGATTAGCAGTAGTCTCATCGCTAGAACTGTCGGCCCGTTGACTGGTTTTCCGGTGGCCATCTTCCCCGCCGTACTTAATATTACCGGCCAGCCTGCGAGTCCCCACGTGGGACGGGTGGATGGGGTCAAGGCGGCCTTTGTGATCCACGCGGTACAGCGCCTTGCGTGGAAGACCGCTTGGGGCTCTGAAAACAGCCGTGTTGTCAACAAAGGTAGCGCCAAGCTTCTTGGCCGCGTGGCACATGTTGGCATTAGAGGGGAAGATGCGCTGATTTAGTACAGAGTTTCTTCCCTGAGCAGCTGGCAAGATGGAGGAAGCCTGGATGCGCGCTTTGGGGAACGCCCTTTTGCACGCTGCGATCAGCGTTTCCCACTGCTGGCTGGTGATCTCCCGCTGCTTGCAATCATTGACCCCCACGTGGAAGGTGACAAGTTGGACGTGGGGTGATTGAGGCTGCTTCATGCACCAATCAGTTAGGTGAGAAGTTTGCAGACCGGACACTGAAGTGACCTGCACTCTCTCACCTTGGTACATAGTCATTTTCTCGCCCTTGACGTTTTGCAAAGCGGAGTCTCCAATGACTATGGTGGTGGTGCCGGCGTGGACTCGATGATCAAAATTCTCCTCGTTGGGAGAAGGACATTTATGGGGTAGTTGATTACGGCCCCTCTCACTTTGTTCCCGTTCGCCTGCACCGCAGATTTCCCCTTGTTTCTTGGTTTCGGACGGAGGCGCGTGGACCGTTATAAGTGTGCCGCCAGAAACCTGATCCCGTAGTGTACTTGACCTGATGAGCTTAGGTGGGGTAATTCGCACAGGGATCGTGTCACAGCAAGCGGTATGAGGGTTTACTCTGCCACTGTGAGTAATCTCATCAGCTCCAGAGATGGTGGGAGGGTAGGGTGATGCCTCGGGCCCTGTTGACTGTGTGATGACGTAATTATTGACGGGTGCATCTAACCTCGCCACTTGACAGTACAGGTCATGAATGAGTTGGCTGTCATTGTCACGTGCGCATTGGAGGCCCTGCAATTTATCGGATAGCTGACAGTGCAAGTCTGACATGTCGGTCAGCTGGTCCTGGAACTGGGATAGTTTGCCACGCACGCAGGACTCAGACATCTGCAGATCGTTGGTCACCAGCACACCTGTCTCACGCACCTGGCACTCTAGCTGCTCCAGTCTTTGTCGCATCTCCACTTTGTTCTGAAACAGCTCCTGGCGTAGAGATTCAACAGAAGCAAGTTGGGCTTGGAGCTGAGTGAAGATGGTTGGCTTTGTGTCGCTGATACCAGAGACCACGATCTGACTGCCAGCAGTGTCCACTTGAGTGCAAGCGACCGCGGTTCGTAACGAGGACACGTATCCTGTGACGAGGTCACTCACGGATGCTGTATATCTAACACTGCAAGTGGTGACCTCAGGCGAACAGCGAGCGGGATGCGACTTGGCCACGCACGACTGAGGACACGTGATGGGCGTGGCCGGAGGGCTGACGAGAGAGAGTGTGGAGTTATCTAACTCAGGGATGAAGGTAGGGTTAATAGGAGCGGGTGGGGTGTTTGCTGCATCTGAGGAAGAGGGATGGTGGACGGTGAGGAGTGCGGAGCTTGAAGTATCACGGGTGGAGGGAGGGTGGAAGGGAGAGATATTGTCCACATCAGGGATTTCATCTACGCCAGCGCACGACGTTACGTTTGTTTCACTAGAGTGGTCAGTCACGGGGATGAGTGACATAGAGGCTGGCCGGCTGTGAACAGTAGTGGTTGATGCCCCGCACTCGACCCCCGGAGAAGGAACAGAGTAATGCAGTGAGCGGGGCTCAGGAGCCGGGAGCGCCAGGCTAGGGCGAGTGTCTTTTACAATAGGATCACTGGAATTAGTCCAACTCCCAGAGGGCCAGTGTGGCTTCAGAGCAAACAGGAGCACCACCGATATGGTCTTTGTGCTGAGACAGCTACAGGAGAAGTGCCGCGAGCAGAACAAAGGGCTGTACGTAACATTTGTCGACCTAACAAAAGCGTTCGACACTGTGAGCAGGCAAGGCATGTGGCAGATCCTGGAGCGACTTGGCTGTCCCCCAAAGTTCCTCAACATGATTGTCCAGCTACACGAGGACCAGCAAGGCCAGGTCAGACTCAACAATGACCTCTCAGAACCATTCCCTATTCTCAACGGCGTAAAGCAGGGCTGCGTGCTGGCACCGACCCTCTTCACCATCTTTTTTAGCATGATGTTGAAGCAGGCCACAGTGGACCTTGATGATGACGATGCAGTGTACATCAGGTATCGTCTCGATGGCAGCCTGTTCAACCTCAGACGACTGCAGGCCCACACGAAAACCCTAGACCAACTGATTCGTGAGCTGCTTTTTGCTGATGATGCTGCCCTCGTTGCACACACAGAGAGAGCCCTGCAGAGCATCACGTCTTGCTTCGCAGATGCTGCCCAGCTCTTTGGACTCGAGGTCAGTCTGAAAAAGACAGAGGTCCTCCATCAGCCGGCACCCAAGACAGTGTATCGCCCTCCTCACATCACCATTGGCGAGTCTGAACTAAAGTCAGTGCACCAGTTTACTTACCTTGGCTGCATTATCACGTCGGACGCCAAGCTGGACAAGGAGCTTGACAGCAGGCTGGCAAAAGCGAACAGCGCTTTCGGGCGACTTTTCAAGCGGGTGTGGCACAATCAACAGCTGAAAACAGGCACCAAGATCAGCGTGTACAGAGCTGTGGTCCTCACCACCCTGCTGTATGGTTCCGAGTCCTGGGCCCTCTACCGCAGCCAACTACGACTCCTCGAACGCTTCCACCAGCGCTGCCTGCGTACCATCCTGGGCATTCACTGGAGTGACTATGTCACCAACGTCGAGGTCCTTGAACAGGCTGAAACTGTGAGCATCGAGGCTTTGCTGTTGCGGACACAGCTCCGCTGGGCGGGGCATGTCTCCAGGATGGAGGATCATCGCCTACCAAAGATCACCCTGTTCGGCGAGCTTGCTACTGGACACCGTGACAGAGGGGCACCAAAGAAGAGATACAAAGACTGTCTCAAGAAGTCACTTAGTGCCTGCCAAATCGACCACCACCAGTGGTCTTCGCTTGCTGCGGACCGTGACACCTGGCGCTCCACCATTTACAAGGCAGCTGTCTCCTTTGAGGACTCTCACAGAGCTAGCCTTAAGGACAAGCGGCTCAGGAGAAAAAACAGAGATGCCGCAGCTCAGAACCCCGGCCATACCTTCCCCTGCAGCCACTGCGGTCGAACCTGCCTGTCTCGGATTGGCCTCCGCAGCCACGAACAAGCCTGCAGACGTCGTGGGCAACTCCTATAAAATCTTCGTTCGCGAAGTCAAGCCAAGAGAGACTGGAATTAGGAGACTGGGAGGGTGCGTGGGACTGTAAGATGGGCTGGCGTAACAAGACGGGAGATGAATACGCCATGATAGTTGGGGTGTGAGGGGGAAGGGAAGAGTACGGTTGCACGAGGGTGTGTGTGTGTGTGTGGGGGGGGGGGGGGGGGGTTCAGGGGCAGATTAGTAGAGACGCGGATGGAGCTTCATGGGCTATGGAAAGTAACGTGCTTCTGGATGTTCATTTCGGACACAGGTAATCACTGGCAAGTCAAGTGGTGCCGTCTTGTGGAGAAAATAATTATAGTTCCACTGGCAAGTCAAGTGGTACACGGCCAGCCGCTGTGGCACACACATCGCGTGCTCGCGGCGTAAAACATTGCGCTCAGCTCTGTGCTGTCAGTGGCCGGTATCGAAGGAGGCTACACGCGCGGCTCCTTATCTTTCGGCCCGCACGCGCGCGCGCCTCAAAACTAAATGGCGGGAGGCCTTGAATAGCCGTGGGGGATGAGGGTGGTACAATCAGTAAGGGGTGAACGTGACAGACTGCAGCCCCGAGGGAGGGGTGGGGGGGGGTGGGTAGAGGCTATAGTGGGCGAGGAGGGTGGGGGCTACACGGCAGCCACGCCATGGCCGCCATCACAGTTCGCAGCGCTGATGAGCATTGTCAGTTGAGAAAATATAGTCACTCACGTGTTCAGTCTGTCCAATTTTCACAAAAAACACACCACCAAAATCCTCGTTCACTCATGAAGTCACACACCAAATATCACTTAACAAACTTTTGTTAGTCCATGGAAATAGGGTGAACTAATGCCCACGATGTAAACGGCCGTGCGGCGCGGAGAGCCGCGCGGGAGAGAGAGAGAGAGAGAGAGAGATGATGATGATGATGATGATGATGATGAAACTTTATTTTTCAACGGTAAAAAGTTTTGACAGAAAACAAATCGTCATTTTACACACTTGCCGTTGCTAACATTTACAGCATAAAAAATTGGGAATTATAAAAAATATATTTACATACAAAACCAAATAGCATTATACGCAAAAAACAAAAAACACTCATTACACACACATGCACACACGCACGCACGCACGCGCGCCGCTCACACATACACCCACACACGCAAACACGAGCACTCACACACACACACACACACACACACACACACACACATACATACATACACACGCACACACACACAAACCATCCGTATGAAATACATGAGGTACAGAAAGAGAGAGAGAGAGAGAGAGAGAGAGAGAGAGAGAGAGAGAGAGAGAGAGAGAGAGAGAGAGAGAGAGAGAGAGAGGAGAGAGAGAGAGAGAGAGAGGAGAGAGAGAGAGAGAGAGAGAGAGAGAGAGAGAGAGAGAGAGAGAGAGAGAGAGAGAGAGAGAGAGAACTGAACTGAACGGAACTTTATTATATAAGGATAAAGACCGTAGACACGCAGACATTTTCCCCCAGCAAGATACACATTTTAAAGATAATGATATATGGTCGAGTGAAAGCAAAAGTTTTCTTGATGTCATATAAATTCTAAAAGTTCAAGTAACCTGTAAAGTTTTCCAAACAGCGAGAACTGACGCTTGGGCCTGAGTCCTGTCTGAACTACAGCCGATGCTTTGCTCTGCTATGTATATTTGAACTCATTCAAGCCCGACGGCCGTATTTCCCAAATTTGGGAGGCGTCATCTAATGAATAATGACTAGTTGCAGGAGATGGATCGACCATGATAATTCAAGGGTAGTGCCAGATTAGCTTGGCGCCGACAGGCGCCAAGCTAATCTGGCACTACCCTTGAATTATCATGGTCGACCCATCTATTGCTGTAGTGCGTCAGCACTGAATGGGATAAAATTTACATTTAATGTATTTCTAAACACGCTACGCGTAAGAGGATCGGTAGTCGACAAGGCAAAGAACAAGTAGCTGAGCATGCAGCAGGCGGAAAATCGCTTTGTGTGTTTCTATTTAGCAGCGCCACAGGCGGCATCGCGTCCCAAATTAACCCATTTATGCCTGAATGTTTTTTTGGATTTTTTGGTTAAAGTATCAAAAATACATCTTTTAATCGATACAAACAATAACGATTCAAAATTTACACTTAGTTTTGCTAATGTTAGCAAAACTAAGTGTAATTTTGGAATTTTTATTTATTTATTTTTTTTTTAAATAAAAAGTGGAATTTAGGTGCGACCTAGAAGCCAGGACTGAGACGAGGGGGGGGGGGAGGGGGGGGGGTGGTGGTGTTCGCTCTCATTTCCAAATATTAATGCTATTCAAGTGCTGTTTGAAAACCTAACGTTTTTGAGGAAAGCACACGGTTTCGTGATTACGTTAGATTAGTTCAATGCAGTTCGGTCACGATGAAACCTCTGCGCTCGGAAATGCCCACATGCGCTCCATCCTACCCATTAAAAGTGTTCCCAGAGTTTCTTTTGATGTTGTTTTAATATTGGTCCAGTTTGCTATGGATCTTTCGTTTTCTGTCAAGTCTGCTCAATGCCAGCTGTCTTTCTGCATACCTCTGTTAAGAAGGCGATCAAGTGTGTGGTGCTTTGACTCTGTTCCATCAGTTCTGTGGTTAATGCAGTCAATGTACAAGGGAACAGGCGACTGTCCGTGATCACTGTTTTGTGGGCAGTTCATTTGGTATGGAGAGCCACACAACGGCAGACGTGTACACCACTGACCTAAGTAGTATGGACATACGTTTGTAAACTTGCCACAGTACTGTTGTCCACGCCTAAACTTTTGTTCAAATGATAGCCTAGCAACGTGTTGTGTAAAGAAAGTCCGCCAAACTCTTTCTTGATTACACAGTATAATATCCCCGGACATACTGAACCAATAAGACTGTGATTGCCCCTCTCGTGGAGTGCAGTGCAGACCTGAACATGTAGCGACCTATATATAGGACGCTCGGCATAAATGGGTTAGGTTATCCGGTCATATTTTCTTGATCCACAAGTGCATACGGCAGTACATGGGTGCAAAGAGTACATTACTACTACATGAATCCTCGCGAAAAAAATAAAATAAATAAAAACCAAAAAATAACGCTACAGTCGCTCACAGGGTTAACGATTAGCCAGTTTGAAATGCTACTGAGGTCGGGGGTGCTGAACGACTCAGCAGAGTCGTGGCGTTGTCTCAAAAAAAAAAAAAAAAAAAAAAAAAACTACTTAAAAAAAAAAAATGTTGTTCAACATGCCAACATACTCCTATAGATCCTTTTAAATGCACTTTTCAAAACACATAACAAAACACCCCACACTCAAAACTCAGAACACTTTATTCGGTAGGTCAACGACCCATTCGAATATGTCCTTGTTCACACCATATGTCCTAGTCTTACCGCGCGGTGCTTTCTGGGCCGAGAGTCACATAGTACACCTCTAGGCGGCTGGCAATCTTGAGGGTGTCAACAACCACGACGTACTCTACGCTAGAATCAATGACATCGCACTTCTCAAGAAAGCGATGAAAACATTTTGAAAGTGAAACAGACAACCTTTACGATTTATTGTCACTACTGTAGATATCCAACGTTTTATTTATTTGCTCTACAAAGCAGTACCTCAACAGAATCCACGGTGAGCGGCGCAGCCAACGAACGGCGGGCTAAAGCTAGAACTGTGGTCTGCTTTGTTTGATTTTTGGTGACTTATACATGTTGTGAAAGGTTCTATAAGTGTAAAACATAGAAGTAGAAAGTTCGTATACTATCATTTCTAGACAGACCTCGCGACTCCCATTCTCAAACTGTTTGATTCATAGTCACCGACAGCTTTGATCTCGGTGATTATAAATCAAACAGTTTGAGAATGGGAGTCGTCAAACAATTTGAAAATGGGAGTTGTCCTGTCTTGATAGAAATGATAGTATTCGAACACTCCACTTCTATGCTATAAGTATAATGGGGAGCAGAGCAGGGTCGGATGTGGGGGTGGCCACGGGGAGAGGGGTGGAGGGGGTGGGGAGGGGGCATGACGAGAGGGCTTTGGGCGAGGGTAAGGGGCGAGAAGTTTGAGCGGGGCAGAAATGGGAAAGCTATACAAGATTTATTTTCTTTTATTCTACTGCTGTCTATTAAGCGCGCAAAGAAGTACCCAACGGAGAAAGAAACACGCTTAGAAAAAACGGTACAACACAATTTATTAATATTTCGGGTAAATACCCTTTGTCAAAATAGACAAACAAACAGAGACAATAAATTGTGTTGTACCGTTTTTTCTAAGCGTGTTTCTTTCTCCGTTGGGTACTTCTTTGCATTTCACACGCTTGGCAGTCACCTTTTTGGTCTGGATTTATTAAGCGCGCAGTACTCAACACCCTTTAAGAGGGTGTACTATACTCAGCGGCAATAAAAACGCGAAATGTGTCAGTAAGTGTAACCGTAAACGAGGAGCCACCCTGACAACAAAACAAGAAAATGTTCTTTCTTGTTTACTTTAAATGTTATGCGTACTGTCCGAGCTAGCTACCTTGCCCCTCAATTTGGAAGAGTTATCGCACTTGGCTACCTTGGTTGACATTAGTTTCATTAGTGGTGAAAATAAGCAAAACTGGACACACTCTGACGAGCAAGTTTCTTGTGAGAATTGTTAACACACTTTTTGTGTTAACTGCTTATGATGTTAAAGGATGTCTCAACAACAACAACAACAACAAAAAAGGCACAAAATTCACTAGAAAGCCATAACTGCCGGTGTGAATCATTTTCTTAATAGCTCTTATTTAGTTCAATGTGAATTACTTTCAAATCATTTGGTATGCTCCAGTGATCGGGTAAATATGGCCGCTACCCTAAAACTAAAAAAACAGTTTGCCTTTAATGTTTGTATTCCATGTTGATTGTTTAGGTGCCTTTGACAAACGACAAGTAGGTCAAGACCAAACAGGCCGGATTTTTATTCGTACGGACCCTAGTGACACTGCACATTGGTTGCTTTTAAGCTGCGTCCTCTGCAGATGCTCCCAATTTCAGTTTCAATATCCAGTGAAGGCAGGGTCTCTCATGAGTCATAGGTCATCAGTGTGAAATTTTTAAGACTAAACATTCCACGAGATATAACACACGCTTCATTACATTCTCTCTTTTACATGTCCGTTGAAAGGTCCTGGTAAATCATATCACAATTGCAGTGCGCGTGAATTGATCCACGTTCAGGTCGTACTCTATAGGAAATAGATTTCCCTGTCCCCTATAACCCCGCCCGTCAGGGCCGTCCATTATCACTTCGGTGCCGTGGATGTTAAACCCCGAACTAACTATTCTCTAAAAATGACGTCAAAATAACCCGGAGCATGGCACATTTACGATGAACAATTCTATGTTGAAAAAAAGACGTTTTTTTTTTTTTTAATTTTTTTTTTTTTATTGTCTAATGGTTTATATGGGAGACTGGAAAAGTCGGTTTCATTTGCATGACTGAGCTTAGTCCTGCGCTAGCCACTAAGCAAAGTGCTCCGCGACATCGAAGCACCTTGCTTAGTGGCTGGCGCAGGACTAAGCTCACTCATACCAGATGGCCCCCAGATCCTATCAAATCTGAGCCCGAACAGCAAGGTGCGTACCCCAAATCGAAAACCTGCACTGCATGGTGTGTTAGTATTTTTGGTTTAACTCTGAGCAGGCGACTAAGGTTATCTGACGGCGGTGCATGGTGTGTACACATTATCTTACATGTCCTGTTATGTAATATATACATATCTCCTTCTTTGCGCCGATGAGGCGACACACACACACACACACACACACACACACACACACACACACACACACACACACACACACACACAACAACCAAAAAACAACAACAACAAACAAAAGCAACAACAACAACAAAACCTACAGCCGAGCAGAGGGCGGATGTTAAAAAGCAAAACAAAACAAAAAAAAAAACAAAAAAACTAAGCAACTTAAATTGGACCGCGATTCCGTCTGTCACGCTGTCATGACGGCTTGACAAGGAGAATCGCGACCCATTTTAAGTTGCTCAGATTTAAAATAAAAAAAAAAAAAATGTCATGCACTGAAAACTTTCACTCACAAACCAGATAGGTGAGGCTAGCGCTGGCAGAATTGTACACAAACCAAGAGGAAACACTCAGCGCCGGACAGACAAACAGTTAGATCCCCTGCCCCCGCCTATCAGGCACCCAATCGCCAGCCCACAGAGAAATACGCAGGTATAGAATAAGACCCCAAATCGAAAACCGAAAACTTTGCTTCGTTCACTCCGGAATCCCAACCTAAAGCTGTGTTTCCATATAGCGACAAAAATCGAGAACGGAAATAAAGGAGAGTTGAGGGCTTGCGACGCGGAAGCGGCGCGACAAAAGTGTATCGCTTAATCGAGCGATTCAAAGGCGATTTCGCAGTAATGGGGGTACGGTTTTTACCACACGACCTCTAAATTTGAGCTATTTTTCCGAATCAAAACAAAGGCGCGAAATGGCTTAGTCGCGTCGCTATGTGGAAACACACAAAGCGATTTCCGCCTGCCGCCCGCTAAGCAAACACGCCTGATACGGCATCTTTCGAAGTAATTTCAAAACCTTAACCCATTTAGCCCAACACCCTACAGCAGATGGATTGACCATGATAATTCAAGGGTAGTGCCAGATGGGCTTGGCGCCTGAAGGCGCCAAGCGCATCTGGCACTACCCTTGAATTATCATGGACAATCTATCTCCTGCATTTGGTACATAGTCGTTGGGTAGAACCATACAAATTTGGGAAATGCTGGCGTGGGATTAGATGGGTTACACCATGCGGCTAAAATTTGGGACTAATATGCTATGCACTTTCGATACCAGTCCCACTGCGCGGATGGAGCACAATCAATAATGGACTGCACCTGACCAATCCAACTATTCAACCAGCCCAAAAGCCAGCTGTTCAATCAATCGATCGATCAATCAATCAATCAATCAATCAATCAATCAATCAATCAATCAATCAATCAATCAACCAATCAATCAATCAATCAGTTGATCGCTAGGTCGGTCGGTCGCTCATTCACTCAATCAGGCCATCCATCCATCCATCCATAAATCCATCCATCCATCCATCCATCCATCCATCCATCCATCCATCCATCCATCCATCCATCCATCCATCCATCCATCTATCCATCCATCCATCCTTCCATCTTTGTAAAAGCGAAAGACAGTGAGTTTTTGTTTTTGTTTTTGTTTTGTTTGTTTTTAAATGCAACATTTTGATGGTAAACAAATTTTAATTTTGCGCAATAGTGGACTTGCGGTCATTTACACTGCTGAATATAGTGCTGACCATCAACCCAGAGGCGCTGTCGTCATATATTCATGCATCCATGACGTAAATTGAGAATGACGTCAACAATGATTGATGAATTATGACGCCCGCAATTCTCAGCTGACTGATAAAATGGCGTCGTCCGTCTGTGGCTTTCCTGGAATCCAATGAAGAGACAGGAAAAGTCCAGCGTCCCTGCATTACATCCTCAGTTTGCACTTTTACACCTCCTCCTCACACTTTCCTGTTTTACAGGTTGCACAGGTTAGTCCTTTTTATAACACCTTCTTTTCCTGGGCGTTGCCGTGGCGGCCAAAAAATGTCATCTTCTTTGTGTATTTCTTTTAATTTCTTTTAAGGTTGTAGGTCACGTTATACATTTAAATTGGGAAGTTGAGGCAGTAAGAGGCCCCGTGTTTTTAAAAATATTTTTTGCCTTGTTTGAAAATTTGCAGTTGGGCTGAATATGGGAATTTGCTGGAAATGTGTGGTTAGCTGAGAGGAGACATGCTTGGTGCTTTGATTCATACCATCCTGAGCTTATCCAGTGGACAATTGTGGGCCTATGTTGAGTTGCCTTTGACGTAGTGATTTGAGGGGCACGCTGATTTCAGCTGTGCTTGGGTGTGGGGTTGGTAAGGAACCAGTTTCATAGCCAAGAAATGAGACGGGTGATGTGCTGTTTTTTTTTTTTTGTATTTTGTGCATGGCAAATGTGCAGCTGGTGGGCGGTAGTGTTTTTTTGGGAATTGAAAAATTAGGGGATGACTGGGACTGACTAAGGCTAAGAGACTGGACAGTACGGAAACAGCACTGTGGTGCGTGGCCTGTAGGACACACCTCTTTCGTGCATCTTTTCTGCGAAATTTAGGTACCGCTATCTTGCGTCTGCCGTGACCTGAGACTGGAGTTCACCGAAAAAAACCGCCGTACGGCAAGTCGTATTGCAAACAAGCTCAATTTATCGATAATTGATAAAAGAGATATACTGTCTGAAATAGGTGTGTACGCTGACTGTTTCTATGCATAAAATGTTTTGTTTCCTCAGAAATAAGATACTTTTGCATAAGTTGCGACAAGTCATCGAGCGTAGCGCATAACCTGCGTATGGCGCGAAACAACACGTAATTTCTGAAGTAAAAAAAAAAAAAAGAACGGGCCAACCAAACGGGAAGCAGTCTACGTGGCAGCAGGAAAACAACAAAATCTTTTCAGACATCAGCAACGAAAAGGTAAACTAAATTAGAAAAGAATGGTGGTGGTGTTTGCTGAGTGACTAGAACACGAGTTACTAGCGGAAGCAAAATGTCGTACGTATAAGTGGCAATATCTCACTGATTTTTCAACCCTTTTATGCACCGCCGTGAGATGTCACTTGCACGGCGTAAAACCCCAATAGCTAACTGTCTGTGTATGCATGGAAATTTAGGTCCCCACAGTAGTATTGCCGTCGCCACTGCCTACCTGCAATGAAGAAGACTACATTTTATTGTGGGTTGACGGGAGGGGGGGGGGGGGGGCATGCATTCCATGTCAGTCACCACCTAGAAGTAGAACATTTCCATACATTCTCGGAGAGCCTTTACTAATACGGTGGAGGGTATGTAGTCGACATTGTAGTTCTATTAAACCAGTGCCAGTGCTTATTACCTAGGAAAACGTACTGTGTGTAGGAAAAAGTCCTGCTAAGTGAGGATTTGGCATTATGGACCTTTAACTAAGTAACTGCTTTCAGTACTTAGTAACTTAATTTGCTCATCCATTCCCTTACTGTCTTATAAAGGTTATATTACAGATTAGGATATAGGTCCAGCATTTTTTTTAGTTCAAGGATGGTGCCAGAATAGCCTGGCGGATGAGACACCGATCTATTCTGGCACCACCCTTGAACTATCATAGTCACATTTATGTCAAGCAGTGGGTGTATTAGGATTAAAAGAGTTACCTAGTACTTTATAGGTATGTCATCATCATCATCATCATCAGTCCCTTGCCCGAACTGGGCGTTGGGGGGACTGAAAGGCAGCAGCAACAGACAGTGCTCTCCACTGAGTTCTATTTTGGGCGGTGGCAAGCAAGTCTGACATCTCGAGTTCGGTCCATTCTTTTATGTTTGCGACCCAACTCTTTCTCTGACGACCTCGCCGACGACTTCCTTCGAGAGTGCCTTGGAGGATAGTCTTGGACAAGGTGTTGTGTCGGGTCACGTGGCCAAACCAAGCAAGCTTGCGCCGTTTCACGGTTGCCAGAAGGGGTTCATGTGGGCCCACCAGGGAAGTGACGATGCTCCGTACATATTCGTTGGTCTTGTGCTCGCGGTACGAGATGCGGAGCAACTTCCTCAGGCACTTGTTCTCAAAGGCCTGGATTTTCTTTTCTGAGTCTGCAAGCAGTGTCCAAGTCTCACAGCCGTAGAGTAGAATAGACACTATGAGGGACTTGTAAAGCCTGTACTTGATGGTGAAGCTGATGGAGTTACTTCGCCATATCCTGTCCAGCCTGGCCATTGCGGATGTTGCTGTACCTATCCTGATACGGATCTCTGCTATGCAACTACCGTCTTTGGACAGGGTGGCTCCCAAGTACTTGAAGCTATTGACCTCTTCTAGCTTTTGGCCATTCATGTGAATGTTGCTGCTGCTGTCGCTTGTGGTGTTGATCATCACTTTGCTTTTATCCGTACTGATCTCCATGCCATAAGACCCTGCGCTACTTGAAAGTTTGTCTGTCAGGTTTTGGAGCTCACTATTGCTGCCTGCCATGAGGTCAATGTCGTCTGCGAATCGAAGATTGCACAGGGATCTGCCACCAATAGAGATTGAAGTATGGTGGTCGTGGAGGGTTTCCTGCGTGATCTTCTCCAGGAATATGTTGAAAAGGACAGGAGAGAGCAGGCATCCTTGACGGACACCGATCGTCGTCCTGAAGAACTCGCCTGACTGATTGTTAAGTAGAACCGCGCTGCAGGCGTTCTTGTAAAGCGCTTCTATCATTTGGATCAGTCCCTCCTCTATGTTGAACGATCTCATGACTTGCCAGAGTCCATCGTGCCAGACGCGATCAAATGCGTTCCTGAAATCAATGAAGTTGTGGTAGAGTTCTTATAGGTATGTATGTATGTTTAATTAAACCTACGCTACTTTGACTGAAACCCTAATATTTGTTGACTACCATTTTGGATGACCTTGGAATGTGTGATAAATGCTTATTTATTTTTTCATTGTATGATTGCAGTTTGTATCAAAGTTTTTGCAATTTCCTTATCAAATTTGGCACAAAGGTAGCTGATGATGAAATCTTCCTATAGATACTAATTTGGTTGACTCCTTACACAGGTCCAGAGTCACAAATGGTTGACAAACGTAAGAAAAATGCATAATTGTAATTTGTAGAGAAAATACAAATTTCACGAGTACAAAAGCAAGCCTTTATGTTGATACTTGTGACACTTATTTCAGCTACCTCAGTTTTGGAAAGGTCACACAGTTTATAATTATATGTGAATCAGTTATGCACATGTGGCATACAGACTTTGCCATTCTTGTTTGTTCTTAGCGGTGTACACAGTTTATGTCGCATTTATTTTGAAAGTAATAATCTGCTCCTGCATTTAGTTCACGCAAAGTGAAATTGTCATGCTGCCAAACAACACAGTAATAATCGTGTATTTCATTTCAGGCCAATACTGCTGTTGACCTCTCGCTGTGGAGTCTCAGTACTCTCAGTGAGAGTCTCACCCAGAGGACATACTTGCAAACAAGCGCATAAGTATGACGCCTACACCAAGGCCACAGCTCAAGTGAAGTGAGGGAAGGCGACACAAGGTAGATCATACCGGTTGATTTATGAATAGAATCAGGTTCATAACAAAACACAAATGGTGTGAATAAACACATCATACTGTAATGCTGTCTTTCATTTTGAAGATGGTGTAGTACCAGTACCAGCATTCTCTACAACACCAAATGCTAGAATCACTTGCTGTCAACAAGTGGCACCATATTGCATTTGATTTGGAAACTAGAGGCTTGTGCAAGTCTGCAAATACTGTCGTTTTCTTTAATAAGCACTTAGTGCACACAGAATGACTAGAAAACACTGAATACTACCCTTTTGGTCCAGTGTGTACTGTTGCTAAACAGCAATATGTTAAATGTGTCCTGTTTGAAACATTTTCTGCAAGTTACACTTTGATGCTGATTCTAGATATATTTATACACCCATTGTGGTCATTTAAAGCTCAATTGCGTCTCATTTGTGGCTCACGTGTGATAGCAAAAGTAAGTGTTTGTAATGGGCCGTCCATCGACTGTCTGTTATCTGAAGGCAACTTTAACATTGGTATTTCCTCAAAGACTATTCAAGCCTCAGACTTCCAACTTGGCACAAGGGTACTTTGTGGTAAAATCTTTCTAAACATACCAACTGCTTTGACCTTTCAAAGGTCAGGGTCACAAGGGGGGTCCAGAAAGGGGTAAAAAATGGCCAGATTTTGACACAAATTGTTTATCCTCATATATTACTTTCAACTTCAAACCCAGATGTGGTACGGATATGCCTGATGGTAAGAACTTTCTATGTGTACAAATTTACTGGTCCTCTCACAAAGGTCACGGGTCATGGGGAGTCCAGAAAGGGGTAAAAAGCAGCCATATTTGGACAAAAAAATGTATTTTTACAAGTATTATTTTCAACTCTAAACTCAAACGTTGTATGGAGATACCACATGATAAGGCCTTAATTTGGATGACCCCTTGTAAAGCTCAAGGTTGGCAAGAGGGTGACAAAAGTTAGCTTTTGGTAGAATTGTAGTTTTTATCAAAGTTTTTGCAAACTTTCAATAAAATTTGGCAGGTTGATAACACCTTTCTGTGCATACTAATTTAATCAGCCCCTAACAGTGGTCAAGGGTCACAGAGGGTTGACAAATTTGTGAAAAATGTAGGCATTTTGAGAAAACTCAGGCTTCACTGGTACAAATTCCAGCCCTATACTTATGTTTAGACATTTTCAGAGACCTGTTGGAGAAGTCACGGTCACAAAGGTCGGATGTATTATGTGGATTGGTCATGCACGTAAACCATAAGGACATTCATTGTCTTTCTTGTTTTTGCTCTGACTACTGTCATATTATGCATGTATGTACTTTGTAAAAATACTTGCAAACACATATATGCACGCATGATGTGTATTTCAAAACTTTTTTGACTCTAAATTATCTTTTGCAGGTTGCAATAGCCACATTGAAGAAGAGTTCAGCGGGTACGTCTCTCCGGGATGGCCAACCGACGGGAAGGCAAAGGAAGTGAACTGATTGTCCTGTTATTTTGC
This sequence comes from Semisulcospira habei, assembly GCA_036245525.1. Taxonomy (NCBI): domain Eukaryota; kingdom Metazoa; phylum Mollusca; class Gastropoda; family Semisulcospiridae; genus Semisulcospira; species Semisulcospira habei. The sequence goes on along the minus strand of BTPG01000003.1, from coordinate 108,006,335 downwards.
TGTCCATACACCAGGCTGGCCACAACGCCAAGGTTTTGGACAGTCACATCCTTCGAAATGCAGCAAAAGCCTGTGCCTTACTGCCTGCGCTGATGCATAGTCATATATTAGGAGATGGGCAAGCAGGCTTTAGGCCTGCCTATTCAACAGCAGACACAACAGCAGTGGGGCAGTGACAACAAAGTGACAGCGACAAAACTCGAGAACATAGAAATAAAGAGGGAGTGTTTCCATAAACCTGACATAGAACAGCAAGGCCACAAAATTGTAAAGTGCAGTCGAGCGGTTCCGGGGCTATTGTACAGCGATGGGGGCGTGCTTTGTGTGTTTTCATATAACAACGTGCAAAGCAATTTGACACCCATGTTTTAATTTGTAGTGCAGTAAAAACCACGCCCCCATCACTGCAGTAAAGGCACGACCCACTCGCCAAAATCGCCTCTGAATCACTCGACTGAGCAATATATTTTTGGCTGCTGTAGCTTTTAGCCCCCTGTCACTTAGCTCGATGTAGCGCGTACGTGCGAAGCAAAAGTGTGTGTCTATGTTTTGGCCCAGTGGTCATCTGTCCTCCGTCGTCCGTGGTAAACTTTAACATTGGCAATTTCTTGGAGACTATGCAAAGGTCAAGGTCACAGGGGATCAGGAAATAGGTGAAAATAGCCGTATTTTGACAAATAAATGTTTTCGCAAGTATACACAACTTCAAACCCAGACTTGGTACAGAGTGGTAAGAACATTTTATGCATACTAATTTCGTTGACCGCTCAGAAAGGTCAAGGGTCACAAGCAATCGGGAAATAGGTACAAAATGACCATATATTGCCCAAAGATGTTTTTTCTCAAATATCGTTCACAACTGTAACCCCAAACTTTGTATAGAGATACCTGATAGTAAGACTTTCCTATACATTATTTGGATGACCCTCTCAGAAAGGTTACTTTTTTGTAACTCTCCTGTCATGTCACGATTTGGAAACGCAGCTTAATTTGTATTAGTTTTAGATTATCCAGGGAAAACCCCTTTACTGCCAATGTGTTCATTTTTCGAAAACATTTCAGCATATAAACAGGTCTTTTTTGTGACAAGTTCCGAAATACTGGCATACATCAGTCATTCAAAATATGTACTCCACAGCTGACTCTTATGGGGTAGGAAACAGTGGTATAGATAGATTTTGTGCAGCGTCGGTGTGAGACAAGGAGAAAACTTATCACTGCTCCGCTTTGCATGATTCTAAATGATATACAGGGTTCATTCTGAAAATGGTCATTGGCTTCAGAGTATAACAACCATGGTTCCATTCTGAAGAGGGGATGTGCCAAAATATAGAAATGCAGGGGGGGGGGGGGGGGGTGTGGTGGTGGTGGTGGTAGTATATATATATGTCATTAAACCCTCAGCTCAAAATGTGCCAAATGTGGACTTGCTCAATGAAAAACGCAATACTTCTCAAGAGTGAGTTGACATGTAGTTCTTGCATCACCCTCCATCTGTCACAGCAGATTTCAGTGGTTGGGTGATAACTGATCATAGGCATATGATATGTACTGTACTTTGTGTTTGTTTTTTTGGTTTTTCTTCCACTGTCAATCGTTCACTTTCAGCTGTGTGGCTTTACTTATCGAATCAGAATTGCTAATCACATGGTTCATTTCACACGTTTTCCAGACGTACTGTACATGACACACACCAGCAAACAGAATGACCTGGCTATGATCTGTGTTCATACAAGTCATTTGTGCTGTCTAAGGAACATGTGTACAGCGTAGTAATATGGGTAATAGTTAATTTTTGAGCACAATCATGTAAGTTCTTTTGTGATTTTTCTCGTGCCCCCAGCAGGTCCAAAATTAAATAAAGTAAAACTGAAGCCAACATTGTGCACAGTACCAGGGTGTGTGTGTGTGGTGGGTGCTATGGCGCGGTCCGTGCCGCGGGGCGGTCCGTGGCGCAGTGGTTAAGGCGCCTGCCACCAATCCCAAAGGTGTGAGGTTCGATACCGGGTTCCGGCGTCGGACTTTTCTCCTCTGGTAAGTGTCACTGTTAATTCGGGCGGACCGTTGGGGGTTCTTTCTCCGGGTACTCCGGTTCCTCCACCCCCCACCCACCCCCCTACCCCCCACACTTTGGTACCGGTTTCAGGCCACTTTACAAATTTCAAATACAAGCGATCAAAAATCTCTGTAACTTCAGTAGCTGAACTGGCCCTTCGTCTGTCTTGTACTGTGTTTGTCTTAAATGGCGTAAATCCGTGTCTTTTACGTGAGTGTGCGTGTTGGGTTTCAGTTCGCGGCGCTTTGAGTCGATTCAGCCAAATTTTGAAAACAGCGCCTATATAATAACGGTATTATTATTATTATTATTATTATGCTATGTGCAATCAGTTGTGACACGATAGCCTGCACCATGTTGAGTTTTTGAAGAGTATTGCTTAGATTAATGGCCGGCATGGTGCAGACTGTATTACTATTGTAGGCACTTTGCCAGCGTAGCACTGATGTATTTTGTAGTGTTATGATATGGTCGACTGCACAGACTTTGTATCAAGAGCAGTACAAGTATTGTTTGATGTGCATGCCTATATTTTGCAGACTATGTGACAATGCATTTTACCCTTGTTATACAGTTGTTATGGTATTATTTGTGTTGACGTCAGCATTGTGCAGTGTACGTTATGGGGCTTGAGACTGCATTTCACTTCGTTGTGCTGCAATGGGACACAGTGTGGTACTGGTAACAGTATTTGATTTTCATGCCAACATTGTGCATAGTATGTGTGTAGTGCAGTTTGGTGGCTCGACACTGTGAATTTCACTGTTATAACGTAGTGGGATGTGCAATGTTGAGTTATATCAGGACTACAGTGATGGTCTCTCTCTCTCTCTCTCTCTCTCTCTCTCTCTCTCTCTCTCTCTCTCTCTCTCTCTCTCTCTCTCTCTCTCTCTCTCTCTCTCTCTCTCTCTCTCTCTTTATATTATATATATATGAGCAAAATAATATATGTAGTGCAGTTGGTTCCCAAATAAATACCTCATGAGCAAGTGGTTGTCGATGTCAGTCTCAGTTGACATGCACACAACTAAAACTGACATCAGCTCCACTATTCTCCCAACTAGCTTGTATAAAGTCAGCACTTTGTCAATGCAATGTAAATGTGAATAATGTAGTTAAAATACGTTGTTCCGCATTAAAGCTGTATTTTGAGGGGGAGCTGGGTGGCTTGGTGTTAGTGTGTTTGACTATCATCCCAAAGGTCCTGGGTTCGAATCCAGCTGGGGTCAAAATTTGTTCAGACCCTATTTCTGTGACCCATTTTGGAAATCGCCTTTTATGGACAAAAGATGTTAAGCCCTAAACGTTTAACGTTTTGTATTTGGGGTCGTTACTTTTGTATAGGTGCCTAATTGCATTGTAGCCTAATATGCTTTCAACAGACTTGACTGTATACTTTAAATGAATGTCTGCAAATATAGCATTTGTTTTGAAAATAAACAGATATATTATTCTTTACTCACAATGATCGTGTGTAAACATAACAGGGCATATTGACACATGTTACATTTGTTTTGTTTCCTTATAATTTGTAACCAAAAACTGCTGGGAAACTGAGATTCAGCTAGAGAGATAGGTATATCCACTACCAATTTGTTCACAAACATCTTTCAACCAGAGATGTTCATCGACCTGCTTTCATGGAGACACCAAAGGAGCGTGTAGCATTGCTTGCAGCAGGTAAATTAAAACAAATTCACATCAATTAATGTTTGTAGATGAATATGCCAGTAAAAATAAAAAAACTGTCTGTGACAACACTCTTTGATGTGCTTTTCATCTGTGAATCTGAATGATTGAATGAATGTAAACATGTAATGTAAACATGCTCACCCAATGCCTGGCTGAAAACATGAATGAACAAATGTACCGAGGTAACCAGTGTGCATTTTTATCCACGACTGAATCCGCCTGGATGGTTGGTTCATGGTTTAACATCCACATTACCAAAGTGATAATAATCGCATATTTAAAAAAAAACAAAAAAAAAAAAAACAACAATTGCCACGCGGTTTTTTTTTTTTTTTTTTTTTTTTTTTTTTTTTTTTTTTTTTTTTTTTTTTTGCTTTTTTTTTTTTTTAATGTTTTGTTTCATTTAGTGAAGTAGAAACTGTATGGGTTTTAAATGTGAGCAGGAAAAAGACATCGCCGTCTACGGGACTCGAACCCTGGTTACCTGAGTGGTGAGAGAATATCTTACCACTGAACTACCAAAGAACTGTAGGTGCATTTAATTACTTATAGATAAGCTTTCTCATCCCGTATCTGCCGTTGTTTGTTCCAGTTTACTGTCCCACTGTCACTAATAGTTATCAAGGACTAGCAGTTTGGGCTTAGTTTGCAACACTTTTGGCCTAGTTGTTTCCTTCCTTGGGGACCGGCAACGGCGGAGATATGTTCTGCCGGAAGTCAGACATAGCTTGTATCCCTTTTTGAATACGCACTCGCAAACAACCCAAAGTGCCAAATTTTGCACGGGACCCCATTATTTCTTCATAATTAATGTGCGTGATATGATA
>BTPG01000003.1:107971760-107999260 GCA_036245525.1 Semisulcospira habei | reverse complement strand
CCGCCCCGCTCACTTTGCGTCTCCCCCACCAACACCCCCTCCCTTGCTTCCCTCTCCTCCACTCACCTCTTTCCTTCCCAGCACTGACGTACCTATCACGCGAGGAGGGCGGGACAAAGGGGACCGGGCAGAAAGGTACCCAATGCGCACAAGGTCTTCACTCCGACGTCAACCGCCGTTGGCCCGCGCAGAGCCGTGTGAGGGCCAACGGCGGCCGACGTCGGTTAGATGGCCTTTTGTGCATTGGGTTAACTCATTCTACCCCAGACACACCACAGCATGATAAGCATCGACCATGATAGTTCAAGGGTGGTGCCAGAATAGCTTGGCGCCTAATGCGCCAAGCTATTCTGGCACGACCCGTGAACTAAAATGTTTGATCTCTCTCCTGATCTGTACTGTAGCCTTCATGGGATGTTACGTTTGTGGTTGTGATGCTCTTTTTGGGGCATGTGTGTGTTAATCAGGGGGGGGGGGGGGAATCCTGTGTTCCATTGAGTTGATTTGGATGGGAGTCGCGTATCTTTTCAGTATGATTTTTTTTTAATACATTTTTTTGCATGTACAATTGCGATTGATTTTTGTTGTATAGCTAGACTATTTTATATTTCGCTAAATTGTTGCAAATACCGACCTAGATAGGCTGGAAGCTTCTGGAAGGGGCGCGATTGTTCTAGTGACCTCTGATATGACGTCAAAGTACACATGTTGGATACATTTCGCAACATTAACGAAATGCACCTATTTTTTTGTGGAAGATCTAGAGTGTTCTTTTTAATAAATATTAATGAGTTTTGGTTACGTTTTCTTTTTTGATTGGTTGAGTTGCGTAACTTGCGGGATTGTTCTGAGAATCTGTAATAGCATAAAAGAGGGTGTTATGAAAAATGTGCGTACATTGTATGGGAGAAGCAGTGTATCAGAAGTGTGGATGCATTGAATGAGACAGTGTATCAAAGCGTAGAAGCATTTGTCGATGCATTGTGTTAATATAGCATCGTGAGAATAAATTACTGCCGGAACTGTTACTCCAGTGTGGTCTACAACTTTGTGCCACTTGTAACGAGTTGCAGTTAAGTGAGGTTTCTTTACAAGAGCCCTACGTGAGTGCGTCTTGTGTGGTTGCATCATACCACGACAGCGACTACCGCGTAACATCGGACAATAAGCAAATTACGCAAAATCAGCCTTAGGAGGTCATGAGTTACTGTACAATGAAAACCATGCATGCGTACTGCCCAGAAAGCCAAGATGTCTATTTGCTATCGTTATGCAATAACAATATGGGTTGGTTTTTTTTGGACGAAAAATTGGACGTACTAGCTTTAGCCAAATAGCGACCGAGCCAATGCGCGCAAGCAAATATCTGAACAAGCATTGAACGATTAAGAGTCACCTTCCACATTCAGTACAAGGTGATGAACGGAGAATAACCCTTTATGATACCACTGGACACAGACTGCGTTTTTAAAATATTGCAAATTAAGCGTCATAGACACCAGCCGTCGAAAGAATTAACACGCAAAGTGGTTTCAGCAAGAGGTATAGATCCGCATGAGCCCCCGCAACTGCGGGGGCTCATGAGGATCTATACCTCTTGCAGCTGAGCGCAGCTCAGTTTTACTAGCTCAGAAGACATATACTTTTTTTTTTTAAATGATTGTGAATTCAACATCATAGATCCCCAGAGCCTTCAAAGGAGCATGGATGCCAAACAGTGTTCTTTTTCACTCACAAATGGTTAAATAGCGATCAGGAAAGAAAGATGCCAATTGAAAATGTAGGAATAACCAAACTCGTCTAAAGGCTGCCCGATAGCGGCGGGACAGGCGACACGGTCAGTAGCCGAGAAGCATTCGGAAAATAGCTTTGTGTGCTTCTATACAGCGGCGTTACAGGCGGCATCGTGCCCCTATCAAAGATGTTTAAAATTGTTGCCATTGGCTGTCACGTGCTTAAAGCCACGCTCCTTTCACTGGAAAATCTCCGCTGAATCGCTCCTTGAGGTCATACAATTTTCGTCGCGCCGCTGTCTCCTGTCGCACCGCAAATCGAGCCGCGAATATTTAGTTTTTAATCCGTGTCGATGTGGCCTCGACTTTTACCTTTGACTTCAACTCCCTGATTGGACCAATAAGACGATGAGAACCACTCGCAATACAGTTAGTAATATTGGGCGGGGATTCGTGCGCCCACTCTACCGGGCCACCTGTGCTTATTAACTTGTATTACGAGTTATGCTTTGCCTGTGGTGGGTTTAACTATATCTTTTGATGCGGTGTATTTTGACATTGAGTCAGCATACGGTGTTTAACACCCTCCCTGCCAACGGACGTACAATATGCTTCCGCCGAACGACCAACAGTCACAACAGTCCAAAGATCACGGACACAAAGTGGTCTAAGCAAGAGACATAGATCCTCATGAGCCCCCGCAGTCGCGGGGGCTCATGAGGATCTATGCCTCTTGCAGTTAGATCGCGTGCACTTTTTTTTTGTCTCGGCAGTCAAGTTCTCAATCGCCAAGGTGCATTCACAAGTAGGTTGACGGTGTTTTTCTTTTTTGTTTTGTTTTGTTTTTCTCTAGAGGGAACGGGTGACTGCTATGTTTTGCTCAATGACATTGGACAGCCATATTGGCAACGCCGTCCGTGCAATCAAAAACACAACTTCACATGCAAGAGAATTGGTAAGTATGGAATGAATGAATGAATGAATGAATGAATGAATGAATGAATGAATGATCGATCGATCGATCGATCGATCCATCCATCCATCCATCCATCCATCCATCCATGCATGCATCCATCCATCCATCCATCCATCCATCCATCCATCCATCCATCCCAAAATCAATCGAACAGTCAATCAATCATTCCAACCACCCATCCATCCATCCATCCATCCATCCATCCATCCATCCATCCATCCATCCATCCATCCATCCATCCATCCATCAGGACAAAACTTTCACGAATGAGTGAATGAGTGGATGAATCGATCGATTTACCGTTAAACCTGTCAGTAGCGTTTTTTATTTTATTTTTTATTTATGATTTATTTTGTGTGTGGGGGGGGGGGGTGAGGGGGATGAGGGGGAGGGGTGGGGTGGGGGGGGAGGGGGAGGGGTGGTGGTGTGGGGTTAGGGGGGTGGGGGGCTGAAATGTACAAGTACACGTCCTTTTGAAGGTTTTTGACGTGGAAAATGTGAAGAGCCAATCAAGAGCCAGTATGGTCGCTCCCATTCCCCCTACCTCCCCCCCCCCCCCACCCCAGCCGTAAGGCTGACGTCGTACCGGGAAGAGTTGTAGATCTTTCTGTGACTAGGCAGAATGTTGAACGCCCTCATGGTATCCGAAAAAAAAAAAACTTGATTCAGCGGGTCCTGTTTATTTCCAAACTACCAAAGTGTGCGTGGAATACCCTTCTCGTGATATTCGCTACGCACTCTCTTTGGCCATTTTTAGGGTAACAGTCATTGAAAGCACTTTATTTTCAGACTGGTTTTTGAGACGGATTGATAAACGTACGTTTTCCCACGTACGAACTCCATTTTTTCCCCCCTTCTTTGACTCATGTACTGATATAGTGTATAACAACGAAATAAATTATTCATGAGTTTGCTCGATATACTGTCCTTCGCGAACAACCTTGCGGCCCTGGCAAAGTTGTTTGATGGATTCTCGAGCCAGGGTCTTACAAAATAAAACACAAAATTCTGTTCTGCTATAACACTAACGCATCCTTTTCAACTATGACAACGTTAACACTTTGGTTAATTTTATACTTGACGTTCTTTACCATTACCGAAGATATTTTTCGTCCGTGTGTCATCGCTGCCATCGTGTGCTTCGGCACTCGCATTGAACATGGAAACCCGTAAAAAGCGATACAAAAAGTACAAAAGGCTAAAGACACTAACCATTAACTTTAAACTTTCATTGTTGTAGATATGTAACGCAAACTAGAGTCGCGAAATGAAACATTCCAAGCTACAAAAAAACAACAACACCTAAACTGTATTAGCGTAGGAAGCAGGCGGAACAGCCAAACGCTCAAAATCACTCAACACAGTGAGTACCCTTGCGTCAACAAAACTGTCGTCTGTTTCACATAGCACATATAAAGGAGTCATGTTTTCTTGTTTGTTCTCTACTATTCTTTTTTCTTTTTTTCAAGGTATTATCCACATTGCTGTTATGGGTGTTTCAGAGCTAAAAGTTTTGCTTATGAATTAAACTGAATTAAAATTAAAATCATTTTGTGAATATGCATGTTTTGTTTCGGTATGCATGATGGTCTCGGTATGCAAACCTAAAAAATGGTATCAGAATGGAGGGCAGGAAGCGAAGGTAAAATTATGATTTGGACTGAGCACATAAATTATATCGAGCAGAAATTTGCTTGATATAGTGCAGAAAACAGACAGATGTAATTTCTTGAACCGATCAAAATGTCCTCGTCTTACGACTCGGACATTTTGATTCGAGACTCGTAATCACATCTGACTGTTATCGGCACAATATCAAGCAAAATGCTGCTCAATATAATATAATATAATATAATATAATATAATATAATATAATATAATATAATATAATATAATATAATATAATATAATATAATATAATATAATATAATATAATATAATATAATATAATATAATATAATATAATAGCTCATCAGGTTATTGAAATGTCTGATGTCTATTGTTTCAGCATCGTGTGAACGTGCATATGTACTCATGAATGCGTGTATTTGTACGTCGTGGGTACTTTACTGTATTCACCGTTTTATGTCTTTTTTCCCCCTTAGTTAGACTCTCTAGATGAAAAGCGCGGAACATTTTTTTATGTGTATATTGAATATAATAATAATAATAATAATAATAATAATAATAATAATAATAATAATAATAATAATAATAATAATAATAATAATAATAATAATAATAATCTTATGAGAGTTTTTATATTATTATTATTAATAATATTATTTCATTGTTACGAGAGTTATTTCTTTTACATTTTTCTTCTTCTTATTATTATTATTGCTAAGAGAGTTTATATTGTTATTATTATTATCATTATTATTATTACATTTTTCTTCTACCTCTCTCTTTTTTCCAGAGGTAGATGCATGTCTGTCGTTGCCTTGTAAGAACGGGGCTACCTGTTATGACCGGCTAGAGGATTACACGTGCAAATGCGAACTGGGCTATGCAGGAATGCAGTGCGAATCAGGTTTGTACTACACAAATGACATGCGGGTGTGACTGTGACGAGCCTTGTGACACCGTAACAATTGTCACAACACTTTCGGGCACTTCCTAGCGTTTTTTTATTTTTGTTATTTTTTTAAAAAAATTATTTATTTATTTTATTTATTATTATTATTATTATTAGTTTATTATTTATTTATTTAGTTATTTATTATTATTTATTTTTTTTGGCGGGGTGGGGGGGGGGGGGGCGGAGTGGGGGGGGGGGGGGGGCGGGGGAAGACTCTTGATAACCAACTGAAAACAAATTCCGCGAGCTGTGTGACAATTTCACAAATTTGAAGTAGCATTTCCGTGTACATCCGAAGACGAATTTCAACATTTTTTTTTTTTTAATAAACCGTGTCGACTCACTTATTCAGCTTCTACGGCAGTTTGGACACGCAGCAAACGCACACGTTATAATCACGTTATTCTGCGCAGCCGTAGCGAGCGTGTCAGTTTACTTTTAGACCTTGCACGTATAGCTGTTGTGTTTATAGAAACGGAGCGGGGTCATTGTCAGATTAATTTCGCAATGCGCGCAAGGTCATCGGGCCGACGTCGGCCGCCGTTGGCCCGCGCACGTCAGTGCGCGGGCCAAAGGCGGCTGACGTCGGCCCGATGGCCTTGTGCGCATTGGGTTGATGCTAAGATGATGCGTGCTGACCTGGATTCAGTCTCCTGTGTCTATATGACCAATTGCTCGACCTGTGTGTAGCGTCTGCTGCAGAAGCGGAGAGGTTACCTTAAAACGTATTTTACCCCATCACCGAAATCCCCCAATGTTGCCGTTGTCATCTGAAGACTGCATTGCAGTGCAGGACACATGTTGACCATGATAGTTCAAGGGTGATGCCAGAATAGCTTGGCGCCCATAGGCGCCAAGCTATTCTGGCATAACCCTTGAACTATGACGGTCGATCCTTATCTTGCTGTGGTGTGTCTGGGGTAGAATGAGTTAACTCATTCCACTACAGACACATCACAGCCTATGGGCGCCAAGGTATTCTGGCATCACCCTTGAACTATCATGGTCGATCTGTGTCCTGCACTGCAAAGTAGTCTTCAGAGGACAACGGCAGAATTTGTGAATTTCGGTGTTGGGGTAGAATGAGTTAAGGCAGACGACTGTTAACACTGAGACGAACGAGGTCGAAATTACGCGGACAACCAGGTTCTACCATAAGCATAGACAACACTCCAAACCGCCATCATTTATGTATAACTGTATTTTCCCTCGACGTCAGTCGCGTCTCGCGTTATCCAGCTCCGACGATTTCTTTTTTATTTCTTTTACGAACATCGTGGAGGAATGAAAACAAATAAGTTATTGGTGGCATGGGCTTGCTGCACGGAGCCTTGTAAGCCTTCGGGAGGTCAAAGGAACCATTGTACCCCTCAGGACCTCGGCCTTTGGACGCAATGATTTCTTTAACTTCCCTCAGGCCTTCAAGCGTCCGTATAGCAAACCCCTTCTACGAATAACTTGTCAGTGATCCTCGTCACCCACTATTTGATCAGTTTCAAATGCTACCATCATGCAGACGTTTCAACATGCCACTTGCCCAAAAGATTGTTGTTAAGAAGTCTTTTATTCTAACTGCTGTCTCGATTATGAAATCTTTTTATATCGACGTGAAATATAATGTGTGATCTACTTAACATTACCTCCCATCTTGTGATAGATTGCTTGTGATGCAATGATAATATTATTGGAATGTTGTTATAGTGTTTAGTTGTGTCTTGTTTTGTTGTTTTATGACGAGCCCATTTTCTAATCCACTGTTTTCGTCAAAACACGAGCTGTTCTGACATACCTCTAATGTCAGAAACAAATCTGCTGTAGACCAACACACGTTGAACGTCTACATTTATCTCACTGTCGGCGACATTCTCTCTGATCTTTTTACAAATGTCTTTTCTGCATGGCAATAACCCCAAGTACATCTTGTGTCGCCTGTGTGTCGGGTGACTTGACACGATTTTTTTTTTTTTTTCGTGTCCCGCAAACGTGCTCTACATTCCGGGATGGCCTATGGAACCTTAGCTGCACTCAGACCAGGGGCCAGTTGCTTGAGCGAGCTTAGTCCTGCACCAAGCGAGCTTAGTCCTGCCCCAGTCACTAAGCAAGGTGCGCCGCTATAGCGGCGCACCTTTCTTAGTGGCTGGTGCAGGAGTAAGCTCGCTCCTGCAACAGGCCCCTGGGCTACAGCAGACGTGAATTCAATCACAGCATTGCAGCTGAACGCAGTACATAAGTTTTGCGGTCACAGTAGAACTTGACGACATAGCTGCAGCTCTTCGTGTTACTGAGGCCCTTCCAGGGTTATTAATAAGAAAAAAACCCAAGTAAGCATAAAGATTGTGTAGGCTGTGTTGAGTCTATCCAGCCGAAAAACCGGCAAGATATGAAACAAGGGGCATACGACAGTGGGATAAATGCGCTAACTCGTTCAGACGCAGGTTGTGTTTCTTCTATCTTCGTTAAAAAAAAAATAATAAAATAAAATAAAATAAAAAAATAAATAAATTAAAATTAAAAAAAGCAACGAACCGTAAAACCTCAGGAACATGATTTAAAGTGGTGTCATCAAGAATCATAGATCCTCATGAGCCCCAGCAACTGCGGGGGGCGCATGATGAGCTATACCTCTTGCAGCTGGGTGGTGTTCTAATTTTCTCGGCACTAAACCGGTTAAGCAATAGGTGGTGGTGAAAATTTTACTAGCCGAGACTTGATCTTGGCAGACAAGTGGCAGAGCCTCGGAGCCAGAACTTGCGTGTCCAAAGCAAGTCTCGGCTCGTAATTCACCACCACCCATGGAATAACTTATACAGTTTCTGTTGTCTTCCACAGAGGTAGACGATTGCAACCCACCCAAGTGCGAGAATGGGGGGAACTGCACGGATTTAATCAACAACTTTACCTGCGCTTGCGTCAAAGGCTACCATGGCATGCGTTGTCAGTACGGTAAGCGAAAAAATCGTGAAGGTCACGGTATACATTTAAATTGGGAATTTCAGGCAGTAAGAGGCCCCGTGTTTTTAAAAATAATTTTTGCCTTCTTTGAAAATTGGCAGTTGGGCTGAATGTTTGAATTTGCTGGAAATTTGTGGTTAGCTAAGAGGAGACATGTTTGGTGCTTTGATTCAAACCATCCTGAGCTTATCCAGTGGACATTTGTGGGCCTATGTTGAGTTGCCTTTGACGTAGTGATTTGAGGGGCACGCTGATTTCAGCTGTCCTTGGGTGTGGGGTTGGTAAGGAACCAGTTTCATAGCCAAGAAATGAGACGGGTGATGTGCTGTTTTTTTGGGTATTTTGTGCATGGCAAATGTGCAGGTGGTGGGCGGTAGTGTTTTTTAGGGAATTGAAAAATTAGGGGATGACTGGGACTGACTAAGGCTAAAAGACTGGACAGTACGGAAACAGCACTGTGGTCCGTGGCCTGTCAGGTGCACCACATGCCATGTGACATAGACCGGAAACTGGTTTAGTGTAACCAGATCATTGAGTTTGGATGTTTGCAGTTGGAAAAGTAAGAAAATCATGAAAAATTTGAAATTTTGCCAAAAAATCGCTGTGCATGCAGTTTTATAGGCGTTTTGGCATGTTTTGCGTGGCAAACCCCTGTTTACCTGCACTGTGAGCTAGGTTTAGTGTGTTTGCTCATTTATTTTTTGTCTTACAGGTAGTCATGAGTCTTTTCTTCGACCATGAGCTGTGACCTTTGACCTTGACCTTGAAAGGGGTGGGGTTTGGAGTGTTCAGTTTGATAAATGCGTTTAAAAAAAAAATCACTCTTTCAGTTATTGAAGTTGTGTAGGGTGGGTGTAGGGTGGGGTGGGTAGGGGTTCGGGTTGGAGGTGGGGGGGGGGGGGTAGAGGGGGGGGGGGGGGTTGGGGGCTTAAGGTCAAAGGTTAAGATAAAAACTACAATGAAACAGTGTTAGCATGTGCATTTCATCAGACAGCTGACCTCAGAGTGAAATAAGCGGCCAAAATAATGTGACCTGCAGAAGTGTTATTTTGCATGGTACTGCTACACTGGTTGCATCTGAGGTGTCATTCTGCTGTAATTGTCATGAGGGATGTCTCTGGTGTCTATTCTAAGCCAAACACAAGCACTTGTACACTGAGTAAAGCTCATTTGAGTGCATTGTTATGGGACCAGCAGTTGCAGGCACCAGTACAGGGTTTTACAGGAGTGTTGACAAGTTTGGCACACACATGCCTACTACATCTGCAAGATGAGCTGAGGTGTTTTGAGACTCTGACAAGTGTGTTTTATATAAAAATGAACTGTACATAACCATTTTTCTATGCTACCTCCTAAATCAGCACTCCAGACACTTGTTAGCGTATGCGGCGTGTCCCGTGTAGCATAGTTTTGGTTGTTTTGTGTAGTCTTTTTCCTGTGGGATAGCTCAATAGACTTAATGTTTAAATTGCAGAGCTGTTTCATGACCCCTTTTGCCTAGGGAAAGATTGCCAGCAGCATATAGGGCATGGCAGCTGGTTACAGGCCTCTTCCAGCTTGTTGTCACCAGACAACAGGGTCAATGAGGATGCCTGGGTGTTGTCTTTTGGGCTGCCCTAAGATACACAAGGAAATGGCCTTGGGTCTGAAAGCTCATTTTTCATCAGTCTCAGTGTCATGGTAACTTTTTAAAGTTGTCCAGCCCACCAGAAGTCAGTTTGACTGTATTGCATGCGTGTGTAAACTTGGAAAAACAGAAAAAGTAGAGGGGTAGGCAATGGAAAAATATGAAAAAAAAAACACTTTCATGTGCCTGTGTGTCAAATGCAACATTTCTGAAGATCAGATATATTACTTGATGTACATGCCAATTTTGGAGGCATTCTGACCATATCTAGGCTGTTTTTCATGGCATCAGATATGCATGATCCAACACGTCAGCAGCATTGTGAACGCCACATCAAGGCACTTCACATAATGGGCCATAACATAAAGATGCAGCAACTTTCAAGGGTGTCACTTTGGGTTTGACTTAGCTATTGTCTAAGAATTGCACTGATGGCAGATTGAATGGTGTTCAGGTGGGACAAGTTTCTCTGAAACGTTTAGGGCATAACGCATTCGCGGCCATCCGCATCCGTATGCGGCTGGCCGCGAATGAGTTAACGTCTTTTGTCCACCACTAAGTTGATTTCAAAGACGGGGCACCGAAACGAGGTTTGTACAAAATTGGACCCCAGCCGGGTTTGAACCCCCAACATTTTCGACGAGAGTCGAACGCTCTATCACCTGAGCTACCCAGCTCCCCAGTAATGCAAGCGAGTGCGGCATCTCACAAAGTACATCTGACGATAAGACCTTTCTGTGCATATTAATTTTGTTGACCCCTTGCAAAAATGTAGGGTCACGCGAGGTTGACAAAAGTGTCCAAATTAAGCTCGTACATTTTGAGAAACATCCGGTCCTTTACTTTTGGTCTGAACACTTGTCCATTTCAGTGACCCGATGAAAAAGGCCAGTTAACAAAGGTCAGCTTAATTATGTGTAGCGGTCATGCACGTGACTCTTAATGGGCTTTGCCGTTCTTGTTTTGCTTCATAAATTGATGATGAAACGTTGATGATGAAACGTTTTTATTCAGGATAAAAGGTTTTAGGCATAGCAATGGCTATCCTCCAAACTGTCCTGCTACTCTACACATATAAAAAATACATCAGACGACACAGTGTAAAACATGTATAAGTAAAAAGACCCATCCCCCCCCCCCCTCAATCCACCCTCAAAGAAAAAAAGAAAAAAGAAAAATAGAAATAAAAATATTAAAATATATATATATATATAGCCAAAAAATGTATGTGTATGTTACGTGGTGGAGTGGTAGTCGTAGTATGATAACACACCAGACCCACGCACATAAGGTTCTTTTAAATAAACTTCATTCAGCTGCAATCCGTCACACGTGGCTTAAGGATGTAGACAATACTGGAGTAATAGTTCCAACAATATTTCAATTCAGCGATGCGATCTCCACACAATGCACTTCCAAATGCATTAACACTGATACAAAGTCTCTTCTGCAATGTCCACACTGGCAACACAAAGTTTTTTCATACGCAGCGTCTCACACAATGTACACCCTATACGGGCCACGTACCTACGATAAACTGCGTGTCTCTACTACTGACAATGCAAGACAATGTACGAACGTGCTTTCCTAGGGCCTTCTTTATATATACTACAAATTTCCAGAATCATCTACGAAAATCATACAACGCAACCAATCAGAACGAAACACGCAACCGAAACTCATTAAAATAATCTTTATAGAAAAACTACAATAGGCTACACAAATTTGGCTGCTCACTTCAGCTCCAAATCCTTGGTAAAATGACTTCTCATAAAAACAGTTCACAAACTAGTCGGAAAATTCAAGAACATTCACGATCCTTCATAACATAAAAAAAAAAAAAAACGGCTGACGGCTTCACGCGCACAGTAAACAACTTGTTGCGAAGTGTCGCTAATTTACCGGCGTCACACATACGAGGTCACTAGACAGTGCAACCTTTGTACAACGTTCTGGACTAAACTTAGCGGATCATAACGAAGTGAGTTCCGCTCTGCGCGACCGAAAGAAAATGTTACTTAAAAAGATACGTGAATCATAACCATGATATCTCAAATAAATATCGGATCGTTTCCTACGATTAACACATGTATGCTATCACAGGACAACACAACCACAATCGTAACAGTGTATATATATATATACGCACACACACACTCACATACATACACATCCATTTTTTGGCTTTGTGCGACGCCTTTGTTAAAAGTAAGGAAATAATTGTACCACAAAATTGCCTATGTGTTGACTTTTCAAAATTAGTCTGTCTTCTTCCACTGCAACACCTCATAAAGCTTTAGGGATGCAATTCGAGCTGTACTAGTGGTGCTACCATTACATTCTGGAGGCGGCTTCTAGTACATGAGTTGTGTTTGCAATTTCAGGTACGCCGTATGCCTACCTGAAGAGCCCCCCTTTGGGCGAAACCGGTCGTAGGCGGCAAAAACTTAAATCTACTCAGCAGTTCCAATATCTATTTGGGAATATTTTCTAGCATCCCCCCCCCCCCCTTGGGGGGAGATCTGGATATTCTTCAGTGGATGGCGGGGCGCCTGGGGATAGTCTATGTAGTAGGTGTTCAGTGGAAGGCTCAAAGTCTGTCACTCCATATAATATGTATGTATGCATTTTTTCATTCAATTCTGAATACACACACACATACACAGATGTGAACCTGACATGTTAATGCAGACAGTCGAACTATTACATAATCTGCAGCAACAGTAGAAGAGTATTAGGTAATAGGAAACTTGTCACTAACTATACGAATAGTAGCATAAGGGAGCCAAACATATTATTACTTCTGAGTAAATATTAATAATAATAAGCGCATTAAATAGGCGCTTTATCCAATTGAAATCGCTCAAAGCGCCGCCGCGAACTGAACCCAACAAGCACGCTCACGTGAAACACGCTCATTCACTCACACACTGTACATAAACACGCGCATTCACTCACACACTGTACATAAACACAGAACATTCACGTGGTGCTAAGGGCAAGCTCAAGCGAGCTACTGTAGTTTTTGGAAATTCAAGTCGTTTGTATTTGAAATTTGATTAAGTGGCTGAAACTGATACCAAGTGGAGGGGAGGAAGAGCCGAGTACCCGGAAAGACCCCGACGTCCGCCGAATAACGGTGACACTACTAGAGGAGAAAATCCGACGCCGGAACCGTAATCGAACCTCGCACCTTTAGCATTGGTGGCAGCGCCTTAACCACTGCGCCACGGACCGCCCCCAAATATTCATGGAGGCGATATTTAAAAACGTTAATCTTACAAAATTGATTTCAGGTGTGGAGGTACAATAATCCATGCTTTAGCCCCTGAAAAGGACAGGCTGGTTTTACAGATGTCTAATCTAATTTTGGAAAGGTGGATTGAGCTATGAAAGCTAGCCCACCAGTCCCCGTTTCCGAAGTTGAGATTCTCATGAGCCTCGCAGATTGCATTCTGATTAACCCAGGTTGAGGACGCCCTTGAAGATCTATGACGGCATCAACGTTGACTGGATTCCTTAACATTTATGATGAACACGTATTATTAGCCGTCTGGCTGTCGGTAGCGTGTTTTGTCGCGATGACTCCTTCAGAAATAACAACATCCTGACATCCTGCAATAATCATCACGACAAAAACAGCTACCGACAGCCACATTGTTAAACTGTGCCTCATTTGTGTTATTTCATTAAACTTCATTTTTTAAAAATATTTTATTTTCTTTTATTTTATTTACCTTTTTTTTTGTTTTGGTGGGGGATGGGGGAGGAGGGGGTGGGTAAGTCCTCTCTCCCTTCGCTCCCGAGAAATGGCCAAAACGATCCATCCAGCTGCAAGCGACACAGATCCACGTGGGCGCCCTGGCAGATGCGGGAGCCTACGCGAGTTTGCCACACTCGCTGAAACCACTTTGAATCCACATTCCTTGAACGCCTTGGTGGCTCTCCCAAAGCCCCAAAAGACCATCGGTCCGAAGTCGGCCGCCGTTGGCCCGCGCACAGCTGTGCGCGAGCCAGCGGCGGCCGACGTCGGACTGATAGCCTTTGCGCCTTGGGCTTTGGCAAAGAAAGCGTCTAGACACGCACTCAGCGTCCGGTCGCAGTGAAGAGGCTGAGTGGTCCCCAGCCCTCGAATCCGTGTTACAAAACCTGAGATCATCATGAGCTGCAAAATGCGGCCTGGGAGGTTTGTGGGTGAGGGCAGGGGGGGGGGGCTGAGGGGGGGGTGGGGGGTGGGAGGATGTGGGGGGGGGGTTAATGAGGCCCTGTGCCTCCATGTCATTTAACCCCTCTCCTGTCAGTGACCACGTATTTGGCGTCGGGGGGAAAAAACCCACAAAAAAACAAAAAACAAACGTACTCTGACATACATTCGCGTGAAGAAAACACGCACGAAATGTGACCCCAAACTCGGGCGTCCAGAAATTTAGGACTGACAAGAGACATAAATCCTCATGAGCCCCCGAAGTCGCGCGGGGCTCATGAGGGTTTATGTCCCTTGCACCTGGGTATCGGTCGCCTTGCCCTGTGGGGGGTTAAGGGGTTGACTACATATTCCGCTCTGTGTCCAGATATAAACGAGTGCTTGGCCTACAAACCGTGTTACCGAGGCACAAATTGTACGAACTCTTTCGGGTCCTACCATTGCGCGTGCTCTGAACCCAGGGTCGGCCAGAACTGCACGCATGGTGAGCATGAACGAGGCGCTGTCTTTTCCATCTTTCAACGACAACGATAGACGATTATGGCCATAGACGATGACAGGCTGATCATGACAGGGCTGATCATGACGAAGACGGCACTGATGACGACGACGACGAAGGTGATGATGATGATGATGATAATGATGATGGTGACGACAACAACGGCTTGGATGATGGCAAGTCGACGTTGATATTGCCGACGATGATGAAGATGACGGTGACGATGATGATGATGAACATCATCATCATCATACTGATCACGTGCCGGTCCGGGGTATTTTGACTTTCTTCCCTGAGTTTGTCAACGTCACTGTCGCGTCACACACATACGCTGCATGCATGACGTCTCATCATGAGGTTTCTACACGACAACATATCTTGATGTGACATACATGACGTCAAATCAAAATGTTACATACATGACGTCACACTATAATACATACAGGACGTTAAATAATGATGTTGCATAATGACGTCATATACATGACGTCACATGCATGGCATTACGTGAGACATTACACACTTCCGAGTACTTAAATCATTGTGCCCGAGGTACGAAATACCCACAATTTGGAGCTATCCTCTGAGGACTGCATTACAAATCAAGAGACAAGAGCGACCATGATAGTTTAAGGGTGGTGGCAAAATAGCCTGGCGCCGATAGGCGCCACGCTATTCTGCCACCACCCTTGAACTATGATGGTCAAGCCAGTTTTTGCTGTGGCGTGTCGCGGGCAGAATGAGTTAATTCTCCTTACTGGCGTCTTTTCCCCGTTCATAGTCAGGCCGACTGATCCTAACACCACCTGTCCGAAATACGTCAACATTACCGAAGACGTCAACTGCTCGTGCATCAGCACGGAAGTGGGCGAACCCCCGGTGAGGTTGCAGTTCGACTCGGCGCCGGGAGTGCAGGGGACGAGGCTGAGCCTGTTTAATGTGAGTCAGTCGCAAAACGGAACGAGGTATGTCTGCAGGCAGACGTGGGACGGGCCCAGCCTGACGACCAAGATGTTTCATTACACTCTGCAAGTCGCTTGTGAGTCGCACTGTGTCGCTGCTGTTAATGTCACCGTTTTATGGGGTCTGCAACCACCCTTACCACAACCACCCAACAAGATGGTGACTGCGCATGTTACTACTACTAATACTACTGCTACTACTTCTGTTGGGGTGGTGGCAAACCGAAGAAGACGGTGACTGCGCATGTTAATCATCATCGTCATCATCATCATCAGCATCGTCGCCATCATCATCATCATCATCGTCGTCGTCATCGTCATCCGCGTGTCCATCATTATCATCATCATGATCATCATAGTCGTCGTCCTCACCATCATCATCATCATCGTCGTCGTCATAGTCTCTCGAGACCGTAGTGTCAATGACTACTACTACTACTGCTACTACTACTACTACTACTACTACTACTATCTACTACTACTACTACTACTACTACTACTACTATAGTTTAAGCGCAGTATCCCGAGAAGAAGCTGAGCGCTCTGTAAAACGAAAATGTGTAGGATATTACTCAAACTAAGACAAATACATATCTGATTTGTGTTTTTTAAGAGTGTTTATGCCTAGTAAAGAAGCTTGCAAAGAAATTTGCGCGACGGTGTCACGAGTGACACAATTGTTTTTTGCTTTAAAAATGACTTTGCAAGACATTTTCTGAGAGTATTGTCAAGTGCTCTCTTTATTCTTGTACAAACCAACCGCAATGGTGGACAAGTACAAAACATTTTTTATTTTTTTTATTTCTACGGTCTGAATAACACCTGTTAACTCATTCTACCCCAGACACACCACAGCAAGATAAGGATCGACCATGATAGTTCAAGGGTGATGCCAGAATAGCTTGGCGCCTATGGGCGCCAAGCTATTCTGGCATCACCCTTGAACTATCATGGTCGATCTGTGTCCTGCACTGCAAAGCAGTCTTCTGAGGACAACGGCAAAATTTGGGGATTTCGGTGTTGGGGTAGAATGAGTTAACATTGAACCATATAGGTTAAACCATGGTAATATACGAGCCGAGATCTGCTTTGACACAAAGGTTGTGGCTCCGAGGCTTTGCCGAGGAGCCAGAAATTAAGGTTGTCAACGCAAATGGAGTCTCGTAACGTAACGTATTTAGCCTACTGACGTATGATCCCTGTTCCACGTCATGCCGGTTTGATGTGTTGGTGTTGGTCTGACTCGTTCGGCTTACTTTTGCTTGTTTCTTATGACCATGAAAGGGCAAAACTCTATAATACGAGGTCGCACAGCTGTGACGTCAACCATTGAGCTCGAGCGTGACGTCAACCTTTTTATGTTTTATTTTTAATCGCGCTCCACTGCGTGCGGTTTCTGAATTTGCAATAGATGAAATAGCCATTAAACCTATTAGCCCCAAGGTCCCATTTCTCACATTTTTGTGGCGTTGCCTAACGACTATGTACCAGATGCAGGGTTGGATTGACCATGATAATTCAAGAGTAGTGCCAGATTAGCGTGTGGTCTGAAGGCGCCAAGCTAATCTGGCACTACCCTTGAATTATCATGGACAACAAATCTCCTGCTGTAGGGACTCGGGGCTATATGGGTTAAAGTTAGTAGCCATGCCTTCACTTTCTAAGCTTGTGTCAATCTTGTGTGTGGAGATTTCTTTATGTTTTTTTTAAACTTTCTGGTCTGGATGTCCTACTTGCCAACACTCACTTGCATCTGTATAGCTTTTCACACAAGCGGGGAATGGCGGTTGCGTCATTGCTCCTAACACAACGGGTAGAGTAAATAGTACGAGTGGTGTTAGAAGCGACCATCCCGCGCCAGTGGCTTTCCATGGTGATTTCAGTCGGGCCTTACAGCGTGAAGGTGCTGGGTCCCGACGGTGCGTTGGAGACAGACGGATTTGCTGAAATAGAGCTTTACTGCGACGTAGGGGTGGTTCACCCCAGACCCATCTTCCTGTGGACAGGGGCCACCTGCTTTTTCGGCAACCACCAGCAAAAGTGTCGCTTCCGCCCGAGAGTGCCAGACCACAATGGAGCCAAAGTCACGTGTTTCGCGCACAATCCTGTCAACCCTCCGCACAGAGCAAATGACACATACACTATAGTCCTGAACTGTAAGTCTCTATAAGAAATAATAGACGATTTCCGGATATTGAAAGTAGGCATAACTCATTCGAGACGTGCTGCATCCGGATACGCGTCTTTACGCCGCGAAATCGGATGCGGCACGTCTCGAATGTGTTAAATCGCTTGCGTTTCGATGAAAACGGTGGATTGGAAGCCCGGACAAACACGTGATATTGCGTGTTTGTCCGGGCCTTAAATCCACCTTTTTCATCTAACCATGTGCAATTTTTACCTATTTCTGATTCCCGAACGTTTATTTATTGAGCCCTGACATCCGACAACATATGGAGCCACCGTGATAGTTCAAGGATGGTCTCCAAATAGCTTGGCACCTGTCATGTAAAATAAATGCACTATTTAATGCAAACCGGTTTTTAAAAAATCACGTCATGTTACATCTTAATACAAACGGGGCAAACTGCTGCCCTCTGAAGAAAATAAAAAAATAGTCAATCCATTTTTGTAAAAAAAAAAAAAAAAGCAAAATGTTCGTAGTAATGTTCTCAATTTTGTCGCGTCGCTGTATGGAAACACGCCTTAGAGTATTTAGTCTGTCTGAATGTCTGTCTCACTAGAACCTCTGGAGACGGAACGCGCGACTGACCATCTATATCCCTGTTGTAAAAGCAGTAGTCCCACCTTCTGATTTAAAGGTATAATGCCCCGGTTCCATCTGCCCGGGTGTTGCCTAGATAGACCCGCCAGGGGATTATGCCACAAGCACACTTTTATTCAAATGAGATGATCATTTAAATTACCATTACGCGTAAATCTGAAGACACATTTCAGCACCAGTTGTGTTTATTATTAACTCATTCTACCCCAGACACACCATAGGAAGATAAGGATCGACCATGATAGTTCAAGGGTGATGCCAGAATAGCTTGGCGCCTATGGGCGCCAAGCTATTCTGGCATCACCCTTGAACTATCATGGTCGATATGTGTCCTGCACTGCAATGCGGTCTTCAGAGGACAACGGCAAAGTTTAAGGATTTCGGTGTTGGGGTAGAATGAGTTTTAATGAACTTTAAAAGCAGTTGGGGCACGCAGAAACAGCACACGCGTAATCGCACCTATCTGTGCAGCCATTAGCGTGTCAATCTAATTTTAGCTGTTTTTTCGTACTGACAGCGTCGTATTTCTAAATCGGAGTGGAGTCATTGTCAGGTTACTTGATATAAAGACGACGTGTGCTGAACTGGATCGTCCTGTCTAAATGAACCATAGCTAGAACTGTGTGAAGCGTTTCATATCCATCTGTAACAGAGTTGTACTTTGAACAGTTACGGCGGTAGTGGGCCTTTAAAGTGGGCCCTTGGGCAGTGGGCAAGTCCTTAGGACTTGTTCGGGGAGTTAGGCGTCCCGCCCACCACAGTCTCGGGCAGATGGGGCTTGTAAGCCTTGGATGGCAGCCCATCTAAGAGAAGGAAATCTCTGAATCAAAACCTCCGATGCCTTGTGGTCATTTCCAGACATGAAAAGGCTTCAGGAATAAACCTCTTGGAAAAATCTGGAGTCGGAGCCCCTAAGGCAGTCCGTCGTTGCATTCAACTTCGTTCTGGCAGCTCCTGCGACGGCACCGGTCCCAAACTATAATGGCTCTGCTGTTCCTTTGGATCTATCAGCGTCGTGCAGAGGGGGGACGTGCTGCATGGGCAACAGACTGTCCTCCATATCACACCGCCCAGGCTTGCATCCGAACAGCGTTCACCTTACAACTACAGCCTGGAGAGGACACTCTAGCTTAGCCTGTGGCGTAGACACAACACGGGGAGCAGCAGATACCGGTTATAAGCCATCGCTCAATTGGCGTAGAGCGCGGCGCCAGGGGTTGATCCCGACGGTGGGAGAGATTTTCGGATCTCACTGGACAGCTACCGCCCGCGTGAAGCTGGGCAGCCCCCAGCCAGGAAAGTTGCTGTCCCGTCACGGTCTGCTTTCTTCATTGGGTGCAGGAAGATTAGGAACCACCCGAACAGCAGATCGCAACCTCGCACCAGGCAACAACAGTAGAGAAAGAACTCTTAAACTGGGAAGAAAGAGGCCAGCTATAAACCTGGGAAGTTGGAATGTCCGGACAATGCTCACTGGACTTTCCGAAAACCTTGACAACATCAACGATGCTAGGAAAACCGTTGTCGTCAAAGACGAGCTTAAGAGACTCAGTGTAGACATAGCCACCCTTCAGGAAACTCGGTTAGCGGATGTTGGCACACTAAAGGAGCGGGAGTGAAGAGTTTTGACGAGCGGAGAGAGTACGGAGTAGGCTTTGCAGTGAGGAACTACATGCTGAGTACGGTTGAACCAGGCAGCAAGGGCTCAGAGCGACTCCTCACTCTTCGCCTCAACACCACCGAGGGCCTCGTTATCCTTGTCAGCGCGTACGCACCGACACTGCTCGCCACGCCAGAGGATAAAGATGAGTTCTACGAGAACATTGCAGCTATGATCAGGAGCGTCCCAAGCAAGGAACAGATTGTTATCCTTGGCGACTTCAATGCCAGAGTTGGAGCAGACCACGACTCGTGGCCTTTCTGCCTCGGCCAATTTGGTGTGGGCAAGATGAACGAGAATGGGCAGCGGCTGCTTGAGATGTGCACCTACCGCGGACTGTGCATCACCAACTCCTACATCAAAACCAAGACTCAGCACAAGGAGACACCTGCGCTCCAGGCACTGGCACCAACGGGATCTGATCCTGGTCAGGCGCGACAACTTGAAGAGCGTTCTCCACACACGCTCCTAACATAGCGCGGACTGGGGCACAAACCATTCTTTGGTGTGTTGCAAGATCAGGTTGCAACCCAAAAAGTTCCATCGTACCAAGCAGCTAGGGAAACCTCGCATCGATGTCAGCAAAATGTCCGAGCCCGACCTCGTGGAGCAGTTTGCAGATGCCTTCCAGAAGGAACTTGAAATTTCACAGCCCGGTGTCTCTGACTCTGCCACAGGAAAGTGGGAAACCCTGCAGGACAACATGCACCGCACAGCCTTGGCCACCTTTTGGAAGAGGACCTCGAAGACACAAGACTGGTACGAGGCCAATTCGAACGAGATGTCGCCCATCATCGAAGCCAAGCGAACTGCCCTTGCTGAGTACAAACGGTCGCTGAGCAAAATTAACATGCAGGTTCTCAGAGCTGCCAGAAGCAAGGCGAAACAGACTGCCAGTCATTGCGCCAACAAGTACTGGACGGAGCTCAATGAGAACATCCAGATTGCAGCCGTTACACGTAACATCAGCACGGCATTAAAAAGGCATTTCGGACCAATCCAAAACAAGATGCCCCCCCCCCCCACCCCCTCTCCCTCCTCCTCAAATCCTCAACCGGGGAAGTTATTACGGACAAAGGCCAGCAGCTGGAGATATGGGTGGAACACTATTCTGACCTCTACTCCAAACAGAACGCCGTGACCCATTTAGCTCTTGACGCTATCGAATGCCTGCCTGTAATAGATGAGCTAGATGCAGTTCCAACAATAGAGGAGCTCAGCAAAGCCATTGACAGCTTGGCTTCAGGCAAAGCCCCAGGCAACGATGGGATCCCCCGGATTTGATCAAGAACTGCAAGGCCACCCTCCTTCTCCCCCTGCATGAGGTCCTACTCCAGTGCTGGCAGGTAGGCGAGTAAAAACGTTAAACGTTTAGGGCTTATCGTCTTTTGTGCACTACGAAGATGATTTCAAAGACGGGGCACCGAAAAAGAGGTCTGAACAAATATTGACCCCAGCTGGTTTCGAACCCACGACATTTCGGACGAGAGTCAAACGCTTTACCAACTGAGCTACCCAGATCTCCTGGCGGGAAGGAGAGGTACCACAAGACATAAGGGATGCCAAGATCACCACCCTCTACAAGAACAAGGGCTAGAGAAGCGACTGTAACAACTGCAGAAGCATTTATCTTCCCAGCATTGTCGGCAAAGTATGTGACCGGGTCATCTTGATCCGTTTGCAGAAGCTGGCAGAACGTGTCTATCCAAAGTTCCAGTGTGGCTTCCGAGCTGAGCGGTCAAAGGTAGACATGGTCTTCTCCCTCCGTCAACTCCAGGAGAAGTGCAGGAATCAACACATACCTCTGTATGTCGCTTTTATTGACCTCACCAAAGCCTTCGAACTGGTCAGTAGAGACGGTCTGTTCAAGATCGTCTCAAAGATTGGATGCCCACCCAAAGTACAGAGCATTATAAAATCCTTTCACACCAACATGAAGGGCACAGTGCAGTTCAACGGCAGCACATTCGAACCCTTTGACGTATGCCGCGGAGTCAAACAAGGCTGTGTCGTGACCCCTACTCTCTTTGGGATCTTCTTCATTGTCCTGCTCAAGCATGCCTTTGGTAACGCAACAGAAGAAATCTACCTGCGAACCAGATCAGATGGCAGGCTTTTCAACCTTGCCCGCCTCAAAGCCAAGACAATGGTACGCAAAGCCCTCATCATCGACATGCTGTTTGCTGACAATGCGGCAGTTTTGACCCATACCCAGCTGGAACTGCAGTCACTCGTAGACCAATCCTCCCAGGCTTGCAAGGAATTCGGACTGACAATCAGTTTAAAGAAGACGAACGTCCTGGGACAGGACACAGGACCATTCATCGCCATTGACAACTACGAGCTCGATGTCGTTCACCATTTCACCTACCTTGGGTCCACCCTCATTGATAACCTCTCTCTGGACATCGAGATCGACAAGATGATCGGAAAGGCTGCTGCAACTCTTGCACGCCTCACAATTGAGTGTGGACAAATCCCAAGCTGACTGTGAAAACAAAGATAGTTGTGTACAACACCTGCGTCATCAGCACACTGCTATACGGCACTAAGACTTAGACCACATAATTATGCTAGACAGGAGAGAAGACCTTCCACCTGAGAAGCATCCACCGTATCCTGGGCATATCTTGGCAAGACAGAGTGACCAACACCAAAGTCTTGTCACGGGCTGGCCTTTCCAGCATATACACCCTACTTAGACAACGCAGACTGCGCTGGCTCGGTCACGTTCAACGCATGAAAGATGGCCGCATTCCAACAGACATCCTCTAATGAGAACTGGCAGCTGGGAGAAAAAAAACACTGGTCGCCCCAAGCTACAATTTGTAGATTTCTGCAAGAAGACATGAGAGCACTGGACATTGACACTGGGCCCTGGAAACGCCTTGTGGATGACCGTGAAAAATGAGAAGTATCCTTCACCAATACCTCAAGTCAGGGAAAGAGAAGATGTCGAAAGCAGCTTCAGACAAGCGGGCACGCAGAAAGGAGTGCAACAACTCCACCAGACCAGCGACCACGTATATTTGTGATCTTTGCAGCAGGGCTGCCTCTCCCGCATTGATATCTACAGTCACAGAATATGCTGCTTCGAATCCAGTTAAGGAGGCAATCAGAGCAGAACAAAATTAATAGGATGCATTATCTATAGTCGATTCAGACCGACAGAGGCCCATACATACAATGGGCCTTTAAATAGAAGCGTACTTCTGGTATGCTCACCGAGGAGTATTCCTTCGAAAGGAAAAGTAATAATAATAATGATACATGGTTTTTATACAGCACCCTTTCCTACGGACAGCAAGCTCGGAGCGCTTTACAGCACATAAAGTGTTTTTTTAAACAGGAGAAAAACTAGAACGCACTCACTCTTTAAATAAACACCTGCTCACACCATGTAGGCGCATTCCTAACACGAAATAAACACGAAGACACACACACACACACACACACACACACACACACACACACACACACACACACACACACACACACACACACACAAACCCTACCTACATGGGCTACCCATATAAGAAAAACAGCCAGCATTTCCAGGCAGCACATCTAGACTAAACTAATCTTGATATACTACCTGGAAAAATATGAGTCTTCAATTTTGTTTTGAAGGTCATCAGGGTAGAGGATAGACGGGCATGCAGTGGAAGTGAGTTCCAGGCGTGAGGGGTCTGACAACCGAAAGAACGGGCACCAGCAGTTTTTAGGCTGACTCTGGTATGAACAAGCAGTTTCTGTGAACTTGAGCGTAGACTTCTACTAGGATTGTGCGATGCAAGGGAAACAGACAGATATGCAGGAAGTGTATTGTCATAGTGTTTGTATGCCAAAGTGGCCAGCTTGTACTCTATTCTCTGCTTGACAGTTAGCCAGTGGAGATGCTTTAGTAGTGTCTGTAAACCCTTCTAACCCCGAAGTCCCATTTTTCAAATTTTGGAGGTGTTGCCTAACGACCATGTACCAGCTGCAGGAGATGGATTGACCATGATAATTCAAGGGTAGTGCCAGATAAGCTTGGCGCCTGAAGGCGCCAAGCTCATCTAGCACTACCCTTGCATTATCATGGTCAAGTCATCTCCTGCTGTACGGATCCGGGGCTCAAAGGGTTAACCAATGTCCTTCCTCGGTGCTTGTAGTGAGGTTTTGTTTGCAGCGATCAAAAGGGAAGACAAGGCGGATCAACAGCTTCTACTATAAGCATAGCAAAAACGTGAAACGGTTAGGGCTTTACGTTTAGGTCTTTACGTCTTTTGCCCACCACGAAAGTGATTTCAAACACGGGGCACCGAAAAGAGGCCTGTACAAATGTTGACCCCAGCTGGGTTCGAACGCACGACCTTTTGGACAAGAGTCGAACGCTCTACCACCGAGCCACCCAGCTCCCCGCCATAAGCATAGACAACACTTGTTTTTCAGTGTTGTCTATGGGCATGGGGCTTCATGACCATGTCTCTTGGAGATGTTTAGCGTGCTGTCTCTATGCACATGGTACAAGGCGGTAGTCTGTCGTGACTTCACTCTCGTACCTTGTTGGTAGTTGTTCGGCGTAAGCCTAGCCGCACTGTTATCTAGGGAATGGACGGGCCCACGTGCGGAACCTCACCCTGAGCGGTCGGAAAACTCAGCTGGCAGCCTGCTGCAGTGACGATGGTGCGGTCTCCCTGGAGTGTGACGCGGTTGGCATCCCGCCTCTGGACGTTCAGGCGTCTCTCATCAGCGGCGGCTCCCCTAGCCAGCTTACACCCTCGACCAAAGGTGATATAAACATGATGGATGGATGGATAAATGGATGAATGGATGGGATGGACGGACGGACGGACAGATGGGTGGACGGACGGACGGATGGATGGGTGAATGGATGGACCGAAGGACGGACGTATAAATGAATGAATGAATGGACAGATGGATGGATGGATGAATGGATGGACGGACGAATGGATGGATAAATGAACGATGTGGATAGATGGATGGGTGGATTAACAGATGGGGTTATAGATTTAAAAGCTTCACAGACGAACAGAGGAATGGTTGACGGATGGACGGATTGCAGGCTAGCTTAACCCCTACCCCGCCGAGCGAAAGTGAACATGAACCACCATGAAAATCTATGCCTTGCATGCTGAGACCATGTTGTTTGGACGGCTGTGGGTGTTTTTTATTTTTATTTTGGTAGTTGAAGAAACACAGATTTCAGAAACAAAATGTGCGTCCATTGACAAGAAAGGAGTTAAACTTTCGGCCGGCCTATATACACGCGCACGCATTCCCGACGCGACATTTCAATGCTAGCCGTCAGCGAGAAAACATAGCGCCGCCCGGTCTGCGGCTGTAGCCGAAACTACACCCTACGGATCCGACCCTTTAACCTTTGCAAGAAGCACAGATCCTCATGGGCCCCCGCAGTCGCGGGGGCCCATGATGATCTATGCCTCTTGCTGAGACCAATTTGTATCCATGTTCCTTGGACGGTTGTGGATTATGGTCGCTGAATGCACAAAGACATCAGAAACAAAAATGTACGTACAGTGGCATTTCATTGGTTTAGGGGTTATTTGCTTTCATGTCTTTATAGATGAAGTCGTGAACAGGACACGATACAAGTACCCCGTAATGGATGCGGGATCAAAACCATGCCACCAAAGCTTTGTGTATCAGTGCGTAGCATCCAACAGGCTCGGGGACCAGAAAGCGCTAATTGAGCTCGTGTTTTACGACTGCCTCGCGATTGGTAAGACAACCCGTAACGTCACAATATCATGCGTAAGTCTCTCATCGTGCCCCAGGTACGAAGTACCCACGTTTTGGAGTTATCTTCTGAGGACTGCATTACAATTCAGGAGACAGATCGACCATGATAGTTCAAGGGTGGTGGCAGAATAGCTTGGCGCCTACAGGCGCCAAGCTATCCTGCCACCACCCTTAAACTATCATGGTCGAGCCATATCTGGTTGTGGTGTTTAGCGGGCAGAATGAAGTATAGGCAAAGGCATAAATGTTAAGATAATTAGAAGAAGTTATTTTGAAGTTTCTTTTCTTTTTAGATTCTTTGCGATATCCATTTCAATCAATTTGAAACTTGCTTTTACCATGTTTGTGCCTGCACTAAAGTAAACAACCGTTTTTACAGATGTGCTAATAAAAACGCGCCTGACGAGATTACCCTCTAATGGCCTATTCACGACACTAATGTAACAATTCAACTATAATGACGCCACGCTATTGACGCTAGATCCAGAGGTAGAATCATTCACGACGCAAATCTCAGCTACTCTCTGAATAAGACTGACCGAGACGCGTGTGATTTCGCAGTGTATACCCTCGTGTAAACACGACGTACTTCTGGCACTATACCTAAACTACCAGGCCTTCAATTGATAGATACTTCAGAAACAGCAGTCTTCAAGTCGCCAAAGCAGCCACCAACAAATTAGTGAGGTTTCATATGCAACAAAGGACTCCCAACAACGAAAGAGAGCGATGTCCCGGTGGATAAGCAGCTTCTGTTATAAGCTTAGACAACACTCCGAACATCTCCAAGAGTGTTGTCTCTTCTAGTTTTATCCGCCGTGACATCGCTATTGTTACGCCCCAAGCTGTGACACGCCCCAGCCCGTGCACAGAAGATCCTCCAGTCTCGAATTCATCACGTGACCAGTGGAAATACGTGAAAAAATTTAACATGTGGTGCCTTAAAGATCAGTTTGTTTGAAATAAGCAGAAACGTTTCCGCTTAATGTTTTTTTCGTTATGAAGTCATTTCGGATTTTCAGAATGTGCGCCGTTTTGCGGATTTTTCACTGCTTACCGGTTAAATTGAGACAGGTTTCTGTAACTAAGCTCCATTAAAACGTCATTAAATTTTTCAGATCTAGATAAAGATCTGTACAATTCAGGTTGCAAAATGACGCTGTCCCAAATTATCAGCCAATCACCAACTGGCATGCCTTCATTGCGAGACTACCCGAGCCCGGAAAGGTTCTTGTGCACGGGCTGAGGCGTGGCACAGCTTGGGGTGTAACAGCTATTGTTCGTTGTTGGGAGTCGTCTGTCGTAAGGTAACTTACTATTGTGTATCTGCGTCAGTACCGTTTAAGGGAGTACTCCCCAACTAGACCCTCTCGGGTAGTACGCCAAAAGTACACTTCTTATCAAGTGAGATTGTTTGCGTGAGCACTACCCACACAGACCCACTCGGGAAGAACGCCACGAGTACGTTTATTTTCAAATGAGATGCTTTAAGGAGTACTCTCAAGATAGACACACGCGAGAAGTACGCCACGAGTAAAGTTTTGTTCAGATTATATGCTTAAGAATAATAATAATAATAATAATAATAATAATAATAACAATAATAATAATAACGACTCCTTATATGGCGCCTATCTTAATAAGCTCTAAGCACTTTACAAATAAAGAGTGGGAGTGGCGGGGGTCATACAGCCAGAGAAACAAAGGATTCTGCAATACACACGCACACACACACAGACAAACACACAGGTAAAT
>BTPG01000003.1:107921760-107969260 GCA_036245525.1 Semisulcospira habei | reverse complement strand
CCATACACACGCATGGACGGACGCAGACGCCAGCACACTAGCGAAACGAATTGCTAAACGAGTGAGATTGACAAGATACCGGCTAGCGACAGCTTAAGCGACAACCCGAGAAAGCAAAGCAAAATAAACAAACCTGCTGGAATTTTCCGTCGTTGTCTGTGATCTAATTACGAGTAGAAAGCACAATTTTTTTCATAGTCAGACGAAATCTGCGCGCTCAGTCGATAGTCCGAAACGCAGTCGTCTACCAATCATATGTTCTGTTTTGTCTGAACACGCAATTGGCCGCAAACTGAAGGACGCTAGATAAAGTTTTGTTTTGAACTGGGTACATAATTATATTGAGCCACATTTTGCTTGATATAGCGCCGATAACCGACAGATGTGATTCTTTGACCCGAATCAAAATGTCCTCGTCTTACGACTCGAACGAGAGCAAAATCAAAGAGGATAACCAGCTTGTACGAAGGCATAGGCAACACTACAAACATCTCCAAGAGACATAGATCTTCATGAGCCTCCCACCCTCCCCGCCCCCAGGGGCTCACGAGGAACTATGAATCTCGGAAATGCTTGGAGTATTGTCTGTGCTTTCGGTACAAGCTGGTTATATGTGTGCCGTGATCCGGCTCTCGTTCGTTGTTGGGAGTCCTTCGCCGCAAACGAAACCTCACTAACATGACGTACTGGAACCTATTTCAGAGATGGAAGAGGAGGATATCCCGGTCCAAGAGGAAATCTACAGCGGTAAGTTTTTTTTTTTTCACTCGTCCCGCCTTGCAGCAATTAACCCATGTAACCCCAAGCCCCATCTCCCAAATGTTCGAGGTGACACCTAACGGCAGTGTGCCAGTTGCAGAGGATGGATCTACCACGATAATTCAAGGGTAGTGCCAGATTAGCTTGGCGCCTATTGGCGCCAAGCTAATCCGGCACTGCCTTGAATTATCGTGGTCGATCCATCTCCTTCTGTAGTGCGTCGGGGCTAAGTGGGTGAAGATACGTATCTACCGTGCTAGTTCAATGGTGGCGCATTAATAACTTGGCTTTGTGCAAACTGCAAGAAGACATTGACTGACTATGCTGGTTCAAGGGTGGGGCCAGAATAGCTTGGCGACTAGAGCCCACCACCACCATCATCATCATCATCATCGTCGTCATTAGCATCACCGCCATCATTAACATCATCATTTTCGTCGTCATTGCCATCATCGTAATCTTCGTTGTCGTCTTCATCATCATCATCATCATAATCGTTATCATCATCATCATCGTTATCATCATCATAATCGTTATCATCATCATAATCGTTATCATCATCGTCGTCGTTATCATCATCGTTATCATCATCGTCATCGTTGTCGTCGTCATGTTCGTAACGTCATCATATCTTTCTATCGTTATCTTCGCATCATTATCGCCTAATCACCATCATCGTCATCATTGTCTCGACATCGTCGTTACCATCATCATCGTCTTCATCGTCACGATTGTCGTCGTCATCATTTCTCTTGAATCCCGCAGAAGCTGACGTGGCCAAGGAACTGTCTGCTCAGCTAGATCGGATGATGTTGGAAGCCTCTCGCGTGCTGACGGCCGTCCTGGACGTGGAGGGCGGCTCGACGAGGAAGAAAGCTCCAGTAGCGGAAATAAAGGGTAAGTGGTGAGCTTGCGTTTTGCAGGGAACGACTCCTGACAAACGAAAAAAAAAAAAAAAGAGGAAATCACGGCGGATAAACAGCTTTCAATACAAACACGGACAACACCAAACATCTCCAAGAGGTAAAGATCGTCACGTGCCCGGATAACCTGACCAGCTTGTACTAGAAGCACAGACAAGCCTCCTAACATCTTCAAATGGCATGGACACTCTAAACATCTCCAAGAGGCATAGATCCTCATGAGCCCTACGGGCTCATGAGGATCTATGCCGCTTGGAGATGTCTAGAGGGTTGTATTTGCTTGCGGGACAAGCTGATTTGCTATTTTTGTTAGCCGTGACCTCTCTCTCTTTCCCTGTAGGGAGTCGTTAAGCCACATCATACTGAGGCTAACAGCTTCAAATTTGTACGCTGCCATAATATGCAAACTACATTATAGTACTTACAGATAAGGATATAGACCAATGGCTTTAGTTCAAGGGTGGTGCCAGAATAGCTTGACGCCTAGAGGCGCCAAGCTATTCTGGCACTGCCCTTGAACTAATTTAGTCAAACTTATTTCACACACTGGTGTATTCTGAATGATAAAGGTTAAGGCGTTCGGCGCACCCAACAGACGTTGTCCATTGTCCCTTGTGCGCACTTATGGAACTCTCCTACGTTCCAAGGAGGAGAAGAACAGAAACGTATTTCATTTTAAGACACCCGCACATCGTAAGTTTAAAGTCAGTCTTGTCGTCTGGCTTTATTGTCAGGCACGCTAAAAACACTTATAAAGGAGATATCGCGACACTCGTCTCATGAAAGGGAACACTACTTATAAAAAGTCAGTACCATTTGCAATGGGCTCCTCACGAGATCCTGCCGCTGATTGGTAATAGCCAGTATGTCCATTTTGTTTTAATGAAAAGCGAGATTTTTAAGTCCCTTCCAAAGTAGAAGGGATTTTTTAAATGACGGGTGGCGGTAAGGCGAATTTAATAGCATGTCCATGATGTCAAAGGCGGGCAGGCTAAATCTCTAAAATCTCTAACAATTGAAGTAACAAGATAAAAATTACGTCATGTCTAGTTACGCTAGCCCCGCTGCTGAACATACATTTGGCGCGAAGCGCCGTATGTATGTATGTATGTATGTATGTATGTATGTATGTATGTATGTATGTATGTATGTATGTATGTATGTATGTATGTATGTATGTATGTGTGTTCTCCCATATTTCTTTACAAACAAGCTTCTGGCTAAGAGAGCCTCCGAGCATATTGTAATTGAATGTCTCATTGAAGACATAAACAACTGTTTATAGGACGTCGGTTGACCCAGATTAGAATCCGTAATTTTTGTCATATTTACTTGAACTTTTTTATATAGCTAGTTTGTAGAAAGACTTTGGATGAGTTCGTTAGCCAGCTTTGCATACTTTCAACTTCTTAAGTAATTTTTTTTTCAGAAAAGAATTTAAAAAGTAACAAAGCTTGACTTATAGAGAAAGTCAGACAGTGGCGGCGACGTAAAAGAGGCAACTCCGTCACCACGCAGACATTGACATAATACTCTAAACATAACGTAATTCTCTCTCTCTCTCTCTCTCTCTCTCTCTCTCTCTCTCTCTCTCTCTCTCTCTCTCTCTCTCTCTCTCTCTCTCTCTCTCTCTCTCTCTCTCTCTCTCTCTCTCTCTCACACACAAACATGCGCGCATCTCCAGGAGGAAGAGATCCTCCTGCGCCAGGAGGGCGCATTATGATCCATGCCTCCTGGAGATGTTTGGTGCGCACGCACTAACACGCACACACACATCGACGCGCTTTCAGAAGAGCATACAAGTGACCCGTGTACTTAGTATATCATAAAGTCAACCTGCTTTCACACAAAATATAGCAAGACTGAAATTGTACCGTGAAGTTCTAGTTTTGTCACTATTTTCGCAAGCCTATGAAGCAAAAGTGAAACGCATATCATGTAAAATATAAAATTACGTAAAAACGTAAACTTACTTCATGACAAATGACGTTTGACAAATCAATGACGCGTACACCCTGCGCCCCTTATGGAACTAACTGACGCACTGGCAGATTTGCAAGACATTTTCAATATTAGATAATTCAACATCAGAATCAGGTCAAAGACAAAAGATAGAGACCATTGACAGCCAGGAAAGTTCTCATATAGAAGGTACGTTGTGGGTTATGGTTCATCCCATCTTGTCATTGTTATACAGTGAAAATCTCGCTTTTCTAAAAAATGTAGATGTTCACTTTTTCCCAAATAAAGGTAATCTCTCTCTCATATAATTTTTTTTTCTTAAATAGTATTCATAACTTCAAACCCAAACTTGGTACAAAGATACCTGATGGTATGTTCTTTCTATACATACTATTTTGGTTGATCCCTCGGAAAGGTCAAGGGTCACAAGAACTCAGGAAATAGGTCTAAAATAGCCATATTTCACAAAAGATTTTTTTTTTCGCAAATACTATTCACAACTTTAAACCCAAAATAAAATTGGTTCAAAGATACCTGAGTATAAGACCTATCTATACATACTAATTTATTTGACTCCTCGGAAATGTCAACGGTCACAAGAGCTCAGGAAATAGGTAAAAAAAATAGCCATATATTGACAAGAAATGTTTTTTTTTTTAAATTACTCTTCATAACTTTAAACCCAAGCCTACTACAGAGATGCCTGATGGTAAGACCTATCTATGCATACTAATTTGGATGACCCATTGGAAAAGGTCAAGGGTCACATGAGGTCGGCAAATGTGTATAAAATGCCATTTTGATAGAATTGTAGTTATTATCAACATTTTTGCAAACTTTTCAATCAAATTTGGCACATGATAAGCTGATGATAAGACCTTCCTATGTATAATGATTTATTCGTCTCATCGCAAAGGTAAAGGGTAACGGAGGTTTGACAGTTGTGTGAAAACTGATTAAATGTTGAGAAAACATGGATTTTGTTGGCGCAGAAGCCAACGCTTTACTTATTGTCACACGTGTGCATCGGTCATTCACGTGAGCCATAAGCTTTTCTTGTTGTTACTGATGTGGACTTGATAAATCGCGAGTTATACACATTTGAATTAAAGGAAAGAAAAATAAGGCATAGAAAGGATGGGTGTGGGTGGGTGAAAATAAACTATTTGCAATGAATTGGAAGTTTGTGTTTTGAAAGTAAAAAAAAAAAAAAAAAAAAAAAAAACAACCAACCAACAAAGAAACAAACAACGAAACAAACAAACAAACACATGAACAACAAACAAATAACAAACAAACAAACAAACAAACAAACAAACAATAAATAAATAAATATCAGGCTTAGAAGATAAATTGTCTGTTCTGTTCGTTTCTGTCGTACTTCTCTCCATGTTTGGATTTTCATTGCAATTTAAACTAACACCTTTCTGACCTGGATTCTGTCATCTTGTTGATATTAGGGAGGTTTCGTGTTCACCGAAAGATTCCCAAAAACGATCAACAGGGAAATCATGTCAGACAACCAGATTTTACCGTAAATTAGTTATTGTTGTTGAACGCCGAGCAGGCGACAAAGGCTGAAGCTCACGGCGGGATTTTTACAGCGGGATTTTTTTTTTTTTTATAACAGGCATAGACAACACTCCAAACGTCTCCGGGGCAAACTTCATCAGGAGCCCCCTCCCCCCACGCCCCTGCACCCCACCCCGGGGTGTGTGTGTGGGGGGGGCGCCTGATGATCTTTGCTTCTTGGAGACGTTTGGAGCATTTGGAGCATTCCCCTTGGTTTGCATACAATTCTGCCAGCGCTAGCCTCACCTATCTGGTTTGTGAGTATTTGGAGCATTGTTTGGAACAAATTGGTTCAGCAGTCGTTGATTGCAAAAAGCTCACTCATCTCCATGCAGATCGCATCAGTGCGCGCGCCGACATCGCTCCACGCACCTTACTTCGTCCAGACGTGGAGATTAACAACCCTAACTCCAGGTATTACATCCCTGACTACAGCTTTCACCTGGATGACAGTGAAATTTCCGAGATACCAATAAGTCTGGAACTGGAAGAAGAGGAATTCGAGGCAGAGGCGCTCCAAGAACGTATGTGTAGCAGCACTCCACGAGAAATGGCTTAGATGGCAGGGGCGGACCAGTTACCTCGAGGAGGAGGAGGTGGGGGTATGGGTCCAACTGTTTGTTTGGGACCTTCAACCTGATACAGTATGTCTCCCCGACGCTAGACCTTGCTTCCAGGGGCCGATAACCGGGAGGAGGAGGGGGGGGGGGGAGGGGCGCGTGCGTGTTGACTCACCATTCGCCAAAATATCAAACAACTTGGGAGGGAGGAGGCGGGGGGGGGGGGGGGGGTCCAAACACCCAAAAAAGGACTTTTGTTTTGCATTAAAAAATTGGGTCGGTGGTGGTAATTAGCTATTGAGACAGACATCACAGTATTGGCGGCGAAAACCTATCGACATCGGCGAACAAAAGATTTGTTAAACTTGAACATACTCACAATAACTCGTAAAATATACCAAATTTTCTTAATGTTTCAGGTACAAATTGAACTTCATCTTGAATATACTCACAATAGCTCGTAAAATATACCAACTTTTCTTAATGTTTCAGGTACAAATTGATCTTTAATAATATAATAATAATAATGAGTATTTATATAGCGCTTAAATATTAATCAAAAGCTCTAAGCTGTTTACAATCTGTACACACACACAAAATACGACATTTTATTCGCATAACAAACAAAATACAATACTCGAACATCCACGTTTACAATGAACTAAACAAGAATGCATACATAATATGTTCTAATTAACATTCAGTCTAAAACAAGGAGGATTACAGAACTACAACTAAGGCATCAAACACTGGCAGTTATTCAAAGTAAAGCTTGAAGAGGCGAGTTTGCAACGACCTTTTGAAGTCAGGGACAGACAGCCTTCAGGTGCCAAGCTAATCTTGCACTACCCTTGAATTATCATGGTCAATCCACCTCCTGCAACTGGTAAATAGTCGTTCAGTAACACTTGCAAAGCACCCGTGAGGCTAAAAGAGTTAATAGGTGTGCTTTGAATGGTTTCAAAACACAATCCAAATCGGTAGCGAACATGATGTTTGTCTCAGACAGTAATAATTATCCATTAACTCCTAAACTACAAGATATTTCTGACGTCTATCTTCACATTCTTCTATTCCCACATCATTTCTATCAGATCTAAACTGCACATGCAGAAGAACAGACGATGCGTTTATTAAAGATCAAAATAAATAAATTATGTCCTAGTTAAAAAGGTCTGCTGCAAATTTCTATGTTCGCTAAGTTGTAAATGCCGGTAAATCCGCAACCACTTGGGTTTTTTCCCGCAACCACTTGGTATTTTTTTTTTCTCAGCAACCACTTGGTATTTTTTTTTCTCCGCAACCACTTGGTTTTTTTTCTTTTCTCCGCAACCACTTGGTATTTTGTCTCCGCAACTACTTGGTATATTTTCTCCGCAACCAGTTGGTATATTTCTATGTGGATTGGTCATACACGTGAGCCATAAGGTCTTTGCCTTTCTTTTTGAAAAAAAAGCCATGATGCGTTTTTGATTGTTTAATTGATTGATTGATAATTGCTTCCTTGATTGATTGATTGATTGATTGATTGATTGATTGATTGATTGATTGATTGATACATTGATTGATACATTGATTGATTAATTGCGTTTTATCATGCGTGACTATACTTCTACATTTCTGTTTTATTTGCAGTCAGAAACTTGTCTGACGATTCTGAGTTCGGGTCGTTGGGCGAATGTAATTCCGAATCCGTGACCACAACTAAGACCCTCGCCAAGAATGAATCCCTGTCCAAGACCGAATCCGTGTCCGAGACTGAAATGACGCTCGAATCCGAATCCCGGACGGAACTGCCCGAGGAGAAGAGCTCCGAGTCGGAGTTGAGCGTTAGAGCTTTTTCTAGCGGCTCGCCGTGTGACCGATAGTCAGGACAGTCTCTTTAGCAGCCGCACGCTAAAAACTAGCACCCAACTGCAAGAGGCGAAGAACTTCAGGAGCACCCGCATCTGCAGGTGCTCATGAAGTTCTTCGCATCTTGCATGCCCCAATTTTGATCCTTCTTTCATGCATGAAAAGGATTATTTATAGAACAGTTTGCCATGATGTGGTTTAAAACTCTTACCAGTTCGCTCCCTTGGCCATCGTATGTATACATACGAAGCCACGCCCATGGAAAATTCCATCGTGTTTACTGAATTAAAACCAATTAATTTTTACTCTCAGTATTATTGTAATAACTTATTGACATTAGAAAGTCACTTTCATATGATAGAATGAAAAAAATATTAATTTTGAGTTTGTTCGTGACCTTTGTTATCGATCGAGTCACTACGTCCACCATCTTGCTTTCCCTACTGCGTTATTTTCACTGCTTGCGATTTCTCTCTGAGAATATTCCGTCAAAATGAGTTCATCTGAGTCCGAAAGTGAAGAGTATCTCACTGAAGGGGAATCTTCCAGCAACCAGGCCACTGAACATGATTCCAGCACCAGCGATGTGGAAAAAACGAAAGAAAACCATCGCAGGTCATTGTGACACTTTCTATTTTGGTTTGACCATGTGCTATCCATGTGAGTCTTTGTTTACCTATTGTCTGGTTCAGAATCGTGAAACTTTATGAAGTACATAAACAAGTTTTATTACTTGCTGTGTATTGCCTCAGTGATATTTTCAGCAAGTCAGAGATTTTCAGAGAAGCACATGTTTGTTGTCTCAGTCATGCCAGGTGTTGACACGCCCACTTTTTCCTGCCCTTGACCGATGTAGATTATGTTGCGTAACTCTTAGAAATTCAAACACATTTTCTTGAAACTTCACAAACATGTGTAGAAATGATTTGTCCACACACTGGATTCACATTTTAAACAAAGGGGCAAGAAACAAAAAATTTTTCTTCTTAGTGACTTTCGTGAAAACTGTTTTTGGAAACCGGACACCATTTTTTCTTCGTCGCTAAATAAACAACAACTTCTAAACTACGTTAAGTACAGACTTGTTACTTATCCTGACTGAAAGCTGACTCAATGCACTTTAATATGATGTATAATAAGCCAACTTTTGACCACTAGAAGAGCTTTCAGCAGCATTTTTGCTTGGTCATGTGTGAGGGTAAAAGTCATTTTGTTCACTGGCCTCAAATAGAGCGAACTGGTAAGAGTTAAAGGGCACAGTTTTTGTCCGCCGACAGCAAAGGGGTGGATTGAGGGTGGGAAGGGGGCA
Source organism: Semisulcospira habei (assembly GCA_036245525.1). Taxonomy (NCBI): domain Eukaryota; kingdom Metazoa; phylum Mollusca; class Gastropoda; family Semisulcospiridae; genus Semisulcospira; species Semisulcospira habei. The sequence goes on along the minus strand of BTPG01000003.1, from coordinate 107,960,321 downwards.
TGGGTTGTGGAGGGTGGGGGGTGGGGCGGGGATTGAAATTATTTACTGACAAGTAAGATCTTCTAAAAATACAAAGCAAAGAAATAAAAACACGCTTTTGGGAAAGTACCAATTATTTACAACTAACAACAAACAACAACAGTTTTTCAACGCTGTAATCGGGGGGTGGGGGTGGGGGAGGGGTATGGGGGGGGGGGGGGGAGGAACTGCCAAAACAAACTCTATTGCAAATTGATGCCTTTATTTGACAGTACCCTTTAAGTGTACATGTCTGAAGTAAAAAAGAACGAAACGGGTGTCAGAACAGGATGAACAAACCGGTTTTGTGAAGTGACCGAAAAGATTTTTTTTTTTCTCCGATGTAAGTGTGTGGTGTGGTGTGTGTGTGTGTGTGTGTGTGTGTGTGTGTGTGTGTGTGTGTGTGTGTGTGTGTGTGTGTGTGTGTGTGTGTGTGTGTGTGTATGTGTGTGCGGGTGGGTTGGTGGGTTGGTGGGTGGGGGGAAGTCACTTGATGTCCTTTTCACAGTTTTATTTTCTTGATTAATAGATTTTGTTACTAATGTGGGATATAAAAAAAAAACATTGAATGATTTCTGGTCCAGTAGTCGTCCCTTCGGCATCCGACTGCGGCGTTTGCATTAACTCATTCGTGGCCAGCCACATCCGGATGCTTATGCCGCGCATCCGGACATGGCTGGCCGCGAATGAGTTAACATTGACATTTTTTGGAAAGACGTCTTGCACTTTGCGTTTTGCAATTGTATTACACGATGTGGAACGTCTTGTGTTTTGTGCTATGTAATTGTATTACGGGATGTGGAGCGTCATGTTCTTTGTGCTACGTAATTGTATTACGTAATGTGGAGCGTCATGTTCTTTGTGCCATGTAATTGTATTACGTAATGTGGAGCGTCATGTTATTTGTGCTATGTAATTGTATTGCGTAATGTGAAGCGAAATGTATTGTGTGCTATGTAATTGTATTGATTAGTAATGTTGAACGTCATGTTTTTTTTTTGTGCTATGTAATTGTATTACGTAATGTGGAGCGTCATGTCCTGTGTGCTATGTAATTGTATTAAGAGATGTAGAGCGTCTTGTACTTTGAGTTATGTAATTGTATAAAGGAATGTGGAGCGTCATTACACTCCACATTCTGTAATACAATTTCATAGCACAGAGAACAAGACGCTCAATATGCCGTAATACAATTACATGGCACACAGTGCACTCTGTACTATGTAATTCTGTTAAGTCTTGTACTTTGTTTTGTATTTTTAAATTGGGCTAGCGGTTTAGTACTGCAAATAAGGGTTCAAGGGCTCTAACTGCTTGCTTCCTTGGGTTATTTCCTTTAGTACGTAAAATAAAACAAATAACGGATTCCCGGCACCACAGCCATGACAAAATAGCGTTCATTTTTCTTAAATTACATGAGAATAATAAGCGGAGACATTTTGTATTTCTTTTGACTTTGGAAAAAAAAATGTAATGAAATATTATGTTTATCTTCAAGATATTTTGATAGATACTTACCTCTTTGTTTCAACTATTAGTACAGCATTGTCAAGCCAGAGGATTTACAAAATATATAATCTTGTGATGGCTTCTTGTACTATTTCTTTTTTTTTTATGGCCAACAAGTTTAACGTGAATAAAGGAATTGATTTTGGTCGCATTCTGTGTAAGGGGTGAGAGGGCGGGTAGAGGTATGGATGGGGGGGGGGGGGGAGGGGGGGAGGGGAGTGGGTGGGGGGGGTGGGGTGGGGGGTGGTGACTGCGCGCTTTCCTGCATGTGCATGCGTGTGTGAATACACATGAAATAAAATAAAATAATCTGACCAGTACATTCACACCCAGAACGTACAGGAAAAGAGCAACAAGTTAACTCATTCAGCCCCGACGCCTTACTGCAGGAGATGAATAAACCATGATAATTCAAGGGTAGTGCCAGATTACCTTGGCGCCTGTCGGCGCCAAGCTAATCTGGCACTGCCCTTGAATAATCATGGTAGATCCATCTCCTGCAACTGGTGCATAGCCAAAATTTGGGAAATACGGCCGACGGGCTGAATGAGTTAACACATTCCAGACGCGATGCACACAACTGTTTGTCGCGTATCTGTATGCGGTACGTCTCCAACGAATTAGCTCATTCAAGGCCTTCATTATCAATGGCTCCGGAAGTGTCGTACAGCGTTGCCGGTGGCAACGCTAAACGACACTTCCGACTTCCAGAGCTATTGATACTGAACGAGATAAGTTGTTCACGACGTACCGCATACAGATACCCGACAATTTCGCAGATGTTGATGCGGGAGGGGGGGAGGGGGGTAGGTGGGTGTGGGGGGGGGGGCGGGGCTTGATTGGGTTAACCAGCGTGACGTTAGCAGTTAGTTATCTACTCAGTCGGTAGTGTTACAATTAAGAAATCAGTGGATAATTTAAAATGCGGCGTCGCTGGCCGCGTGCGGTGAGTCAATGTGCCGGTGGTTGGATGTGTTTTGGAATGTCCGTGTCAGGATGCCTTCACACGCACACAGTCACTCACACGTAAGCTAAACCAAATTTACTACAACATAATCAGAAAAATAACTGGTTATATCGCAGTGCTAGACTAGTGCAATGCTAGCCCCACTGCAATAGAAGATACGTCAACACGACCCAACTGCAAGAGACTTTGATCCTTACGAACCCCCCCCCCCACCCCCACCCCACCCCTAACCCCCACCCCTAACCCCCCCCCCTCCCTCACCTCCCCCCCCCTCTCCCCCGCGACGGTGGCAGCTCATGAGGATGTCGGAACTGACTTCATAACGACAAAACATTACGTGGGCCCTTTTCTGCTTATTTCAAACAAACTGATCTTTAGTACTGTCAAATCTGCCTGTAGTGACGTCAAACTCAAAAAAGCATCAACTAGTCTAAATCAGCTAAGCCTCGCTTTCGATCTGCGACCTTCGCATCATAAACATTGGAGAGAAAAAAAGATGAAGTGCGAATACATAACCACTACACACTGGACAAAAGCACACCTAGTTAGATCTCTCCATCCATCCTAACCCCTTCCCTGCCAAAGGACGCATACATTGTTTCTGAAATCTTCCTTCGATATACGACTGAAAGACACAGCCGTCCAAGGCACAAATTGGTCTCAGCAAGAGGCGTAGATCCTCATGAGCCCCCGCGACTGCGGGGGCTCATGAGGATCTATGTCTCTTGCAATTGAATATGGTCATGTTTTCTCGGCAGTCAAGGGGTTAAGTCAGCAAACAATTAGATCTCGTGGTCCCCTTTAAATGGCACCAAATTGCCAGAACTTTAGATCTCGCAATTCCCGCCTCATGGCACCAAGCTGACGATAGTAGTTTCCCTGACCTGTTCCTTTGAAGGAACTGGATGGCTCTGTGGTAGAGCGTTCGCTTCTACGCCAATAGGTGGCGGGTTTGAATTCAGCTGTGTTCTAAAAACTTTTTCAGACCCTATTCGGCTCACGGTCTTTAAAATGACCTTCATGATGGGCAAAAGGCGTTACACCCTAAACGTTTAACGTTTTAACCTATTCCTTTGTTGAGTTGGTGCCGTACGTATGGGGTCGTTGGTGCCGTACGTATGGGGGTCGTTGGTGCCGTACGTATTGGGGTCGTTGGTGCCGTACGTATGGGGTGGGGTATGGGGGGGGGGGAGGGGGTTGTTGGTGCCGTACGTATGGGCGTCTTTGGTGCCGTACGTATGGGGGTCGTTGGTGCCGTAAGTATGGGGGTGGTTGGTGCCTGTCAGGTCATGTTACATTTTCAAATTGGGCAGTTCTGGCAGTAAGAGGACCGGTGTTTTTAAAAATAATTTTTGCCTTTTAAAAAAAATTTGTAGTAGGGCTGAATGTTAAAATTTGCTGGAAATTTCTGGTTAGATGAGAGGAGACATGTTTGGTGCTTTGATTCATACCATCCTGAGCTTATACAGTGGACAATAGTGGGTCTATGTTGAGTTGCCGTTGACGTAGTGATTTGAGGGACACGCTGATTTCAGCTGTACTTGGGTGTGGGGTTGGATAGGAATCAGGTTTATAGCAAAGAAATGAGACAGTCAATGTTCTGTTTTTGTTGGTATTTTGTGCATGGCAAATGTGCAGCTGGTGGGCGGTAGTGTTTTTTTTTTAGGGGATTACAAAATTAGGGGATGGCTGGGACTGACTATGGCTAAAAGACTGGACAGTACGGAAACGGCACCGTGTTCTTTGGCCTGTAAGTAAGTGGTCGAAGGGATCTAACTCTCTGTCCAGCGTTGAGTGACTCTCTTTTGTACATCTGCATCGTACAAGCCATGTTAGTCAAGCAAATACCCTTCATAGACGATCAGCCGTTTATGACATACTGATTTTCTTCTGAGTAACAGAGGTTTGGGTATTTCTAAATGAAGTCTGATATGACTAAAAGCAGTGCACACTCATTTTAAACCGCCGGAGGATGGATACATTTTCTATAGACTGTCGCAGCTAATCTGGGTATCAGTAGTTTACCGGGTCTCATTGTTCCTGTGTTCAGTTGTAGAATGCACTATATATTACTTAAAAGCATTTCGAATTTCTTTTTAAAGTATATTTCCACGCTTAATTAGATTTGTAGAAGAAACAATTACGAAAAAGCACGCCTTGAGGTCAAATATCATTACTCAACAATAAGGTTTCCCAAATCGCATGATCGTTTTAAGATGCACTCGGACTCGTATTCGTGAATTTCGGTGTGCCGACGAGTTCTTTCGATTTGTTCTACATAAGCTTTTTTTCCCCCAAGAAAAGCGAACATGCAAAATCGCGTTGTACATTTTTACGTCTTATTAAAGGTTTGTCACGTTTATTTTCAATCACTTTACCATCGCTTTGTCCCTTTCATTTCGGCACCACAGCACCAAAACAAAACGCAACCCACAAAAAACAAACGCTATCTTCAAAACTGATGTCTAAAGTGCAACATGCTGCATGCTGTAAAAGAGAAAGAGTACCTCTTGGCTTGACTTCGCGAACGAAGATTTTATAGGAGTTGCCCACGACGTCTGCAGGCTTGTTCGTGGCTGCGGAGGCCAATCCGGGACAGGCAGGTTCGACCGCAGTGGCTGCAGGGGGAGGTATGGCCAGAGTTCTGAGCTGCGGCATCTCTGTTTTTTTCTCCTGAGCCGCTTGTCCTTAAGGCTAGCTCTGCGAGAGTCCTCAAAGGAGACAGCTGCCTTGTAAATGGTGGAGCGCCAGGTGTCACGGTCCGCAGCAAGCGAAGACCACTGGTGGTGGTCGATTTGGCAGGCACTAAGTGACGTTTTGAGACAGTCTTTGTATCTCTTCTTTGGTGCCCCTCTGTCACGGTGTCCAGTAGCAAGCTCGCCGAACAAGGTGATCTTTGGTAGGCGATGATCCTCCATCCTGGAGACATGCCCCGCCCAGCGGAGCTGTGTCCGCAGCAGCAAAGCCTCGATGCTTACAGTTTCAGCCTGTTCAAGGACCTCGACGTTTGTGACATAGTCACTCCAGTGAATGCCCAGGATGGTACGCAGGCAGCGCTGGTGGAAGCGTTCGAGGAGTCGTAGTTGGCTGCGGTAGAGGGTCCAGGACTCGGAACCATACAGCAGGGTGGGGAGGACCACAGCTCTGTACACGCTGATCTTGGTGCCTGTTTTCAGCTGTCGATTGTGCCACACCCGCTTGAAAGAGTACCACACTTGGTTTTAACTGTCATTGGTGAATAAAGTTTCGGAACTTGATTAATTATATATTGCTGTAACATTTAATTCAATCAGTTGCACTGGTAAGCTATGCTGTGATGTGTTGTCACTGTCGTGCAGTCTCAGTGATCACTGATGGTACAGTCTGATTGTAGAGTACACTACACATTGAAAGAATACACAGCACAATGTGAACACCCTTGAAAGTTAATGCAAAGTTTTGTTTAAAATCAAACCCTCTCTCGCTAGCAGTAGCCTAGATACACAAAAGAGGAACTATATTTTGCTGCTTTGTAATTTGCAGTTTGTCTGCATATTGACACTTGAAGTTCGCTGCAAGCATTCTTAGTAGCTGGCACAAGCATTGCCACTAGTATAATCATGCCAAGATTAAAACGAGAGAGAAAACAGAGAAAGGTGTCACTGAGATGATTTAATAAATCAGTCAGTCAAGTGATCAATCAACAATATGTTTTAGAATGAACAACAAGTTTTAGGGCAGGGTGTAGATGGGTTGGGGAAGGGTGAGGGCGGCAGGGGGGGGGGAGACGTACTGCATAATGTACACGTACTATTTCTTCTTTTTTTTTCCCCTCGCCCACTCGAAACACTCCTGGACTCGATGAGTTCTAATGTTTTATTTGAGTGATTTACAAAATACATATACTTGCTGCTGTTATTCTATTTTCTTACTGACTGATATTCTGCTGGAAGATTTACAGTCACAGACTTTAACTCATTCCACCCCAGACACACCACAGCAAGATAAGGATCGACCATGATGGTTCAAGGGTAATGCCAGAATAGCTTGGCGCCTATGGGCGCCAAGCTATTCTGGCATCACCCTTGAACTATCATGGTCGATCTGTGTCCTGCACTGCTTTTTTTTTTGCATCCTGTCTCGGAAGACAATGGAGTATATGCGCTTGCTGGGTCAGTCACTGGAGTGACCTCTCCAGGGCGCAAGCCTGGGGAAAGTGTATGGAGATCATGGGGTGCCCAGTCGTCAAGATCCCCCTGTCGGCCTCGCTGGTGTTTCCAAAGGAATGCAAAGCAGTACGTTTGGCACCAGTTTGGCTGCAGGAGCTGCCAGAACAGTGCGTGAATACAGGCAGCTGTCTGCCTTCGGGGCTCCACTCCTGATTTGAAGGGTTTACTCCCCCACATTTGGCCGTTGGATCCAACCTGATCTCCTCCGTCCTCTAGCCGTTGGCTGTCAGAAACAGCTCATCCGCCTAGTTGTGCAATGTGAACACCACCCCCTCACGTGGTTTAGCCCACCAGCTGAGGTGGTTTGCCAGGGTGTGGCGCTTGGAGCCAGCACGTGAGAGATTAAGGAGATGGATGAGGACCAGTGATGCCCGTCCGTCCTATGTAGGACGCAGCTGCCCAACAGCAAAGGTGCTACCTCTATCCAGAGCCCCTTGTACCTGCACTGCTAATGCAGTCTTTAGAGGACAACGGCAAAATTTGGGGATTTCGGTGATGGGGTAGAATGAGTTAAACACGTCTCGCGTAACGCACACGGAGGTTGACTGTATCATTAACATGTGTGTGGGTAGCGTTTTGTTTGAGGTGTCAGTTGTGGCCGGGTCTTTAAGTTTGGTGCCCGTGCGCATGTGGCCACCGGATATAGTTTCTAGAACTGATGGGTGCATTTGCCGGCTAGTTCACGTTATCACTGATCAATGTGTATTGGGCAGCTTAGTGCTTGAAGTGATCGTGGACCCCATCATCCATGATGTCTGTGCGCATTTGGCCACTTATACTGTTTACAAAGGTGTTTACAGAACTAGGGGCGGCGTTTGCATAGCAGTTCGAGCGAAGTAGACTGTGTATCATTTCATGCACGTGCCTCCCCCTGGTGCAAGCCGACACCGGTGCCTGTATGCACAAGGGGGTTAAATTCATTCACTCATTCAAGATGTCCGGGATCAATAGCTGCGAAAGTGTCGCATAGCTTTTCTGGCGACAACGCTATCCGACAATCCCGCACCTATTGATTCCAGGCGCCTCGAATGTGTTTTAAAAATAATAAAATATTATGATGTTTTCTTTTGTGTGTGGGATGTTTTGGTCACATCAGCCAGATTCGCATGTTACCCCGAGCTTGGAATGATGAGAATCTATGACACTTTAAGATGGGTGTACCGGAAGTGAATGGTGTAAAGGTCACATGTTAATAAAAGTAACCCCTTCACTGCCAGGAAATATGAGTCAGAAATAGCTCTGACGGTTAAGCGACGGAGCGAAAAAAAGCAAAGGTAACCGCCAGGTCCTGTGTTCAAGTCCCTGTCCAGGCCCTGGCCGCTGCGCTCGAAATCCAGTGGAGAAAAGACGGGCTCGTTCGTTCGCATGTCCGTTTAAAAGGTCCTGGTAAGTCAAAGTGGCAGAGGTGCAGTGCGCCTGAATTGACCAGTGTTCAGGTTGAACTCCATAGTACAGTAATTGGCCCTGTCCCCCATAACCCGCCCGCTAGGGTCGTCCATTTTCACTCCGGTGTTGTGGCAACACAGGGCAATTAGGTTACGCCCCCTTTTCACACACTGTTATCTGTTAGCCTCTTGCAGCATAAAACTATGAACGAAGAACTTTTCTGCCAAAATAAAAAATCCACGCGGAGCACATCACAGGAGAAACATTTTCAGCAATTCTTAAAAAAATAAGTGTTAGCGTTTTTCGCAACACTCAAATGCACTAAGTACCCCATGACAAAACTGTCGTCTGCAAGCCTGCATACAACCGTGCACATGCCCCAATTAGGCTCCCAGGAACACACTAGGTCGACTAAAATTACCCAGATTTTGCTCTTTTTCACACCACCTGTCATGCCTTTTCTTGCTCAAAACGCCAAAAAAGGCACACAATTGAACTTTTACACCCTAAAAAATGGCAAAAAGGGAGGAAATTTTTTTAACTATTCACTGGCGGAAAGGTTACTACATGCACCGGAAGCAATTTCCCTGTGTGGCCTGTGGACGTTAAACCCCGAACTAGCCAACCCACTAACCAGTGCGTAAAAAGCCATGGGGCCCATGTCGACCGCCGTTGGCCCGCGCACAGCCGTGCGCGGGCCAACGGCGGCTGACATGGGCCCGATGGCCTATTGCGCACTGGACATAAACAGTCAGTAAGTCGCTGAGAGTTTTTGAAGTCTTTACGAACTCAACACCAAAGTGCGTCGGCCGTCCAAAGGAGCGTGGCCATTGCGCACTAGGTATAGCCAGTCAGTAAGTGGCTGAGCGTTTCTGAAGTCTTTACGAACTCAACACCGAAGTGCTCGGGCCGGCCAAAGGAGCGTGGAATCAATGTGGTGTCAGCAAGAGACACAGAGCCTGCCCGGCCCATGATGATCTGTGTCTCGTGCAGTGGCAGCCTGGGTTTGCTTTTACTTTTCTTCGGCAGGGAAGGGGTTGGAGGCAAATGTTTATAAACTTATTCAACTCACCTGCCGGAACTTTCACAGTATTGGAAATAGTGACTTTTGACGCAGGAATAGCCGTTCCATTTCTCGAAACTTGGGGAAGCTCACCGGGGTTTGCCCGATCGGCTCGAAGACACAGCGGATTGTCTTCCTCTTTGACCTCATAGTCAGCGGCTGAATAACCAGTTGGGACCTCTGTCAGAGTCAAAATAGGGAATGGCCTCTTGGACCCGCAAAACTCTGGCATGTTACGTCAGGATGCGGATCGACCTTGGTAGTTCAAGGGTGGTGTCAGTAGGGGCAACACTATTCCGAAACTACCATTGATGTATCATGGTCAATCTGACTCGAGAACTGCGATGTAACCTCGAACACTATCTAACAATCTGTTAACACATTGATAACGCGTTGATAACACATTGATAACAAATTGATAACAAATTGATAACAAATTGATAACTTTTGTTTTAATCAGTTCAATTTCGAGAAAATAGTGAAGACAGTTCAAGGGTGATGCCAGAATAGCTTGGCGCCCACAGGCGCCAAGCTATTCTGGCATCACCCTTGAACTAAGTGCAGGAGACATGTATCCTCGCGAGGATCTACGCCTCTTGCTGAGACCAGTCTGTATCCTCGTATCTCGGACGGTGTTGGCGTTTGGACGTTGAATGAACCAAGAGTTCAGAACAAAAATGTACGTACACACTGGCAGGGACGGGGTTAACCGTTAACTCCTTGTGCACGCAGCCACTGGTGTCGTCTGCGATACCGTTGGCTGCCTGCGCAAAAGGGGGTTAACATTAATACATTCAAGCGTGAAGATTTACCGGGGCTTTGTTTGAAACACCCATCAAAATTTCCAGTGGGTGGGGGGTGGGGGGAGGGGGATGTGGAGAACAGGGGTATACGCCTCAGTCTACCCCCCCCCCCACCCCCCACCCCTCCCTCACCTCTTCCCAAGAACCGCCCCTGCTGTATAATAGACAGTTCCATCAAGATATTAGGTACTGGCTACAGTATAAATAGACTACTATTAACATAATTCATTAGGCATTGGCTATAAATGGACTACTATTAACATAATTCATTAGGTACTGTCTTTTTTTTTTTTTTTTTTTTTTTTGGCATCCTGTCTCGGAAGACAATGGGTATATGCGCTTGCTGGGTCAGTCACTGGAGTGACCTCTCCAGGGCGCAAGCCTGGGCGAAGTTTATGGAGATCCTGGGGTGCCCAGTCGTCAAGATCCCCCTCTCGGCCTCGCTGATGTATCCAAAGGAATGCAAAGCAGTACGTTTGGCACCAGTTTGGCTGCAGGAGCTGCCAGAACAGTGCGTGAATACAGGCAGCTGTCTGCCTTCGGGGCTCCACTCCTGATTTGAAAGGTTTACTCCCCCACATTTGGCCGTTGGATCCAACCTGATCTCCTCCGTCCTCTAGCCGTTGGCTGTCAGAAACAGCTCATCCGCCTAGTGGTGCAATGTGAACACCACCCCCTCACGTGGTTTAGCCCACCAGCTGAGGTGGTTTGCCAGGGTGTGGCGCTTGGAGCCAGCACGTGAGAGATTAAGGAGATGGATGAGGACCAGTGATGCCCGTCCGTCCTATGTAGGACGCAGGTGCCGAACAGCAAAGGTGCTACCTCTATCCAGAGCCCCCTACACCCCCTGTCTGTCTATACATGGACTACTATTAACATAATTCAGTAGGCACTGGGTATAAATGGACTTGTATTAACATAATTCATTAGGTACTGGCTATAAATGGACTACTATTTTTATTATTTTCAGTCTGCAAACTTATAGACTATCTTTTGTGAGCGAGTGAAAACGAGGCTTCCTGAGAATTTCATCTCTATCATTGTTTGGCTCCCCGCGATCTACAACTTTCTTCGACGTCATTCTTTGCACTTGTCTTCTGTTATTGTTCCACAACGTGACGACATGTCGCTTGAATTTGTGGTCTTCAGTGACGCGAAACAAAATAACGTCACACCACACAGTGAACGTCACAAATCGAAAGCCAGGCATCTTGAGGCCTTCACCTCAAGAATATATCAGATAATCCCGACTAACCATTTGTGTGTCGGTAGAGCTTTTTGTCGCGATGATTCCTGTAGGGTTGACATAACAACATAGCACAAGACAATTGCACCGTTATTTAAGTCATTCTACCCCAGACACACCACAGCAAGATAAAATCGACCATGCCAGTTCAAGGGTGATGCCAGAATAGCTTGGCGCCTATGGGCGCCAAGCTATTCTGGCATCACCCTTGAACTATCATGGTCGATCTGTGTCCTGCGCTGCAAAGCAGTCTTCAGAGGACAACGGCAAAAATTTGGGGATTTCGGTCTTGGGGTAGAATGAGTTAACCCATCCTAGGCTCGTCCCATTTGGATATGCGTACCCGAATGGGGCACGTCTCGAATGTGTTAATCAGTCGAGCCCTCAGGCAGAAATTTCTAAAAGTGGGTCTTGGAAGGTGTATACCGGGTTAGGAAACGAAGCGACCATGGTCGCATAGAACCTTGCAGGACCACTTTTACATAACAACTAACCCCACACCAATATGTCCTAATCTTACGGCGCGGTGCTTTCTGGACCCATAGTACCCTTCTAGGCGGGAAAACATCCACGGCTTGCTTTACACTAGAATCAATGGCATCGCACGGCCTCACAAAAGTGATAGAACATCTGAAAGTGAAACAGACGAACCTTGACGATTCATCGTCAGTGTTGAATATCCAACGTTTACATCGTTTGCTTTACAAAGCAGCGAAACTAACCAGAATCAGAGACTAGCGGCTCAGATGGGCGCAGCCGACAAACAGGCTAAAGCGAAACTGTCGACAGCTTTGTTTGGTTTTGGGTGACCTGATTAATGCTGTGAAAGGTTCTAGAAAACATAGAAGTGGCGTGTTCGTATACTAGCATTTCTAGACAAACCTCGCGACTCGCATCCTCAAACTGTACGATTCATAATCACCGAGAACTTCACAATGGGAGTCGCGAGGTCTGTCTAGAAATGATAGCATACGAACACTCCACTTTTATGCTATAACGGCGCTTAGATCGACTCTGAGCCAATTCAGGAGGTAACTCGATCCCGCACCGTTAACAAGAGCTATCCTCATGCAGACCCACTGACTGGTTAGATGGTAGGTCTAGAGCATAGCAACGTACAGTGCTTTGCGTCCCTGCTATGTGAAAAACGCGTAGGGGTCATGGCGTGGTGCTAACCGACAGAAATATTAACACTTTTAGCCCCGCATCACTACAGCAGTAGATGGCTTGACCATGATAATTCAAGGGTAGTGCCAGATTTGCTTTGCGCCTTCAGGGGGTCTAGGTGGAGGCATGGAATGTACGCCCCGGCAGAAACCACGGTAAAATGTGGTCTTCTTTGCAGGTAGGCAGAGGTTCCTTCTCTTCCTCCAGCATTGCCGATGGTGTGCTGAAGAGGTCGCCAAGACCGAAACAACTGTCCACACCAGCTAAATATCTAAATATCTGGATCCCCACTTGGGGGACCTAGATTTAAATTTCCGTGCACCAAGGGCTTTGTGATACGCCCCCCTTCGGGGGGGGGGGGGGGGGCTTCCATATGCATTACTTCCAGTCACTTGCTTAGCGCACCCCCTCTTTCCTATCCTTTTTTTGATGCTTGCACCGAAGTAGATCTATGATCATTGGTCTATCATGCACAATTCTCTCCCTTGACAGTGCTTTCTCACTTGGTAGTTTTTTTTTCTATTGTAGAAGGTTTTATTAAATGCACAAGCCAATGTCAGCTACTGCGACGTGGAAGATTTCAGAGCTCCCCACTATTTTGTGGACAAGAAATTAAAGAATTTCGGCGGATAAATAAATTCCACGTAATTAGCACATAATGATGGTAACAAGAAAACATTTATGTCACTCGACAGCTCGGTGACGTCATATTCTTGTTCATAATTCCTTTGACGTTTCATTCTTGCAGTGCATATGAAAACACTGAACACCTTGGGAAGACTTTTTTTATGGGAAGAAAAATAAATATACTAAGTAATTCTGCACCACCAGCTAATGCCTTTACCACGACATATCTGCGGCGGGGATACAAGCATCACGGTTTCAAGTTTTGGGGATTACTTTCAAGAATATGACGTCATTTTTCATGGCGGTACTGCCTACACTATTTGGTGAGATGCACATTCAGAATGGACTTTTTGCGTCCAATATGATGTCAAATTCACGATTACGTCGTCGTAAAAGACTTGCCTCCAAAATAAACTAATGCATTTTTATCTCTCTCGCCTTATTGTCAAAAGGAGTAATAGTGCTGACCGTTTTCTGGAGCCCAAATACAGTTAGTCCTGGAGATCGCTGGGAGCGCTGTCATTTGTGAAATAACGTCAAAGGTCCTCACAACACAGTCCAGAAGGAAGCGGCATATCTTCGACCTGTTGCAGTTTGTTGCGAGATTCACACGGAATAAGAAATCGGAGAATGAGAAATGAGTGATTGCGAAACAGGTAGGTGGGGGAAATAAAATTAATTTTGTCGACTATAGAAATAAAACAAATTCATCGACTATATCAAAAACAGTTTGTTTCGTAGAAATCCATCTAAACTGCCTAGAACGACAACGATAAGAAAATGTTTACTATTATAGATGACAGCGTAAATCTTTTACTATCATTGAAATAGACTTATGCTGACAAGCATAGTTTACTATGTGGACTCTGTCCAGACCAAAATTGTACCTGCTAGACGTGTAAAATGTAAATCACTTCTCAGCAAAAAAAGAAACACATTTAGAAAAGACAAGTACACCACCATGCATTTCAATGTCGGGTTTTAAAGATAAGTACATTAGCACATATCTGTCTGAATTTCTATTTTGAAAATCACCAGCATCATGTCCCCTTGTAGTGAGCACGACCTACCTGTTGGCTATCATGCTCTTGACGCAGTGTCAGGCAGAGGCGAAAAGAGACCCCAAAAACAAGGGGAGAAGAAGAAAAGCGATTTGCGTTTGACAGAGTGTGAAAAACAAATCCAGATCAAAAAGTGATTGCCAGGCGTGCAAAATGCAGAGAAAAATCCATCAGAGAAAGAAACACGCCTAGAAAAGGCACACTTTATTAATATTTCTGGTATTTTCAAAATAGACAACAACAAAAACCGAGTAAACATGCCAATCGCTATATATTATAAGTTATCGGTGGCAAGGGTTTGCTACACGGACCCTTGTAAGCCTGAGGGAGGTCAAAGGAACCATTGTACCTCGAATGCCGTAGGCCTGAGGGTGTAACGAAGGTGTTTTTAGTGTTGTACTGAATTAAATTGTTACATAAATTGTCAGGGTCACCAAATGTAACGAAGGTGTTTTTAGTGTTGTACTAAATTAAATTGTTACATATATAAACGTTTATGGAATGAGTGTGTGCGTGGGCTTTCTGCCAATCTGTATAAAGGTGGGTGTTCTATCTCTGTTTACTAGACTCTTTCATCCACCACACACGCGCTTACAAACAAGGACAAAGGCCACACAGTTATTTCTCTTTGCCCTCTTTAACTATTTCTCATACACTCATAACATACATTAAACCACACAATTCACATCATATAGACCAATCTACACAAATAACTAACAAGTGGCATATAGGTTATTCACAACTTCGGCGCTCACACATTCACTCGCTACCGTAGAGGTCGTTGTCTCTCGAGAGAGACGTCACTCGACTCCTCTTTATACTAGTGTCGACACAGTCAATGATGTCACATCGACGACTTGGCGGAGATTCCCAAACTGAATATTACTAGTCAATGACTACTCACAGATTTAGAACATTCCTAGGCGTGAAATTATCAACGGCGCTAGGCGACAATAGCTACACTGACGGAACACCGCATGTGGTCCTGTAGCACGAATCTGTGGCTTACTTCGCTACCGTTGCTGCTCGTAGCACCAGTGATGGTAGGACGAAGGAGAGATGAAGGCTTGATGATGTCCGCACCCGGTCACGTACGTGATGCTCTCAGGACAGCTTCATCGGCCCTACACCAGGGGTTTCCGCTCCGTACCGGCCCCGCTGTATTCAATATACAGCTATCGAATTCTATAGCCAGAATTCTTCCTCAGAGCCCTAACGAAAACGACCGCTCGGCTAGACTGGTATAGCATCTCTAACTGGCAATAGTTCCCGATACCACATTATCACCCACACGTGACACGTGAACATCGCTCACCTCTACACTACCGCACGTGAACATTGCTTATCTGTACATTACCGCTCGTGAACATTCGGGTACTTCAATGAACACGGCGTCGTGGGACTAATGATGCCATGACGTAAAGGTTTAAGTGACCTCATTTATCTGCTCGTGCTATTCTTCTTCTTCAGATCAGCTATGCCAAGCCATACCACAGAGCTTACTAATGTCGGGAATCGCCGTGTGTCCGTCTTTATTTATGTGTGCCGGTGTATGTGGATCAGAGGGTGGGTTAGAGTATAAGGAAATGGATTCATGTCGCTACACGAGCCCACAGAGCGTACTAATGGCGGGAAGCGCCGTGTGTCCGTCTTTATTTGTGTGCGCCGACATGTGTGCTGATCAGAGTTTGGCTTACAGAGGAGTGAAATGGATCAGCATAATAAGCCTAAAAATATATACAACTCTGAATATTCCTAAAAGATAAACGCATGTGAGATCCAAACAATACGGTAGACTTTGGGATGAAATCCTCTTTGGGTAGCTTGTTCCAAGGTGTGCGTCCAAGGCACCGGACCTTTTCAGTCTTGTTGACATTTTCACCAAAGCCGGGCACAGCGAGTCGTGGTGAGGACGAGGGTTGCATGGACCGGGCAGGTGTGTATGGGGCAACCGGCTCCTGGATAAATTCTGTCAGTTAGTTGTTATTGGGGCTTTACTCATTCTACCCCAACACCAAAATCCTTAAATTTTGCCCCTGTCCTCTCAAGACTGCATTGCAGTGCAGGACACAGATCGACCATGATAGTTCAAGGGTGATGCCAGAATAGCTTGGCGCCCGTAGGCGCCAAGCTATTCTGGCATCACCCTTGAACTACCATGGTGGATCCTTATCCTGCTGTGGTGTGTCTGGGGTAGAATGAGTTAACACCGAGCAAGTGACTAAGGCCGGTGCACGAGGGTAGAGGTACTCTAACACCGCTGTATGGAGACACGTGTGTGTCACACTGGGAACCTTGCCATCCTTTTCAACGACCAGCTAACGAAATGCGGAAGTTTGTGGAATCATCGGCAACAGCAAAAATGTCTCATTTCTTTAGCTCGTCTGTATACTTATTGTCTTTTCAATGAAGCACAAAGTAATAATGTTTGGCTAACGTGCGAAGCAACAAGTGAGTATATGTTCTGGGCCAGTGGTCGTTCGTCCGTCGACCGTCAGCCGTCGTCCGTTCGCCGTCGTCAGTGGTAAGCATTAACGTTGGCATTTTCTCGGAGACTATTCATGCCATAGTCTTCAAACTTGGCCCAAGGAGACTTTGTGGCAAGACCTTTTTATTCATACCAATTTGATTGACCTTTCTCTAAGGTCAATGTCACAGGGGATCAGGAAATAAGTCAAACGTTGCCATATATTGAAAAAAAAAAAAAAAACAGATGCTGTTCAGAATCGTAAACCCATACTTGAAATAAAGAGACCTGATGGTAAAACCTTTCTATTTAACATGCTAATTAATCGAAAATGTCAGTTCTCCCGAAGCGCTCCGAGCAGACTTGTTATGACTGGACACTAGTGCTATATAAATCGACATCATCATCATCATAATCATCATCATCATCATCATCATCACAATCATCATCATCATCATCAAATTGTGAAAAGGAAAACACGTAATTAATCTCTAAAGAGATATCTTGAGGCTCTTGCGCAATGAATGCGGAGACACGCGTGCGTTACGCCGATAACCTTGACGTCTTTTACGAAAATAGACGAGAACAGGCACTTGGGGTTTCCGATGATTCCGAAAATGTCGCATTTCCTTTGCTCGTCGATATACTTACTGTCTTTTACAATGAGTTACCAAGGTTACAAATTAAAGTAGGTAATAGCGCTGTCATGGGAGAGAAGTGTGCATGATCGACCAGTGATCATAGATCTACTGTGGCCAAAGCACACACACACACACACACACACACACACACACACACACACACACACACACACACACACACACACACACACACACACACACACAGACAAAACAAAACAAAAAAGAGATAGGAAAGAGAGGGGGCGCTAAGACAGTGACTGGAAGCAATGCATATACAATACAATACAATACAATACAATACAATACAATACAATACAATACAATACAATACAATAATACTTTATTAATCCCTCATGGGGAAATTCACATTTTTGCCACCACAGGTGCTGCTATGATATGGAAGCCCCCCTTGAAGGGGCGTATCACATATCCCACTGTTCCAGCCACTCAGTGCATGGACTAATTTAAATCCGGGTCCCCCAAGGGGGTCCAGATATTTAATGAGTTACCAAGTTCTTTTTTGTCTTTGTTTTATTGTGCATTTCGTGGTGTCATCTACAGCCACATGACGGATGTGAGGGCGATCGATATCTGACTGCACGGATGCGAGGGATATACAGATCTGTACATGAAGACAAAGAGGGATGCTGGTCGTCACTTTTCTGATACATGTCCTGCATCTTGTGCATTCTTATTATCGTATGTATTTATCTGGTGTGGTGTTCTAGTGGCTTGGAGACAATTGGCCACGATATCACACACACACACACACACACACACACACACACACACACACACACACACACACACACACACACAGACACACACATACACACATACACACACAGACACACACACACACACACACACACACACACACACACACACACACATACGCACTCACACACACTCTCGCCCTCCACGAGACAACACGCGCCTCATGACGTTTTTTGGCACTTGCAATTGAATGGTGACCATTATCTTATTTTTTTAATCTTATTTTGTGGGT
The DNA here is from genome assembly GCA_036245525.1 of Semisulcospira habei. NCBI lineage: Eukaryota > Metazoa > Mollusca > Gastropoda > Semisulcospiridae > Semisulcospira > Semisulcospira habei. Next base: position 107,942,149 of record BTPG01000003.1, on the reverse strand, counting down.
AATATTTCTTGCATTGAAAAAGACAAGCTCTAAACGTCACACGTTTAGGGCTTAACTTCGTTTGTCCCACCATTCAGGTGATTTCAATGACGGGTCACTCAGAAGAGGTCTGCACATTTTTGTTAGCGTCAGCTTGTTTCGAACCCACGACCTTTCGGACGAGAGTCGAACGCTGTACCGCCAAGTTTGAGTTATTTTGGATAAGAATTACGTACCTCTTTAGTAGTATTCATTTTTGTTTGCACGGAGAGTTGCGATCGATTTTTGTTGTGACGCGTAGTTTCGCTTCAAATTTGTAAAGTTTGATCTACATTAGACTGGAAGGTTTGAGCAGGGTGGCGACCTTTCTAGTAACCTCAGATATGACGTGAAATTTGTCGGCAACATTTCGTAACATTGTATCAAAGGCGCTTAGGTGGTAGTAGAAATTTGTAGTTATTGCTAGAGCATTCTTTTTCGTGAATATTAATAAGTTTTGGTTACGTTTTCTTTTCTGTTTGGTTGTTTTGTGCGATTTGCTGGATTATTGTGGAGATCTTTAATAGTATAAAAGAGCGTGTTAGAAATAAATGTGTGTACTATGTGTGTACATTGTACGAGAGACACAGTGTTTCAAAAGTGTTGATGCACTGTAGAGGAGACAGTGCGTCAGTCTCGGTGCATTTGTGGATGCATTGTGCGGAGATCGCATCGCGATCGTATGGTCTACAACGTTATGCCATGTGTGCATGTGTGACGAGTTGCAGCTGAGTGAAGTTTCTGTACAAGAACCCTACGTGCGTGCGTCTGGTGTGATTGTATCACAAAACGACTACAACGTAACAATCTATGTCTCGGCTGAGGATGCTAAATATAGGGCTGTTTTTTTTTTTTTTTTTTTTTTTTTTTTGTTTTTTTTTTGTTTTTGTTTTGTTTTATCAAAATGGCTGAAAAAGTTGTTACAGCCATTATCAGTCTTCTAAGCGTACCAAAAATTGCTCGTACTCTCTTTCATATATTATGAATAACCTATTTATAAACTCGGATCAATGCTCCGTTTATTTCAATCGATGTTCACTGAAATAAGATCGCAATGTTTGACAAAAGATGATAAAAAATTCTCATGTATTGGAAACTTTAAGTACATCCCAAAAGACAAGAGATCTTATAAGTTAGTTTGTCTTTTGGGAAGTACCTACAGTTTCCAAAATTTATCAAAGAAAGAACAAGATGGGATGAACCATAACCCACAAAGTCCATCCTATATGAGAGCTGTCTTTGCTGTCAATGGTCTCTACCTTTTGTCTTTGACCTGATTCTGATGTTGAATTATCTCCTATTGAAAATGTCTAGCAGATCTGCCAGTGCGTAAGGGAGTTCTATAAGGGGCGCAGGACATACCTGTCATTGATTTGTCAAACGTCATTTGTCATGACGTAAGTTTTAGTTTTTACGTAATTTTATATTTTACGTGATATGAGTTTCACTTTCGCTTCATAGGCTTGGGAAAATGGTGACAAAATTTAAACTTCACGGTTCAATTTCAGTCTTGCTATAATTTGTGTGAAAGCAGGTTGACTTTATCTAGCTACATGATATACTAAGTACACGGGCCATCTGCATGCGCTTCTGAAAACTCGTCGATGTGTGTGTGTGTGCGTGTTAGTGCGTGCGTGCGCGCGAGCTCCAAACATCTGGAAGAGGTATAGATCGTCATGCGCCTGGAGGGCGCATGAGGATCTATTCCTTCTGGAGATGCGCGCTTGTTTGTAAAAGAGAGACAGAGAGCCGCGCGCGCGAGAGAGAATGACGTCATAATTATAGTATTATGTCAGTGTCTGAGTAGTGACGGAGTTGCCTCCTTGACGTTATTGCCACTGTCTGACTTTCTCTACAAGTAAAGTTTTTGTTGTGGTTTTATTTTTTTCTGAAAATAATTAATTTTTTTACTAAAGAAGTTGAAAGGATATAAGCTGGCTAACAACCTTATCCAATGTCTTTCTCCAAACTAGCTATATGTAAACGTTCAAGAAAATATGACAAAAATTACTAACTCTAATCTGGGTCAACCGACTTCCAATAAACGGTTGTTTATGTCTTTAATGAGACATTCAATTACAATATGCTTGGAGGATCTCGTAGTCACCCACTTAAGAATAAGAAAGTATTTCGCCAAGTTTCCAGCACATAAATATTGGAGATTCTCTTGTTTACATACATACGCACATACATACATACGCACATACGGCGCTTCGCGCCCAATGTACGTTCAGCAGCTAGGTTAGCGCAACTAGATATGACGTAATGTTTATCTTGTTACTTCAATTGTTAGAGGTTTAGCCTACCCGCCTTTGACATCATGGACATGGAGCAGGGTAGAGCTCAACCCTGGTCCGAAGCAGGGTTGAACAGGGGCTGGAACAAAACCGCATTGTGCACAGCGACAGTGAACATGAGGTGTTTCTACGGTTTTTCAACTATGTTATGTTTGTAGTTGTGTTATTATTTGAGAGCATGTGCTTGTTAATCATAGGAAAATCCGATTTTCATTTGATTGTTTTTTTTTTTTTTTTTTTTTTTTTTTTTTTTTTTTTTTTTTTTTTTTTGGGGGGGGGGGGGGGGGGAATAAGAATTACGTACCGTTTTAGTAGAAGAGACTTAAAAATGGAATTAGATCACTCTAAAAATATGAAAAATCAAGAACCTCAAAGCCCCTATGGCTCACGTGTATTACCCATGCACATATTAATGACATTTGTGACAATAAGTAAAAGGGGCTGGCTTCAGCACAAGTGATATACATGTTTTCTCAAAATTGAAGCACTTTTCATAAATCTGTCAAAGCATCATAACCTTTAACCTTTGCAATGACTCGACTAAAGTAGTAGGCAATGAAATATCTTACCATCAGCAAAAGTCACGCTAAATTTGATTGAAAAGTTTTCCAAAATTCTAACAAAATGTTTCAAAAAATATATTACAGACCGCTTGTGACCTTGACCTCTTTAAAGGGTCATCCAAATTAGTATACATAGATAGGTCTTACAATCAGGTATCTTTGTACCAAGTTTGGGTTTGAAGTTGAATATAGTATTTAAGAAAAAAAATCTTTGTAAAAATATGGCTTTTCGAAAACTATTTTGGGATCACCCCGTGACACGTGACCTTTGTGATGGGTCAACTAAATTAGTATGCATATGAAGGTCTTACCGTCAGCTACCTTTGAGCCAAAGTTGATTGAAACGTTTGCAAAAATATTGATAACACTACAATTCTATTACAATTTGGCATATTACACACATTTGCCGACCTTTTGTGACCTTTGACCTTTGCGAGGGGCCATCTAAATTAGTATGCATAGATAGGTCCTACCATCAGGTATCTTTGTGCCAAGTGTGGGCTTGAAATTGTATTTGAGAAAGACCATCTTTTGTCAAAATATATCTATTTTCACCAATTGCCTGATCTCTTGTGACCCTTGACCTTTCCGAGGGATCAAACAAATTAGTATGCAAAGGAAGGTCTTACCATCAAATATCTTTAAACCTAGTTGGGTTTGAAGTTAGGTTTTGAGAAAAATCAATTTTGTCCAAATATGGCTATTTTTGACCTATTTCCTCATCCCCGGTGACTTTGACCTTTGAGAAAGGTTACTCAAACTGATATCTTTAGAAAGGTCTTGCCACAAAGTATCCTTGGGCAAAGGTTCAAGACTATGGCTTGAATAGTCTTCGAGAAAATGACAACACTAAAGTTTACCACGGACGACGGACGGACAACCAGTGGCCTATAACATGGAGTCACTTTTGCTTTGAGCACGAGGCAAAATTGCTTTTGTTGGCAACATTAGATTTTTTAATTTATTACCTGTTTTTTAATTAACCATGCGTTACACAGAGACTTTGAATTTAGACATTTTGATGTCAGTAACGTTTTTGTCAGTCGTGCTATGACGACAAAAATCAAATATAAATAAAGATTGCTCACGTTTTTTTCTAAAAGAAATTCTGCCAGGAGTTACCTACTTTCCCTCTGAATTGATGTTGCGCAACCAAAATTCCTGACAGATTTTATGATCTGTCTATTTTGATTGCTGCAGTTTTCCAAAGGATAAGAGTGTTTTGGTTTTTTTTAGCGTGTCAGTCGTGTTCCGTTGTATTTTTGTTCGTAAATTGCCTGAAAATTTCAAAAAATATTTTGACAGCAAAGGTTTGGCGGTTCAGTGTTAAATAGATAAAGACTTTTATGTCGCTCTCAATATAGAGAATAATCAATTGTTTCTAACCTGATTTTTGCCAGTCAATTTTTAACACGACTGACAGGACCGTAACACGACTGACAGAAAAAGGTCTGTAGCTGTCACTGTTTTGTTTGTGGTTGTGTTATTCTTTTTATAGCATGTGTGTGTTGATTGTAGGAAAGATCCGATATTTATTTGAGCTATTTTGGATAGGAATTACGTGCATTTTGGGTGGGATTCGTTTTCTTTTCGATTTGTGTTGCTGTAATGACGCATATTTTCGCTACATTGTTGTAAAGTTTAAACGACATTCAACTGGAAGGTACTTGTAAGGTCGCAACCTTTACAATAAAAATAAAATAATAATACATAGTTCTTGTATAGCGCTGTTCTCCAGGAAAACACTGGACTCACTGCGCATGCACAACAACTCTTTCTCAGACACACGCACGATTTATACACTACTGTTAACCACCCCAACTCTTCCCAACACTTTACATTCACTTCCTATAGGATCAAAATAAAAGGCAGTCAACAGTTAGCAAAAGATGAGCTTTTCATGTTAAGCTTCGGGATTTTTAAAACACTGGAGGAACGGAGGGTGCGTGATGTTTGATAAACAGACAGCTTGGCAAAAAGGTACGTCGGGAGATATCTGTCAAAATTGCGATAGGCGAAAATTGCAATTTTGTACTGGCAGCGGAATTTTACGGGCAGCCCGTACAGCTGCTTCAGTAGAGGCGTAACGTGGTCTCTCTTTCGTTTCTTCAAGATGAGACGCGCCGCATTGTTTTGAATCATCTGCAAACGTGAAATATGATCTGCCGGTAAACCTGCCAGTACAACATTGCAATAATCGAGCCTGGACGTAATGAACGCATGTACAAGTCTTGACGACGCACTTTCTGTGAGATACGGTCTGAGGGAAGAAATTCTGCGCAGCTCAAGGAAACCAGCTCGACAGACGCTACTGATATGATCGTGCACGGAGAGCGTCGTATCAATCTTCACACCAAGATATTTGACACAGTTCTGGAAGGGAACGCTGCAGCCACCAATGTTTGCGAACTCGCCGTCAGTCAGACTAAGGCGAGACTGAGAGCCAAAAGGCATGACTTCGGTTTTGTCAGTGTTAAGCTTAAGTTTGTTGCTAGTCATCCAGGACAGGACGTCGTCTATTGAACACTGTACGCTCAGGCGCGCTGTTTCTTCACAATTCAGTGTCGCCAGCATACTTGTGAAAATCACACTCATGGGCGGCAATTACATCAGACAGAGGTTGTGAACATAGAGTGAACAAAACAGGCCCTAATACGGAGCCCTGAGAGAATCAACACAACAAAAGACTAGAAGCAGATAGCTGGCCATTAACAAGAACAGCCTGAGAACGATCCTTAACGTATGAAGTGAACCAGGCCAGGGCGGTACCACGGATGCCAAAGGTCACCTCTAACCTCTTAACAAAACAGAATGATCGAGCGTGTCGAATGCTGCACTGAGGTCCAGCAGAGCAATGACAGAGACAAGTCTCTTGTCTGCCTTCACTAGCAGACCATCCAGGACGCTCAGCACAGCAGTCTCTGTGCTTTGATCCTTTCTGTGTGCGACCGATGCATTTCTAACAGACCGTTTCCAGACAAATGGCTCTGTAACTGTTTCAAAATAACTTTCTCCAAAGTCTTTGAAATAAACGGAAGGTTAGAGACAGGTCTAAAATGCTTCAAGTCGTTTGGGTCCAGTCAAGACTTTTTCAAGAGTGGTGTCACAGCAGCACTGAGTAGGCACTGCACTTGTAGAGAGAGAGGCATTAACTATGGTGGTAATCAGTGGGAGGAGATCATCGATACACTGTTTTATGAGGGACGTGGGCATGTGATCAAGCACACAACTCTTTGTTGGTGACTTCATAATAAGTTCGTGGATCTCCTGCTCAGTCACTGGCTCGAAACGAGACAGTGAAGGGCCATTATACACACCAAAAGTAGGGGGGATCACATGAACATGAGTCTAGTTCAGAGCGGATGTGCTTAATCTTATCCGAGAAAAAGTCACAGAAACGTTGTGGAAGGACATGGCTTGGAACATTCGTCGGAAGGGGCGTGCTACGGGGCTTGCCCTGCAGCTCACTGAAGAATGAGAAGAGTTGCTTGGACGACGAGCTGGATTCGATCCTGTCCTGGTAGAACTGCCTCCTGTCAGATTGTATGACCGCTGTAACTTCGGTCGTCACTTTCATGTAGATCTGTCTGTGGACAGTCAGACCAGTCCGTCTCCAATGACGCTCCGCGCGTCTCCGTCGGCGACGAGCCTCTCTAACGTCATCGGATAACCACTGGGCGGATGGTCGGTCCCTCACCAGCCTGATGACAGACGGGGCGTGTCGGTCGAGCACCTGTCCAAGCCCGTTGTTATAGGCGTCCACGAGCTGCTCAGACTCCAATAAAGGTGACTGACACACATCTGTAGCTACTGCCATCTCCTTTACATCGGCCTGAAAATCAGCGGACGAAATATTGCGAATGTTTCGTGACGTCACGAGTCGTTTACGGAGACGAGGTCTGGTAACTGTAATGGAGGGGGCTATTTTTAAATGCATAGGGTACTAGCTCCGCTATGCGCGTAACAATGATCCTTTCACAGATCTGCTGGAAATTGAACGAAGTTTGAGCCTTAGAACGTACTGAGTAATTCTCCACTGTTGGTGCCTATTGGGCAGTGGGCAGATGTTCACATCTGCAGGGGACATAGACGACCCCGCCCTCCACGAGTCCCCTGCTGCCTTGCAGGTTAGGTTTTGGATAACCAAAGGCTAGGGTGCTGACACGGTACATGATTGGGTGTATGAACTTCCTTGATGAAGTCACCACCCAGGGCGAAAGACTCCCATGAGGGTCTCATCCGCCATGTGTCCAGGACCAAGGCGATCCACAAGTTATGTGGAGTTTCGGTTGTAGTTAACAGCCTGGAGAGGGATGGGCTCCGTAAGTTTATTTTGCCAAAGACACACCACATGCAATGACAACCTTAGCTCAATCAATATCGGATCGGTCGTCGCCCGGAACAAGGATCGCGCCTTCTGTCTTGCGCCAGGGCAGAGGTGTTAAGTGTGCTACTGGTGCACCAACAAACCTCCGTGCCAGAAACAACATGAGCATTGGCACCTGGAACGTCAGAACATTACGAAAGCCTGGCAAGGCAGAGGAAGTGACACACGAAATGAACAGATACCACTGGACTATCCTAAAACTGTGCGAAGTAAGCTGGAAGAACCTTGGGGAAACATTAACCCAGCAAAACCACAAACTGTATTACAGTAGCAGAGAAGACAAACACGAACAGGGTGTCGGATTTCTCGTCCATAAAAATATCGTGATCACTGTCATTAGTTGTAGGCCAGTCTCCAGTAGGCTTAGCACCATACGCTTGAGGGAAACCCCATTTAATGTCACCATTGTACAAGTTTACGCTCCAACAACAGACTATGGCGATGAGGAAATAGAAAACTTCTATGACCAACTCCAAGAAGTCTTGGAACACACCCCCAAGAAAGACATTCTTGTGGTGCAGGGAGACTGGAATGCCAAAATAGGAGAGGATGCTGTTATGAACTGGAAGGGCACATGCGGACGCTACTGCAATGCAGAGACCAACGACAGAGGCTTAAGGCTCCTGAAATTTGCCAGCTCAAATGTTCTAAAGCTGATGAACACGTTTGGCCCACACAAAGCATCCAGAAGGTGGACATGGCACAGCCCGAACGGAGAGCACCCTAACCAAATTGACTACATCATGGTGAAGAGACGCTTCCAAACCAGTGTGAACATTGCCAAGACAAAAAGTTTTTTCAGGAGCAGACATTGGAAGCGACCATGACTTAGTGATGATGACCTTCCGACTCCGCCTAAAAATGGTCAACAAGCAGGGTCCCACCAGAATCAAGTTTGACCTTGAGAAGCTGAAAGACCCAGAAGTAGCGGAAGCCTTCCAGGCAAAGATAGGAGGAAAATTCGCGCCACTGCTACTTCTAGGTGCAGAAGACACGGATGTGGACACATTGATCGACACATTTAAAACTGCTGTAACCCAAACAGCCATTGAGATCCTTGGCAAACACCGACAAGCAAAGAAACCTTGGGTTACAGCTGACATCTTTGATCTAGCGTCGGGAATTAAAGCGTCGGGAATTAAAGAAAAAGAAATCAGAGGTAGAAGGAGCTAAACAATACAGGGAAATTAAACAGGATATCAAGAAAAGCACGAAAAAGGCAAAGAATAAGTAGATAGAAGATCAGTGTAAACACGTAGAAGAAAATCTGAACAAAAATGACAGCAAAAAAAGCATACCAGCTGGTGAAAGACCTGACCAGTGTAAAACAAGGGCATTCCTCGATCATTCAAGATAGTGAAGGGAACTGTCTTACGGAAGACCAAGACATACTGAAGAGATGGTCAGAGTACTGCTGCAGATTTTTTATACAACCACCGAGCTACAGGGGACTCAGGCATAATTGTCAACCCACCCGTGACTAACAATGGCAACTATCCCATCCTCCGAGAAGAAGTAGAGGCTGCTATGTGTAGTCGCTGAAAAAAGGGAAGGCAGCAGAAGCAGACAACATCCCTGCAGAGCTAGTCCAAGAAGCGGGAGAAGACATGATAAGCGCCTTACTAAAATCCGCAATAAGATCTGGCAGTCACGGGAATGGCCCACACCATGGATCCAATCACTTATAATAACTCTCCCCAAAAAAGGCAACATACATCAATGCCAGAATTATTGCACGATCAGTCTTATATAAGACCCAAGCAAAGTCACGTTAAAGATCCTACTGAACAGGCTGAAGCCACAGGCAGAGGAAATCATAGCTGATGAACAGACAGGCTTCAGACCAGTACGCAGCACAACTGAGCAGATCTTTAACCGGAGAGTTCTATGTGAGAAGTACCTCCCGTAACAGCAAGACCTCTATCATGTCTTTGTGGATTTTAAGAAAGCGTTTGACAGGGTGTGGCATGCAGCCCTTTGGTCCACCATGAAGCTATACAACATCAATGCCAACCTGATCAATGTCATAGCAAACCTTTACAACAAGGCCACTAGCGCAGTCTGCTTCAACAGCAAAATAGGAAACTGGTTTAGGACTACAGTCGGAGTCAGACAAGGCTGCTTGCTCTCACCTACTCTTTTCAACATCTTACTGGAAAGAATCATGACAAACGCTTTGAAAGATCATGAAGGAACTGTCAGTATTGGAGGCAAAACAATCACGAACTTACGCTTTGCAGACAACATTGATGGCATTGCAGGAACAGAGAAGGAGCTAGCTCAGCTGGTGAAAAAGCTGGACACTACAGCCATTGCGTATGGGATGGAAATCAGTGCAGATAAGACCAAACTGATGACAAATAACACCGGTGGCATTGGCACGGACGTCATGATTGGAATCCAAAAACTGGAAACAGTTAATAAATTCAAATAATTAGGAGCCATTGTGACAGACGAGGGATCAAAACCAGAATACTGTCCAGGATTGCGCAGACAACAACAGCACTGACAAGATTGAAGACCATATGGAAGGACAAAAACATCAAGCTCTGCTCCAAGGTCAGACTAATGCGCTCCTTATTCATCTCAGTGTTCTTGTATGCCTGTGAGTCATGGACCCTCACAGCAGACCTTGAAAGGAGGATACAAGCCACTGAAATGAGATGTTTTCGAAGGCTGCTTGGCATTTCATACAGAGATCACTTCACGGACGAGGAAATGCGAATCAGAATCAAGCAATCCATCGGGCCCTATGAACACCTATTAGCCATTATGAAAAAAACGCAAACTGAAGTGGTATGGGCATGCCATGCGTTCAGCAGGGCCTGCCAAAACAATCCTGCAAGGCACTGTGCAAAGAGGACGAAGGAGAGGAAGACAGAAGAAAAGATGGGAAGACAATATCTCAGAGTGGACAGGACTAAGCCTGGGCGATACGCTAAGAATGGCAGAGAACAGAGAGGAATGGAGGGAGGTGGTTGCCAAGTCATCAGTGGTGCCCCAACGGTCGGCAAGACAACGGGATATAGATAGATAGATAGATAGATAGATAGATAGATAGATAGATAGATAGATAGATAGATAGATAGATAGATAGATAGATAGATAGATAGATAGATAGATAGATAGATAGATAGATAGATAGATAGATAGATAGATAGATAGATAGATAGATAGATAGATAGATAGATAGATAGATAGATAGATAGATAGATAGATAGATAGATAGATAGATAGATAGATAGATAGATAGATAGATAGATAGATAGATAGATAGATAGATAGATAGATAGATAGATAGATAGATAGATAGATAGGTGCCTATTAGGGGTATACTCGTTCTGATCACGGACTTTGACCCAGTCTCAATTGTTTTGTCAGAATTATTTCTCAGGATGAACACAGACACAGCAAACGCAGATAAGTTACAATTAAATTGTTTGACTTTTGTGGTACGTGTGCCTCATTAAAATGTGTGAAAAAAATCCAAAAGGTGACACAAAAAAGGGAAAAAATATGTACCCCAAACAAACATAAACAAACAAACAAACATAACGTGCGTTACACATGATGTTACAGACTCAGAGACGCAAGAATTACAACAAGATGATCAAAAGGCCTTTAAAATCCTTTCTCCTAGAGACAGTATAGCCTCACACGTGATAAATCTGAGTTTGTCTCTCACGTCTTATTAGAGAAAAACAATTTTGTCAAAATATGGCTATTTTACTTATTTACTGATCCCCTATGACCGTGGCCTTTGAGAGAGGTTATTGAAATTTGTTATGTTTAAAAGGTCTTTACACAAAGTATCCTTGGGGCAAGTTTGAAGACTGTGGTTTGAATAGTTCCCGAGAAAATGCCAACGTTAAAGTTTACCACGCACGACGGACGACCTGGCCCAGAACATAGATTCACTTTTGCTTTGTACGTGAGCCAACAAATTCAATAACATCCTTAAAAGAGGTGAAGATACAAAAACGGATTAAATGTATGCTTTGTTTTAAATTTCGTAACACATTTCAGTCATGCCGGACGACTGGCGCGATTTTTCACATTATTGAGGCAAAGGACGTACAGCACAGTGCCTGTTTCTCATCGCAGAGGACGTCTACGCCATTTTCTGTAGATGCATACAGTTCAGACAGACCTACTGGAAATTGAATGGCAATTGATTGGAATCCGGAACGCATGTTGTTTTCCGGATTTTATGATAATCGGTAACACGTCAGAAACAAATTTTTCAAACGCACATCTTGCAGACTAACCCATATATTATTATTATTTTTTTTTTAATGGCAACACAATGCTTTTAGACAAGAATCTGATCTTTCCAGTGATTTTAAAACGAAATTTGTAGACACACAGGCAGATGTCATAGAGGGAAGAACATACTGTCATCGTGTACGCGACAGGCCCGGATAAAAAAAAAATCGCGACTTGAATAAACAGGATGAGGATTTCATCCCAAAGTCTACCCTATTGTTTGGAGCTCTATCTATCTATCTATCTATCTATCTATCTATCTATCTATCTATCTATCTATCTATCTATCTATCTATCTATCTATCTATCTATCTATTATCTATTCTATCTATCTATCTATCTATCTATCTATCTATCTATCTATCTATCTATCTATCTATCTATCTATCTATCTATCTATCTATCTATCTATCTATCTATCTATCTATCTATCTATCTATCTATCTATCTATCTATCTATCTATCTATCTATCTATCTATCTATCTATCTATCTATCTATCTATCTATCTATCTATCTATCTATCTATCTATCTATCTATCTATCTATCTATCTATCTGTTAGGAACATTCAGAGTCGTTCATATTAATCTTATTACGCTGATCCATTTCCCTGCTCTGTAAGCCAACCTCTATTCACACGTCGGACAAATAAAGACTTACACACGGCGCATCCCGCCATTAGTACACTCTGTGGTCTCGTGTAGCGACAGGAAACCATCTCCTTTTACTCTAACCCACCCTATGATTTACACACACTGGCACATAGAAAAAAAGGCGGACACACGGCGATACCGCCATTCGTAAGCTCTGTGGTATGGCGTAGCATGGCTATTCTGAAGAAGAATGATACCAAGAGCAACCAAATGACGTCACTTTAATCTTCACTTCATGACATCATTAGTTCCACGACGCTGTGTTCATAGTGACGACTCGATGTTATACGTCACTTATCGCAGTACTAACATGTGACTTATCAGAGAATCAACTTTGCAATTTTCTTGCTGATTTTCACGCCAATGGCTTACAGGTCACAATTTGACCTAATCCTTCCCCATGGCCGGGACAAACAGAGGCTTATGCAAACACTCTTTATGAAAAATCATGTGGGTATTAAAGAGAAGATAGTTTTTGTTTGTTTGTTTCTTGTTGTTTGTTCGTAAAAGAAAAATTAAAGTTATGTTTGCTGAATTTCACACTTGGGACATACAGGTCACAATTCACCTAATCGTACCCGACAGCCGAGACAAAATGTAGGCTTATGTAAATACCGTATACGAAAAATCATGCGATTATTAATGAGAAAAAAAAATTTTCGTAGAAAAGATTCAATTTTTTTTAAGATTAACGTATATAATTCGTAAAATTAATCCCTAAAACGTGAAAATATATTTTTTTCAAAAAATATTTAATTATCACTCAAAACGTTCTAGAGGTAGGTCTACAATGCTGGTTAACGAACGCATTCAATATGTCCGTTTTATCTAGATATACGCAAAATATCTAGTAAATATAAGAAAAGTTACGGGCTCCAGTGTGGATCAACCGGTTTTTGTTAAACGGCCATTTTGTCCTCAATTAGCATCTGAATCAAAACATCGAGAAAAAGGTCCCGAGATAATTTTGGGGCACAATACCCTTACATTTCATGCTTGTCCGTCCTCAAACGCGGGCTCTAGTCGCTGTCACACACACACACACGCACACACACACACACACACACACACACACACACACACACACACACACACACACACACACACACACACACACACACACACACACACAAGGCGTTTGGCGCTAAAAAGACTTTCTCTAGCAAGGTTTGCGTAGCTAGACGTGACATCATGTTTATAGTGTTACTTCTTTGCCATAATTTCTGCTCCGCATGCCAGAAACGTCATGTGCATGCTCCGGATTGCGCTCCGACCCAGCCCCATTTTAAAGTCTACCGAATATTTGAAATACGGTAGACAAAATTTGCGTACACTCACTACCTACCACACACTTGTTTTGATGACATAGCTCGCCGAACAAAACAAAACAACCAGAAAAATTAGAAAAGAAAAGGAAGCAAAATAAACTGTATTATTAGTTTTCTCAGTTTTGGCTCACGCGCGAAGTAAAAGTTAGTCTATGTTTTGGGCCAGTGGTCGTCCGTCCGTCGTCTGTCGTCCGTCTGCCCTCGTCGTCGTCCGTCGTCCGTGTTAAACTTTAACGTTGGCATTTCCTCGGAGACTATTCAAGCCACAGTCTTCAAACGTGGACCATGAATGCTTTGTGGCAAGACCTTTCTAAACATACCAATTTGAGAGACCTCTCTCAAAGGTCAAGGTCAAGGTCACATGGGATCAGGAAATAGGTCCAAAATATGGATATTTTGACATAATGTATTTTTTTCTCAAATACTATTCACAACTTCAAACCCAAACTTGGTACAAAGATACCTGATGGTAAGACCTTTCTATGCATACTAATTCGGTTGATCCATCGGAAAGTTCAAGGGTCGCAAGACCTCAGGAAATAGGTCGAAAATAGCCATATTTTGACAAACGATTGTGTGTTTTTTTTTTCTTCTCAAATACTATTCACAACGTCAAACCCAAACTTGCTACTGAGATACCCGATGGTAAGATATATCTATGCATACTAATTTAGATGAGCCCTCGGAAAGTTTAAGGGCCACAAAAGCTCAGGAAATAGGTCCAAACTAGCCATATGTTTTTTACAAAAGATGTTTTTTTTTCTCAAATACTATTCACAACGTCAAACCCAAACTTGCTACAGAGATACCTGATAGTATAACCTATCTATGCATACTAATTTGGATGACCCCTCGGAAAGGTCAAGGTCACAAGAGGCCTGCAAAAGTTTGATAAAATTGTAGGTATTATTAACATTTAGCAAAATTTTCAATCAACTGCATACTAATTTAGTCGACTAATGGCAACGGTCAAGGGTCACGGGGGGGGGGGGGGGGGTGGACATATGTGTGAAAAATGCTTACATTTTGAGTAAAAGTGGATTTTACTGGTGCAGAAGCCAGCCCTTTACCTATTGTCACAAAGGTCACACATATGTAAATAGGTCATACTCGTGAGCCATAATGGCTTTACCTTTCTTGTCCACATTTTAGACACTTCTGAAAAGAAGGCCTACGTGTCTTTTAACGTTAAATAGTCAGGCGACTTACAGCACAGTGTCTGCTTTCTTTTGCGAAAGGCGTCTCCGCCATTCGCTCTACAACCATGCAACCTACACAAATCTACTGGAAATTGAATGATGCTTACGTTGAGTCAAAGAACATATGTTTTATTTTCAGCGGAGTTTGTGAAATTTGGAAAAAGGTCGCGAAATTTGGCTAAAAACGCACGTACTGCAGCGTAACTTTTCAATCCCTGAAATGTTCAAAAAATGCAGCCAGCTGCTTTTAGCCAATGGTGCAAAAACCAAATGTGTAGGTTACACGGCGGCTGTTTTCAACATAATTGACGCTTTGTTCCGCGATCTGCCCCACAAAAAGTACGCCACGCTATGAAAAACACGTTGACACTCACTGTCTTCCACACAGTGGTGTTAATGACTTAGGGCACTAAGAACAAAACTAATGACATTTTTGGAAAGAGGAGAAGACAAACTTTATCACCATGGAAAAAGTTTTCTTTTAAAGTCAAATTATTTGCGGAAGGTCAGGTTGCCGAAACCTACCTAGGGCATACAGGTCACAATTTGACCTAATCCAACTCCAGAGCCGGGACAAACAGCAGGCTTATGCAAACACTGTTTATGCTAAAACATGCGGGTATTAAAGAGAAGATAGACTGTTTTTGCTTTTTTTGGTTGTTGTTTTTTTGTAAAAGACAAATTAAAGTATGTTAGATGTTTTACAAATGACTCCGAAAAATGGTGCAGAAAATTGTCTGATTTTCACACTTAGGGCATACAGGTTACAATTGACCTAATCGTACCTGACAGCCGAGACAAAATGTAGGCTTAACCCCCCTCCTCACCCCCGGAAATAACTGATCCACCCCTACATCAGCTACCGTATTGGCAAATATGTTAGTAAAGAAAGGTTTGCAAAAAAGCAAATCTAAAAAAATAAACATTTTTCACATCATTTTGAAAATCTCTAAATCTATTTCAATGGGTCAAGCATATTAGCATGCATACACAAGTCTTACCATCAGGACTGCACCAGGTTTGCTATGGAAGTTTAGAATAGTATTTGAGAAAAAGAAATTGTGTGGTAAAAAATGACCTATTTCTTGATCTCTATTACCTTGACCTTTCCGAGGGATGCATAGGAAGATCTTACCATCAGGAATCTTTGTACTAAGTTTGGGCTTGAGGTTGTGAAAAGTATCCGAGAGGAAAAAAGGTCTTTTGTCAAAATATTGCTATTTCGGACGTATTTCCTGCTCCCATGTGACCCTCAGCTTAGAGAGGTCACTAACGTTGATACGCTTAGAAGATCTGGCCTGGGCTAATGTTTGAAGTCTGAGAATTGCATGAAAATTACCATCGTTAGAGTTCACAACGGACGACGGACAGACGACCACTGGCCATTACACAGACTTACTTTTGCAGTCGCACATGAGCCAAAAAGTGCATAGTGGGCCACTTCAGTCCAGGCAAAATATTCCCACAGAAAAAGACGACGAGGAAAAAGAAATACTCCAGGATTTATAAACCTTGCTGGGGTTTTTTTTTTGCCGTAAGTAACTATGGTGAGACGACTAACAGTTGATGCCAGTCGTGCTCCCAAGACACGAAGAGCGGTGGGTATGCTCGTTTTGTGTTTTCTAATGGTCACGTTGCAAGCGTCTCCAAAAGACGATGTAACTCAAGCTGAACAGCTTGCAAGCCATGAAAGAAAAAATATTTTCTGTGTCTTTATTGTGATATATTGAACCACCTGTAAATCGCAACAAGACTGATAAGATGACAGTCAGTCGTGTTTACGAGATTGTCAGTCGAATTACGAAATGTCAGTCGTGTTATGGACAAATCTTATTTTTTATTTAGACGTAAATACAATAAATTCCCACCATTGTTTGAGGCTTTGAATCTTTTTACATCAGTTCACCACTAAAATAAAAAGGCTGCAGAACAGCTGGTCACATTTTCATGTTTTTACGAGTTTTGTTGTTTTCCAAATAGTATTTATTTTACACAAAACACATTACTCGCCTAGATATCATAATTGCTTTACTTCAAATGTTACTTGTGTACTGACATTTGGAAATGTCATATCTACTAGGTGCACTGCAAATACTTTAAACAAAAAATGTTTCCTGTTTCTGTAAGGAAATTATGTTTAAAATGCGTAACACAACTGACATATTTCACACACCCTAATTTTTTGTTCTTCCCAAACTACAAGCCATTAAGGTTGGATATTTGAGTAATACATGCTGCTGTTTGTGAGTTCATATAAAATGTATCCAACACATTTTTAATACAGTGGTTTTCTGTCTTAATGTCGTGTGATATTTCCTGCAAATATAATAATAATAATAATAATAATAATAATAATAATAATTACGGTATTTATAATGCGCTTATCTTATGATAAATATAACTCTAAGCGCGCACTCACAACTCGCACACGCATGCGCACGCTTTAGACAATGACTCACGTACCACAAATAGTAAAAATACATTACGACGGTCAGCTTGGGGTGGGGAGTGTGGTGATATAGTCCTAAAACTTTTGAAAGAGGTGAGTTTTGAGGGCGGACTGGAAGGAGGAGAGAGAGAGTGTGTTTCTGACGGAGAGAGAGTGTTCCAGGTGGATGGACCGTAGACGGAGAAAGAGCGGGGGCCGAAAGTGCTGAGTTTGGTGCGGGGGATGAGGAGGCGGAGAGGGTCGGAGGCGGAGCGGGAAGGAGTGTAGGAGTGAAGTAAGTTGGAGAGATAGGTAGGAGCGTAGTTGTTCAGGGATTTGTAGCAGAGAGACAGAGTCTTGTATTGGATACGTTGGGGGATGGGGAGCCAGTGAAGGAGCTTGAGCAGGGGAGTAATGTTCGGATTTTTGTTTTCTGTGGATGAGGCGGGCAGCATTGTTCTGGCCGCGCGGAGAGTGAGAGTGGTAGAGTGAGGAAGGCCGGAAAGGAGAGAGTTGCAATAGTCGATGCGAGATAAGATGAGAGAGACAGCGAGTTTGGTGGCAGCTTCGGTAGTGAGGTATTTTCTGATCTGACTGATGGGACGGAGGTGGAAATAACATGCCTGGGCCGTGGCATATGAAAAACAGTAAGATAAGATTACAGAACGATTTGCCTCCAGCAGTTTGAAACCGTCGCAGAAAACACACACTTCTGATAATAAAGTAAGTGGCTGCTATGTAAATCTGAATCAACAGCGTTGTCATGAAAGTAAGAAACACTTTTTCTTCCCCAAACTTTCCTGTACGAATAGCTTGAATCTCGTGTTCGAGATCGCCTCTTTCTCTGCCGCAAAAAAGGGTACATACAAATTACAGAAAAAGAAGAAAGACTGGTGACTATCAGGCCAACTGCAAGATCCAAAGAACACCAAAAGCCGCGTGTTGTCTCATGGAGGGCGCCATGATGCATTCCTCAGATTCGAGTAATATGCGTGTGTCAACGCAAGTGAATCTTTATCAACCCGGGTGAACCCGAGTTGCAAGTGTAAGCGGCCTCATTGTCCACGCACCGACCCAGGTTGTACTCGGGTTCATCTTGGGTTGATGTGCAAGTGTAACCGGCCTCAATAGTGATCTGGTTTTTGTTCAATACCTTTGCTATCTCTTTCATATAATAAGAATACTCAATGACCTGAGATGATGTCGTTCTGGCAACTGTCCAGTCATCGGTGTATTTTAACATGCCCGCAGATTGGCACAGATCTAAATTTCCAAGTCGAGGATTGTGACCTCTTCCTTGGGCGTGATTCTGCGTTGGAGTTAACCCTTTGAATGTCCGTAGCGGTTATTGTCGTGATGACTAATACAGGAATCATCTCGACCAAACCGCTACCGACACCCAAGGGTTACCCCGCCCCCCCCCCCCACCCCCCTTTTCCTTGCCACTGTACGTACATTTTTGGCTCACATGCGAAGCAAAAGTATGTTCTTGGCCAGTGGCCGTCCGTCCACCGTCCGTGGTAAACTTTAACGTTATCGACTCATCGCTAAGGTCAAGCGTCACGGTGGTTTCACAGATGTGTGAAAACGGATTAAATTTCAAGACAACGTGGATTTTGTTAGTGTCAGACATGTGCGTATCGGTTATACATGAGAGACATAAGGGCTTTGCCTTTTTTGTTATTTTGTTTTAATTTGTGCTCTCGGTCAACAGCCAAAGCGAAACCTCCAAAAGAAACGTTGTTACAAAGAGGTGTCAGCAAGAGGTATACGTCCTCGTTCAAAATCCATCCCTATTGGCTTGTGCAAATATCGACCGACTGGGACTTTCAGCAACTGTGGGCAAACGATACAGGAGCCCCGTTCAGCATCTCGTGTATGGGTCCTGATGCTTCTGTTGAAGATGTGTTTCACACTCGTCTCGTCCTGATACACCAAATAAGCCGATTTAAAAACCGCACTTTAGTCATCGCCGACGTCGGGGCAGACGCCAGGGGCAGACCTTGCAAGTGCCCGCCCAGCAGTAACTCCACCGTTGCTACCGGTTCTTGTGGCCATGCGCGGATCATGGTGCCCAGCTATATTCAAAGAGGGGCGAACGTCACAGGCAACATATGTGTTCGCCCCCAAAACTTCACCTACTATGTGCCCGTTTCGACGTGTGACGATATTGGGCGATACGTGTGTCACGTAACCGCTCCGTACAATAATAAGATGGTTGTAGTAGAGAACTACCAGGACATATTCTTAGATTGTGAGTATTTCTTTTTAAACCTTTGGGTGTCAGTAGCGGGTTTAAGGCCCCGCCACACATGCCCGATTTTTGAGGCCGATTCACGGGCAGATTCGAATCGGTAGGTGATCGGGCCGGACTATAAAAACGTGTGCACTGCCACACATTTCCCGACTTTTTTAGCCGACCGGTTTGAACCGAGGATCAAAGTCGTACCTGTTTCTGCAAAATGGCTGCTAATTTTGACAGTGATGATGATGTGCTTGCATTATCAGCAGTTTTTCATCATATTCGGGAAGAGGCGTGCGAGACATCGGCACGGAAGGTGGTACTAATCTTCCGCCATTTTCAAACTGAAACTACGTGCTTTGCGAGACGCGCTCTGATTGGTTGAAGCTTACAAATGGGGCCGATTCGGATCGGAAAAAATAGAGCAGGTTCTAGACATCCGATTCCCAGCCGATTGGGATCGGATCGGATATATGACGTCATCCGATCGCAATCAGATCGGATTCGGCTTCAAAATCGGGGCACAACCGGCATGTGTGGCGGAGCCTTTAGTCTCGAAGATGTTGTTTACGGGAATCATCGCGATTACAACCGCTAGCGACACACAAAGGCTTAAAGTCTCACAAACATTTTATGATCGTTGAGCAGTCAATTGTGTATACTGTTGTGCAAAAGTAAAATTCCGATGCCTCAAATGATGTCGCTTTTTTGTCGCTCGTCTGTCAGTACATATGTACGTGTGGATGGGTGGATGGATGGATGGATGGATGGATGGATGGATGGATGGATGGATGGATGGATGGATGGATGGACGGATAGACGGACGGACGGATGGACAGAGGGACGGACGGATCGATGGATGGATTGTGCGAAAGCTAATGTCGCGTTGTAGTTATTTATGGATGTAAAGTATTTGCGTGTGACTGAAGAGTTTTTCGTTTATTGATTTATTGGTGTGTCTGTCGGTCAGTCCGATTATTCCTCCGCCTGCCCGCTCGTCGATCCGT
>BTPG01000003.1:107879260-107919260 GCA_036245525.1 Semisulcospira habei | reverse complement strand
TCCTAAACGACCTACTTCTCTCCACCGAATCGGGCAACATCTCCCTTCTTACGCTACTCGATCTCTCTGCCGCGTTCGACACTATAGACCACTCTATCCTCCTCCACTGCCTTCACCAGTCCTTTGGCATCACTGACTCTGCTCACTCCTGGTTTTTCTCCTACCTCCCCGACAGACAGCATCCGTCACCATCGACGGCGTCTCCTCCAACCCAGTCAGGCTTTCCTGCGGCGTTCCACAGGGGTTCGTCCTGGGCCCGGTCCTTTTCACACTCTACACCTCTCCCCTGTTCAACATCATCCAGTCTCACCACATACACCACCTCTACGCTGACGACTCACAACTACAAGACAACGACAAACTCGACAACACTCAGTCATTACTGACTCGCAAGGCTGACTGCTACGAAGACGTGAAAAACTGGATGACAGCAAAGAAGCTTAAACTGATCGACGACAAAACGGAAGCCATGGTAGTAGGCACTCGCCAGAAACTTTTCCAGCTTCCTCCCTCTCTCCACCTTCAACTCGACAGCACCCCCATCTCCCTCTCTGATTCGGCCAAGAACCTCGGCGTTATCATCGATTCCTCTCTTTCTATGACCAGCTTCGTCTCCGCCACGGCCCAGGCATGCTATTTCCACCTCCGCCGTATCAGTCAGATCAGAAAATACCTCACTACCGAAGCTGCCATCAAACTGGCTGTCTCTCTCATCTTATCTCGCATCGACTACTGCAACTGTCTCCTTTCCGGCCTCCCTCACTCTACCACTTTCACTCTCCAGCGCGTCCAGAACAATGCTGCCCGCCTCGTCCTCAGAA
This sequence comes from Semisulcospira habei, assembly GCA_036245525.1. Lineage (NCBI taxonomy): Eukaryota > Metazoa > Mollusca > Gastropoda > Semisulcospiridae > Semisulcospira > Semisulcospira habei. The sequence continues at coordinate 107,918,439 of BTPG01000003.1, read as the reverse complement.
AGAAAAATCCGATCACATCACTCCCTGCTCAAACTCCTTCACTGGCTCCCCATCCCCCAAAGCATCCAATACAAGATTCTGTCTCTCTGCTACAAATCCCTGAACAACCACGCTCCTACCTATCTCTCCAACTTACTTTACCCCTACACTCCTTCCCGCTCTCTCCGCTCCGCCTCCGACCCTCTCCGCCTCCTCATCCCCCTCACCAAACTCAGCACTTTCCGCCCCCGCTACTTCTCCGTCTACGGTCCATCCACCTGGAACACTCTCCCACTCTCTCTCCGTCAGAAACAGTCTCTCTCCTCCTTCCAGTCCGCCCTCAAAACTCACCTCTTTCAACAGTTCTAGCACTATACCACCACACTCCCCACCCCAAGCTGACTGTCGTAATGTATTTCGCTATTCGTGGTACGTGAGGCATTGTCTAAAGCGTGCGCATGCGTGCGCGAGTTGTGAGTGCGCGCTTAGAGTTATAATTATTATAAGATAAGCGCATTATAAATACCGTAATTATTATTATTATCATTAGAACGGTAGCGACCTTGCACAAATCTTCCAGTCTAATGTAGGTCAAATTTTACAACAATGTAGCAAAAATATGCGTCATTCTAGCTACACAACATTAATCGATCGCAATTCTCCATGCAAAAGAAACGAATCATGCTAAAAAGGTTCGTAATTCTTATCGAAAACAACTCAACTGAACACCGTATCTTCCTATGATCAACACACACATGCTCTAACAAAACTCACAACCACAAACGTAACAAGGTGGTAAACCTTAATAAATAACTAACTAACCAACCTACTAACTATAACTACCTTTACAAACAATGCCTAAGTAAGTAACTAATTAATTACCTAATTAAATAATTTCAACTAACTTTAAAACTAACTAACGAGTAGAAACTAACTAGTTACTTAGCAGAATAGAAACCAACCAACCAATATGTCAACCAACCAAATAAATAATGACTACCTATCTTAGTAATATACTAATGGTTTAACTAACTCACTGACTGACCGACTTATTGATTGGATAACAACTAACTAACTAATAATTAACTAACTAACTAAATAATGACACATAAATAATACACTAGCTAATTAGCAAACTCAATCACTGTTCACTAACTAACAAACGTCTTTTTTGCAGTCCTGGAAGTGGGAGTACGCTGAGAGCTATGACGTTGTAGACGTCGCCAGCTTCGATACCAGAACGCACAATGTGTCCGTTTCTAACAGCTTACGCGTGCCCGGACTATGTTATTTGCATCAGGTAAACCAACCAACTAAGCGATGGGAACACTCCCCTTGTGCGGTCGTGGTTCAAATTGCCCTTTCGTTTGCTGTCATCCCAGTGCGTAAAGGCCATCGGACCGCTGTCGCCCGCCGTTTTTCCGCGCACCGCTGTGCGCGGGCCAACGGCGGCCGTCGACGGTCCGATGGATTTTCGCGAGTTGGGACTTTATACTCTCTACTCTGTCGGGGCATGCGACATAAGCACACGTCTATTCAACTGAGATGCTAAGCACAAGTACACCATGCTAAGCATCTCATTTGAATAGAAGTGCGCTTGTGGCGTACTCCCCGATTTACTTATCATCTGACTAGAATTGCAGTGTGCATGATGGGTACAATGGTTCCAGAAAGCACCGCGCCGTAAGACTAGGACATAATGGTGTGGGGTTAGCGGTTATTTAAAAGTGGTCCTGAAAGGTTCTATGCGACCATGGTCACTCCGTTTCCTAACCCGGTATACACCTTCCACGGGACAATACCCACTTTTAGAAATGTTGACCTAAGGGCTCGACTCTCTGTATAAACGCTCTTTCAGATGTAATGCTCCTTTAATTTGGAATTCCTTTCCGACTGAGATGAGAAATGTCTCAACCCTTAGGCAGTTCAAAGCAAAGTTAAAACTTACTTTTTCTCGCAGACTTCCGTGATATATCTACGGTATTTTTGTAGACACCCTCTGCAGACTCTGTGTATGTGTGTGTGTGTGTGTGTGTGTGTGTGTGTGTGTGTGTGTACACACACGCACACACACATACACACACAGACACACACACACACACACACACACACACACACACATGCATACGCACACACGGCGCTTCGTACCAAATGTACGTTCAGCAGCGAGATGAGCGTAACTAGGCATGACGCAAATTTTATCTTGTTACTTTAGTTGTCAGAGGTTTAGGCCTGCCCGCCTTTGACATCACGGACATGCTATTAAATTCGCCCCCACCGTGACACATCCTAAAAGGTCCCTTCTATAAATAAAAGGGACTTTAAAATGTGCAAAAAATGACGTCGAAGAAAGATGTGGATCTCGGCGAGCCAAACAATGGAATGAAATTCTCAGGAAGCCTCGTTTTTACTAACTCACAAAAGCTGGTCAATACGTTTGCAGACTGACAACATTAAAATAATATACCATTTATAGCCAGTACCTTATGAATTATGTTAATAATAGTCCATTAATAGGGAATACCTAATGAATTGACATCTTGAATCTTGCTAATGATGATGCTAGTGATAGCGCTGGAGGTGATGTCTATTATAAAGTAGGGGCGGGTCTTTGGAGGGCGGGGGGGGGGGGGGAGGGGGCAGTGGGGGGGGGGGTTGAGGTGCCTATCCCTGATCACCACCCTGCCCCCCTCCCCCTTCCACCGATCCGCCTACGCCCCTCCCCTCAACCACCACCCCTCACCTCCTCGGAAATGTTGACGGGTTTTACAAACAAAACCCAGCTAAACATTCACACTTGAATGTGTTAATGTTAACCCCCTTTTTCACAGGCAGCCAACGGTATCGCAGACGACACCACTGGCTCCGTGCACACGAAGTTAACAGTTAACTCCTTCCCTGCCAGTGTACTGACGTACATTTTTGTTCTGAACTCTTGGTTCATTCAACGGCCAAACGCCAACACCGTCCGAGATACGAGGATACAGACTGGTCTCAGCAAGAGGCGTAGATCCTCGCGAGGATACATGTCTCCTGCACTTAGTTCAAGGGTGATGCCAGAATAGCTTGGCGCCTGTGGGCGCCAAGCTATTCTGGCATCACCCTTGAACTGTCTTCACTATTTTCTCGAAAGTAAAGAGATTAACTCATTAAAACAAAAGTTATCAATTTGTTATCAATTTGTTATCAATTTGTTATCAATGTGTTATCAAATTGTTTTCAATATATTACTAGATTGTTATATAGTGTTCGAAGTTACACCTCCGTTCTTAAGTCAGAATGACCATGATAGATCAATGGTAGTGTCGGAATAGTGTTGCCCTTACTGACACCACTCTTGAACTACCATGGTCGATCCACATCGTGACGTATCATGCCAGAGGTTTACTGTTTCAAGAGGCCATTCCCTATTTTGACTCTGACAGATGTCCACACTGGTTATTGACCCGGTGACTATGCGGTTAAAGGGGAAGACAATCCGCTGTGTCTTCGAGCCGTACAGGTACAACCCGGTGAGGTTCCCCTGTTTCGAATCCACGCGCGGTTACCACTGCTGCAAAAGTTACTCTTTCAAAACTGTGAATGATCCGGCAGGTGAGCTAAATAAGTTTATAAACATTTGCCTCCATCCCCTTTACTGCCGAAGAAAGGTAAAACCAAACCCAGGCTGCCACTGCAGGAGACACAGATCATCATGCGCCGGGCAGGCTCTGTGTCTCTTGCTGACACCACATTGATTCCACGCTCCTTTGGACGGCCCGAGCACTTTGGTGTTGAGTTCACACAGACTTCAGAAACTGTCAGCGACTTACTGACTGGTAATACCTAGTGCGCAAAGGCCATCGGGCCGATGTCATCCGCCGTTGGCCAACGGCGGCCGACGTTCCGATGGCCTTTTTGCGCACTAGTTAGTGGGTTGGCTAGTTCGGGGTTTAATGTCCACAACACCGGAGTGAAAATGGACGGTCCTAGCGGGCGGGTGTTCGGGGACAAGGACAATTACCGTACTATAGAGTACAACCTGAATACTGATCATTTCAGGCGCACTGCAAATGTGCCATTTTGACTTACTAGGACCTTCCAACTGACATGCTATTGAACAAGCCCGAGTTTTTTCCCCCTGGAATGCAAGCCCAGCTGCCAAGGCCGGGACAGGGAGTTGAACCCACGTGCACGACCTGGCTGTTCCCTTCGCTCCGACGCTTAACCGTTGGAGCTGTTTCGGACTCATATTCTCCTGACAGCGAAGGGGTTACTTTCATAAACATGTGACCTTTACACCATTCACTTCCGGTACACCCATCTTAAAGCGTCATAGATTCTCATCATTCCTAGCTCGGGGTAACATGAGAATTTGGCTGACGTCACCAAAACATCGCACACAAAAATAAACTTATAATATTTTATTATTTTTAAAACAAATTTAGGCGCCTCGTATCAATAGCTGCGGAAGTGTCGGATAGCGTTGTTGCCGGCGGGAACGCTATGCGACACTGTCGCAGCTATTGATCCCGGACGCCTTGAATTTAACCCCCATGTGCATACAGGCACCGGTGCCGGCTTGCACCAGGGGGAGACACGTGCATGAAATGATACACAGTCTACTTCGCATGGTCGGATCTAACAGAAGTGGGACGCGACAACACTTTGTCAGAAACCCCGACAGCAGTTCTTTCTATGTCAATTACTTCGCTTATAACAAACTTCGTATATAACAACAAGAAAAATAGACCGACCCGTTTTTGGGGGTGACATGTCAATCAGACTTAGCCTCTCCACCAATCAAAACGCAGTAGACCACGTGCTTTTCACTGCCAGGCAGACGGTACGGTATAGAAACTGATGTTTATGCTTGCGGGGCACGGACGAGCGTCAATGTTTCCATTTTTTTAAAGCCAATTTCGGCGGTATAGGAAAGCACTGTTGTTATGGGGAGTGTAAATCAGATCCCTGATACCCCAATACGTATTCAGGTGAAGAATTTTTCCGTTCGGCCCAAAGCCTTTATCACGACCGGCAGATACAAAAGAATACAAAAGAAAAGCTTGCTCAATTGAACCCTGAGAGAATCACAAGACATTACTACATATGCCCCAAAGTAAAATTTATATTTTTCCGTGTTTCATCATAGTAGACCGACTGACTCGATCGCTTGTACTTACATTTGGTCTGCTAACTTGGATCGTAGAGCTGTCAGTTGTGTGTGGCGCTTTCGTGCTAAATTGGCTCGCAGATGTAATCTGAACTGTCAGCTGTGTGTGAAGCTTTCATGTACGTACGGCTGAGTTAGTGAGAGAAACTTCACTGATGTAAACTGAGCAGACGTTTTTAGGGGGTGGGGTGGGGGGTGGGGGGGGGGGGCGTTTTTAGATAGACTTTAGAAAAGTGTACTGATTGCCTGCGCGAGAATTTCTTTTAGAGATTCAGTAGCGGGATATGCCCACATGTAGAAGTATAAGTTAGATCACTCATAATTTCAGACTGTAACACACATGGAAACTGATATTACCATCGGAAAGAGCGCATAAAAATGTGTAATCGTGCAACATTTCAAGGCTGTGCCTTTTATATTTTATTAAAAACCACAACTTCATTTTGGCGAAATAAGATGCCATAAAATGCCAACTTTGGGTCGAATAACAACACAATCTCTTGACTGACAACATCCCCATCGCTGTACTGATTAAACCCAATACTTAGTTTCTACTGATAATATTACAGTTCCAATAATGATATACCTTTTAGGGTATGCCATCCTAAAAATTGTAAAAATATCAACGTTGAATATCGCGCTTTACTATGCTAGCAGACTACACTCGCGTTCTTTCCGTAAAGCACGCATTGAGTTCTTGCCGGACCACGACTAAAGGGGCGGAGCCAAATAGAAAATGTGTCGGTCTAGGCGGGGCCCCTGGCGATTTGTTATATCCGAAATTCACTGTGTGTACATCCATTCATTTCTTACACGTTGACAGTCGGACCGACATGGCTTGTACGATGCAGATGTACAAAAGGGAAGTCACTCAACGCTGGGCAGAGAGTTAGAACCCTTCGACCACTTACTTACTGGCACCAATGACCCCCATACTTACGACATCAACGACCCCCATACTTTCGGCACCAACGACCCCCATACGTTCGGCACCAACGACCCCCATACGTATGGCAACAACGACCCTCATACTTATGGCACTAACGACCCCCATACTTACGGCATCAACGACCCCCATACTTACGGCATCAACGACCCCCATACATACGGCACCAACGACCCCCATACGTACGGCACCAACGACCCCCATACGTACGGCACCAACGACCCCCATACTTACGGCATCAACGACCCCCATACATACGGCACCAACGACCCCATACTTACGGCATCAACGACCCTCATACATACGGCACCAACGACCCCCAGACATACGGCACCAACGACCCCCATACTTACGACATCAACGACCCCCATACTTACGGCACCAACGACCCCATACGTACGGCACCACGACCCCATACGTACGGCACCAACGACCCCCATACTTACGGCATCAACGACCCCATACTTACGGCATCAACGACGCCATCTTACGGCACCAACGACCCCCATACTTACGGCACCAACAACCCCCATACTTACGGCACCAACGACCCCCATACATACGGCACCAACGACCCCCATACTTACGGCACCAACGACCCCCATACGTACGGCACCAACGACCCCCATACGTACGGCACCAAAGCCCCCATGCTTACGGCACCAACTCAACAAAGGAATAGGTTAATACGTTAAACGTTTAGGGCGTCACGTCGTTTGCCCATCATGAAGGTCATTTCAAAGACCCGGCACCGAATAAGGTCTTAACAAATTTTGAACCCAGCTGAATTCGAACGGAACCCGTGACCTGTTGCACGAGAGGCGAATGCTTCCCTAAAGGAACAGGCCAAGGAAACTACTATTGTCAGTTTGGTGACTAAAGGAGGGAATAGAGAGATCTAAACTGCTGGCAATTGGGTGTCATAAAAAGGGGACCACGATATCTAAATGTTTGTTGCCTTAGCCTTTTCACTGTCGAGACAACGTGATCATTATCCAACTGCAAGAGACATATATCCTCATGAGCTCAGGCGACTGAGGGGGGTCATGAGGTTCTATACCTCCTGTTGAGACCAGTTTGTGTCCATGTTTCTTGGACGGCTGTGTCTTTTGGTCGCAGAGCGAAAAAAGATTTCAGAAACAATGTATGCGTCCTTTGGCAGGGAAGGGGTTAGGATGGATGGAGAGATCTAACTAGGTGTGCTTTTGTCCAGTATGTAGTGGTTACGTATTCGCATTTTATTCTTTTAATGTTCATGAGGTGAAGGTCGCAGATCGAAAGCGAGGCTCAGCTGATACAGTTGACGTTATATTTTGAGTTTGACGTCACAGCAGGCCACGACTACTGCAAGAGACGTCGCATACACTTTAGAACAATAACAAAATGAAGAAATTGGCCAAGAAAGGCGCCAAATGAAAGTAGATAGCAGCGACCAAGGCAAGCCTCGCTTCCGCTCGCATGACCTTTGACCGCGCAGCTCCTTAAAGAATAATGAATTGACTCTCATTTCAAGAAACTAGCTCGCTTAATCGTGTCTTCGGACAGTCGACCGGCGACCATGCGAGCGTAGGACTAAATGCAGGCGTGGTTGCTGGAGTTACTGTTGGTGTGCTTGCCCTGGTTGCTGCTGTCGTAGGAGGGATTCTGTACTCCAGGGGAAAGCTACCCGTGGGTGCGTGCGCTCTCAACTTTACATGTTTTCACATGACGAAATGTTAGGCTTCGCGTCATGACAAGTTCGAGAAAACAAAACAAATCATGACGCGAAGCTCATCATAGCGTGTTACGTTATTGCCTTCGCTGACATGACTGACGCGAAGCTCATCATGACGTCATGTTACTTTACTGCAGTGGCTGGCTGACTGACTAATTGTGCGACCTGCTGGCTGACTGACTAGTTTACTGAGTGAGTGAGTGAGTGAGTGAGTGAGTGAGTGAGTGAGTGAGTGAGTGAGTGAGTGAGTGAGTGAGTGAGTGAGTGAGTGAGTGAGTGAGTGATCGATCGATCGATTGACTATTACTTATCTTTCTGCAGTCTCTAGGAAGGCCAAAGCCGACGAGCCCCACGAGTGCCCTGAAGTCGTCGACCTAACAAGCCTCTCCGAGCCTCCTAATGAAGCCAACGCAGGTCAGCCTTCGACAGACCGGGCCGCGCCCTCTCATCCCTTGCAGGTCAAGGCCAACGCAAACGAGGACAGGCACGCAGATGCGGATACGGGCAACGAGGAAACCCTTTAACCCTTTGGGTGCCAGCTAACGCAGACTGTTTCTGCAATCTTCGTTTATTCAACACCACAAGACCCGAGATGTCCCAGGCACGTGGACGCAAAGTGGTGTCAGCAAGAGGTATAGATCTTCATGAACCGCCCCCCCCCCCTCCCCCCCCCTACAAATGCGGCGGCTCATGAGGATCTATATCCTCTTGCAGTTGGGTGGTGTTCAAATTCAAAATGTCTCGGCAGTAAACGGGTTACAGCAGACGATACGCCGAAAGAATGGTGAGGTGACGTGTTCAACGAACGACTGCCAACAATGACGAGAGCGAAGTCACTGTGAAGAACCCACAGTCACCGCACGTAGAAGATAGGCACAAGCTTTAGCATGTAACTCATTCTACCCCATCATCTAAATCTTCAAATTTTGCCGTTGTCCTCTGAAGACTGCATTGCAGTGCAGGACACAGATCGACCATGAGAGTTCAAGGGTGGTGCCAGAATAGCTTGGCGCCCATAGGCGCCAAGCTATTCTGGCATCACCCTTGAACTATCATGGTCGATCTTTATCTTGCTGTGGTGCGTCTGGGGTAGAATGAGTTAAGCAAACACTCCAGACAACTCATACAGACACAGTTCCTCATGAGCTCGGGGGGCTCATGAGGATCTATGCTCTCTGTTGATGTTTGTAGTCTTGTCTGTGCTTATGGTACACGCTAGTTACCCGCCGTGGCTTGGCTCTCGTGTTTTGGCTCACATGTGAAGCAAAAGTGAGTCTATCTTCCGGGCCAGTGGTCGTCCGTCCGGCGGCGTCCAGAGTCCGTCGTCCGTGGTAACTTTTAACTTTAGCATTGTCACGGAGCCACCTTCTTCAAATTTGTTTCAAGATATCTTGTGGCAAGACCTTTCTTAGAATACCAATTTCATTGACCTGTCTTAAAGGTCAAGGCCAAAGGGGATCAGGAAATAGGTGAAACAATATTCTGACAAAATTTGTGTTTTCTCAAATACTATTCACAACTTTAAACACAAACTTGGTAAGATCATTCTTTGCAAACTGATTTTGATAACTTCTGGGAAAGGACAACGACTCAGAAGAGATCAGGAAATAGGTCAAAAATAGCCTTATTTTGACAAAAGATGTGTTTTTTTTTCTCAAATACTTTCATATCTTCAAACCCAAAATTGGTACAGATATACCTAATTGTAAGACCTTCATGTGCATATTAATTTGGATGACCCCTCAAAGGTCAAGGGTCACACGAGCTCAGGAAATTGGTCACAAATAGCTATTTCTTGACACAATATGTTTTCTTCTCCAATACTATTTATGACGTCAAACCCAAACGTGATCCAGAGATGTCTTATGGTAATGCCTTTGTATACATGCTAATTTGGACGACCTCGGAAAGGTCAAGGGTCACAAGAAATCGGCAAATGATTTGGGAAAAGTAGAATTTTAGCTTTTGTCAGCACAGCTTTCTATGTATACAATTTTATGTCACTACTGGCAAAAGTCAAGGGTTATGTGAGATTGAAAAAAAAGTGTGTAAAACGCATAAAGTTTGAAAACACATCGCAGGTACAAAGCCAACCCTTTACTTACGTTAAAACTTGGTTGTTCATGCACCTAAGCCCTAAGGGCTTTGCCATTCTTGTTTGTTGATACACGTTCGTTGTGAATGAAACCTCACTAATAACATAATAATGATCTCTAATGACATAATAATGAAAACAACACCAAAAACAACGACAATGAAGGAACAACAACCCCTTCAACAATTTGTTTTAAAATGTCATAAAAAACAACAACATAAAATAAACAAACAATAAAAAAAAAACCACATCAACAACCATTATTTTGTGTACCAGAATTCATTTATAAGCATCATGTCGAGTGTGATGTATTCGCCTTTCAATGGTAGAGAGTGCAGTGACGGGCAGAATCAATTTAACAGCATGTTTCTTTAGAGAATTTTAGCCGCCACTTAACATGTCCATCTCCCCTCCCCCTCCACCCCCCCCCCCTCCCCGCCCCCCCCCCCCCAAAAAAAAAAAAAAAAAAAAAGAAAGTTTTGTGAGCAAGAGCTTTTCACAAGTTTTATTTCATAGTATTGTAAGTACTGTCAAATATACTGCAAATTGTACCAGACTTATAACGATTGGCAGTTGTGTACAGTTTTAACCGCAGTTCGATTGGTAACATTCAAATTTCTGCGACCGTTAAAATAAGTTATGATAACTCTTACAGACACTTTTCCGTTATATCAGGATTGCAGCCAACCCATATTATATGGAACGAAAATGCGTTTTGCTAGAATTGAATGCCAATGTGAGTGTATGTAAATGGTACACATGTTTTCTTTGTTTGTCCGTCGGCCTGCCTGTTGCCGGCCGTTATTAAGGTCACACTATTATTTGACGGCGTTAAACGTTAACTCATTCGCGGGAAGCCGCAACCGGATGCGCGGCTTACGCCGCGCAACCGGATTCGGCTGGCCGCGAATGAGTTAATGCAGGCGTTTTACCTGAGAGTGGTTCAACCACGTACTTTAAATTTGGCATGGTGATAGTCGATTGTAAGACCTGTTTATACGCCCCAAACGGAATGACGTTCTTGAAAGGTGAAGGTCGCGAGAGGTCAATCGCTATACGACATATAACTAAAACATACTTTAGTCAAACGTATCCCAATCTTGATCATTATGGCAAATGGTTAGGTCTAACTAAGCACACAGTAAGTGTATTACATTACTTGCCTATATTTACATGCTTTAGTGACCTTTGTTCAAAGGTATGATGTTAGAAAATGCCAGTAACAGTGATGAATAAATTTAGAAAAAGAAATCAACATTATCTGACTTAACTTTCGACACTTTACAGCCGGTGGTGGCGTATTCATTCTTGTTGACAATACTGGTAGACGACTCAACTTACATAATATAATTTTTTTTTCCTCTCTCATTACATAGGGTGAGAAGTGCTTATACTGGATTAAACGCGTCTGAATTTGTGTGATCGTGTATTCTTCCTTTTGCTTTTCTTGTTCGTGCCATTTTCTTTTCTCAACCAAGAAAAATCGATTTAGATGAACGCCAAGCTGCCGATTGTCCCTTTGTTAAATACCTACAGTTCAACCAAAAGTAGGCATTTCATAAAATTTACCGAACTGTTGTTACCCTTGACCTTTTCCGAAGGGTCATCTAAATCAGTATGCACAGATTGGTCCTACCCCAGCAGGTATCTCTGTAGCAAGTTTGTGTTTGAATTTGTAAATAGTAATTGAAAAAAAAAATTCTTGTGAAAATATGGCTATTTTGACCTATTTTCTGAGCTCTTCGACCCTTGAATTTGCAGACGGGTCATCCAAGTTAGTATGCATAGATAGGTCTTACCATCAGGTATCTCTGTTGAAAGTATGGGTTTAACGTTGTGAATAATATTTTAGAAAAAAAAAATCTTTTGTCAAAATACGGCTATATGAAAGCAATATGATGCCATACTCTTGTTCATAATTTCTTTCACGCCTCATTCTGCAGTACACATGTAGAGAGGTTGACGCTTAACTCATTCAGCCCAACGACCGTATTTTCCAAATTTTGGAGGCGTCATCTAATGACTATGCACCAGTTGCAGGAGATGGATCCAACATGATAATTCAAGGGCAGTGCCAGATTAACTTGGCGCTGACAGGCGCTAAGCTAATCTGGCACTACCCTTGAATTATCATGGTCGACCCATCTTCTGCAGTAGGGCGTTGGGTCTGAATGAGTTAATAGTGATGTGCGCTTCACAACGTGCCCAGTACGGAGGAGGCTCAGTCATGGTCTGAGCAGGCTTCAGCTGGGAAGGCAGGACCCCCCTCCACGTCATCAGAGGCACCCTGACTGGCCTGCGCTATCGGGACGAGATTGTGCAGCCCCTCATCCAGCCAGCTCTAAGCCATAGACGACAATGCTGTTCTGCCAGACGACAACGCTCGACCTCATCGCGCCCGTGTGGTGGATGAGTACCTTGAGCAACGGGGCATCATGAGGATGGAGTGGCCAGCTCAGTCACTGGTACTGTGTCAGAGACTACCAGCACAGTATGCAGTCACCAGTACTGTAGTCAGTACAGGAGGCTAAAGGCACATTATGCAGCCATTGGTATGTACAACAGTACAAGAAGATAGCAGCACAGTGTGCAGCCATTTGTACTGTACAACAGTAATGGAAGATAGCAGCATAGTATGCAGCCATCCCTACACTACAAAAGTACTGGGCGATAGCAGCACAGCATGCAGCCACAGGTGCTGTAAATAGTACCAGAAGCTATCAGCACAGTATGCAGCCAATTTTACTGTAAACAGTACCAGAAGCTATCCAGCACAGTATGCAGCCACTTTTACTGTAAACAGTACCAGAAGCTATCAGCACAGTATGCAGCCACTTTTACTGTAAACAGTACCAGAAGCTATCCAGCACAGTATGCAGCCACTTTTACTGTAAACAGTACCAGAAGCTGTCCAGCACAGTATGCAGCCACTTTTACTGTAAACAGTACCAGAAGCTATCAGCACAGTATGCAGCCAATTTTACTGTAAACAGTACCAGAAGCTATCCAGCACAGTATGCAGCCACTTTTACTGTAAACAGTACCAGAAGCTATCAGCACAGTATGCAGCCACTTTTACTGTAAACAGTACCAGAAGCTATCAGGACAGTATGCAGCCACCTGTAATGAAAAGGACCAAGGAGCTATCAGCACATATGCAGTCACCTGTGTTAAACACAGTACATGGAGCTAAAAGAACGTTATTCCGCCACTTGTACTGAAAACAGTACAAGGAGGTATCAGCACATTATGCAGCCACTGATGCGGTAAACAGTAGTAATGCACATGGTTGCATGCGATGAGCCATGGAAAAATGTCCAAACATTCTCCACACATCCGTCACATATTATATCTACAAGCTCAGTTACAATTTTGTTTTAATACTTATCATCCCCAGAATCGAATCCGGGGAAAAAAAATCCCGTTAATGAGGCATGTGTCGCTGCCCAGGATGTCGGCGACAATATCAGTGAGCCATGGTTCGGGTTATGGTGGTCTTCCGCCGGTTTGGGGGATTTTCCTCTTAGACAAGGACTTCTTGGCATCTGATGCCATGCGTTGCCACTGTAACAGTATTATTAATGAAAGAGATTTCTTGTTTATGTCATGACCATGCCACAAAGCGTCCCAGTTAGTGTTAGAATTAGGTGTACTATCATAGGTTATCATACCTTTCGTGTAATTTTCTGTGCATGATTTGTGAGGTAAATACTATGTGATGTGGAACACCGATTAATCCATGCGCAGGTTGCTGATCACAATACTGTGTCATTGTGCGAAACATGGCATTTCAGGAACTCCCATTCATCATTTATCCCTCGTACGTCAGTTTATTTTGTTAAGTACAGGTCAGACTCGATATGTCGCAGTTCCTGGAGTGCATAATACTGCGATCGTGTTCTTTTCGTTCACATTATTTTGCGGTTATATGGCTGGTGGGGGGTGGGGGGGGGGCGCGGGGGGGGGGGGGGAGGAGGAGGAGGAGCTGTTAGTCTAAAGGGGAAAACAACAGGAAGCAGATATTAATATTTGTCAGGTTTTAAGAGGAGGAGGGGGTGGAGTGAGGCACGGTCTCAACTCCTGACTGGCTGTCAAAGTCGGTTCTCGAGAAACGTGCGACGCATTTCACGTCGGAGCCGAAGTAGATGCAACTGCTAGACTGGCAGCCGATGACAGTGTATCTCACCGTCTCAACAGTGAACAACGTCCAGCTGTAAAGTAAAGTGAAGCCTCGGCTTTCAGTGTTCTTCGTGTCTGTCTCCCAGTGCCCTTCCTGCGTTGTTTCCGGCATGTAGCAGAGGTCCTTCAGGGCACAGTGTCAATAACTTTCACTCGCCCAGTTAGCTGAACACCCTAATCGCTGAGTGTAGTAACAGACGTTCATTACTGTGTCTACTGCCCGCATGATTTACATGGGCCCTCCTGACGTGGGGGAATCCATTCGCTGTTCAGTGTAAAGCGAGGTGCGATCATGTGTCATAATTTTAGCAGATATAGCGCGTGGCAAACGCGGTCGCTCATATCTACGCTATTTATGGAGTCCGACCTGCAGATGTGAACAGCAAAAGCAGAGGCGTAGGAATATATTTTTCATGGGGAAAAGCACATGCAAATAGCTGTGGACTCACCTTTCCTTTGCAGTCTGCCACTGATCATCCAGCGAAGCTGCAAGCGTTTACAGCATTGGCTATCTCCGCCCAGGCATCCTGTTTGTTGCGATTCGTTATAGATAATTTAAATGTTGACTGTAAAATGGTTTTTTTTTCTTCCATATTCCTCCAGCAGGACTGCTTCTTCTGCCGATGAAAAATTGTTTTTTCAACTTTTTTTTGTGTGGAAATATTCTCAGCCGGACTTGAAGAGGCCATCTTGGAAAGGAACTGACGTGTTTTGACGCAATATATTTAACTTTAATAATAAAGTACTCTTATCTTATTATTATTAACTGACGTCAATCGTGTAGGTGTTACTCTTTATTTTTCCGAACTTTCAGTTCGTCAGCTATTGTTTCACGTCATACCTTCAGTTGCATCCTCATTGTCAGCGGAAATACGTTTCAAATTGTGTAAATTGTTTGTATACATAATCTGAACAGGCCTAAATATTAATACATTGTGGTGCAACCGTCTTTGCTGATCGTTTTCCTTTTTATCATTGTGATTTGCTCTCCATACTAGTCATTGTAAAGCTTTACTGCAAATGAACTATTCCAGGAACTCCCTCTCAGTTTATTTATATATTGGTGACGTAGTGCGGTAGACAGTTTTTAGCTAAAACGTTTGTTAACCTTTTTTTTTTTTAGAAACGTGTCGTGCATCAGTTTTAAAAGTGTTTTAAAAACCCCTGTTAACTAAAACGATTTTAACTTTAAAATGCTTTTAATTTAGACGGCTGTCAAGCATCCGGCCCCTGGTGTCGAAATAAAATGGGCAAGGCGATGGTAAAGTAAATGGAAATAAATGTGACAAACCTTTAATAAGACGTCAAAATGTACAAAGCGACTTTGCACGTTCACTTTTCTTGGGGGAAAAAAACAAACAAGCTACGTAGAACAAATCGAAAAAAACTCGTTTGCACTCTGAAATTCACGACTACGAGTCCGCGAGCATCTTGTATCATATGACGATTACGTGATTTGGGATACCTTATTGTTGAGTAACTACATTTGACCTGAAGGCATGGGGTTGTTTTTGTTTTGTTTTGTTTGTTTCTTCTCTTAATATATTTAAGTGTGGAAATATACATTAGAAATAAACAAAATGGGATGAACCATATCCTACAAAGTCCTTTCTATATGAGAGCTGTCTTTGCTGTCACGGGTCTCTACCTTTTGTCATTGACTTGATTCTGATATTGAAATATCTCCTTCTGAAAAATCCTCGCAGATGTGCTAATGCGTCATAGTGTATACGCGTGATTGGTTTGTCAAACGTCATTTGTGATGACGTTGGTTTTTTTTTGTTTGTTTTGTTTTTTTAGCGTAATTTTATATTTAAAGTGATATGAGATTCTCTTTCGCTTCAAGACTTGGGGAAAATGGTGATAAAAACTAGAATTTTACGGTACAATTTCAGTCTTGCTATAATTTGTGTGAAATCAGGTTGACTTTACCTAGCTACATGCATAAGTTCACCTGAAAGCTCTTATGAAAGCGCGTCGATGTGTGTGTGTGTGTGTGTGTGTGTGTGTGTGTGTGTGTGTGTGTGTGTGTGTGTGTGTGTGTGTGTGTGTGTGCATGTGCGTGCGTGCATGCGCGCTGCAAACATCTTCAAGAGGCATGCGCTTTCCGGGCATTTGATGATCTATGCCTCTTGGAGATGCGCGCATAATTATGTGTCATTGGTTAGTCAAACGTCATTTGTCATGACGTATTTTTTTGTTTTTACGTAATTTTATATTTAACGTGTTATGAGTTTCGCTTTCGCTTCAAGACTTGCGAAAATAGTGACAAAACTAGAATTTCACGGTACAATTTCAGTCTTGCTATAATTTGTACGAAATCCGGTTGACTTTACCTAGCTACATGCTATACGAAGTACACCTGCATGCTCTTCTGAAAGCACGTCGATGCGTGTGTATGTGTGTGCTTGAGTGCATGCGCGCGCTCAAAACATTCTCAAAAGCATAGATGTTCATGCGCCCCCGGACACATGTGGCTCTATGCTTCTTGGAGATGCTCGCATATGTGTGTGTGTGTGTGTGAGAGAGAGAGAGAGAGAGACTGACTGAAACTTTATTTATCAAGGATTGAGATATTAGGCGCACAGGCTTCTTCCATCGCCTTGCACATCTACGCATAATAACAGCAAGCTACATTAAACCACAACAACATCGACTGAATTAATGCGATCGACACACTACAACGCAACTGATTACAAAACACAGGTACCATACGAGAGTTGCACGTGTCTAATACCGTTTGCGGAGCCCTCCCAGACTCCCACCGGGGGCACGCCACAAATACTTTCACCGAATGACTAAGCACATCGTTGAATAACTGGCACGGCACTGCATCCCCGACCGGTATACGGAGCCCTCACAAACGGCACGTGACGCAATGGTATAATAAAATATGTTGCATAAAAGAAATAAAATATATTAGAAAGAGAGAGAGAGAGAGAGAGTGAGAGAGCGAGAGAGAGAGAGATGATGATGATGATGATGATGATGAAACTTTATTTACCAACGGTAAAAAGTTTGGACAGAAACAACTTGTCATTTTACAAACTTGCTGTTGCTAACATCTACAACATAAAATAGGTTAAATAATAATAATAATAATAATAATAATAATAATAATAATAATAATAATAATAATAATAATAATAATAATAATAAAGAATTATATTTACACACATTATTTCATGCAACAATAATATTTAAAAAATAATAATAAATAAAAACAAAATAATAATAAAAATAGAAAAAGTATTTACACAAGATAATAGTAACCTTCAACATTCATCTTATACCACACACACACACACACACACACACACACACACACACACACACACACACACACACACACACACACACACACACACACACACACACACACACACACTATACATAAATGAATGTATTACATGAAAGTATTAACCATCAGGATTTGTTTAAATAAATGCCCAGTGATGTTATGTTTGGCTCATCAGGTAATCGAAAAGTTTCGTTTTAAAGATTCCAAGCGAGGCTATAGTCTTCAAGTGTGCAGGAATAGTGTTCCATACAAACTGTCCAGAAAATGATAAACTAGTTTTAAAGATGTCAATTCTAGGCAGAGGTAAGGGTAAAGTTTTGTTCCTTGAGGTCCGTGAGAGAGAGAGAGAGAGAGAGAGAGAGAGAGAGAGAGAGAGAGAGAGAGAGAGAGAGAGAGAGAGAGAGAGAGAGAGAGAGAGAGAGAGAGAGAGAGAGAGAGAGAGAGAGAGAGAGAGAGAGAGAATTACGTCATATTTAGAGTATCAGTGTCTGCGTGGTGACGGAGTTGCTTCTTTTACGTCTGACTTTCTCTAGAAGGTAATTTTTTATTTTTTTTTACTGTTTTAATTATTTTCTGAAAAGAATTAACTTTTACAAATGAAGTTGATAGGACAGAAACTGGCTAACGAATTCTTCCAATGTCTCTGTCCAAACTAGCTATATGCAAAAGTTCAAGTAAATAAGACAAAAATTACGGACTGTAATCTGGGTGAACCGAATTCATATTAAACGGTTGTTTTGATTGATATATAGTGCATACTGTAACTGAATACAGAAACAATGAGACCCGTGTAAACTACTGATCAGTGAACAGGGCTGCGGCAGTGTTGGTTTCGTCTGCAGGCGTACTGGAAACAAAATGTGCTACAGAAAAATGCCTCCATCCTCCGGGGGTTTAATCCTGATTCGAATGAAGAGGGCGTGTCAACCAAACGCAAGTGAATCTTTATCAACCCGGGTTGAATTTTACTCAGTTTCAACCCGGGTTGCAAGTGTAAGCAGCCTCACTGTCCACGCACCACCCCGGGTTGTACTCGGGGTCATCCCGGGTTGATGTGCAAGTGTAACCGACCTCAATAGTGATCTGCTTTCTGTTCAATACCTTTGCGGTCGAATAATCAATGACCGGCGTTGAATGAGGTAATGTCGTTCTGGCCACTGTCCAGTCATCGGTGTAATTTACCATGCCCACAGATCTAAATTTTCAAGTCACAGAATTGTGACCTTTTTTTAAAGTGTGATTCTGCTTTGGAGTTACTTCACTTGAATTAACTCATTCTACCCCAACACCGAAATCTTTAAATGTTGCCGTTGTCCTCTGAAGACTGCATTGCAGTGCAGGACACAGATCGACCATGATAGTTCAAGGGTGATGCCAGAATAGCTTGGCGCCCATAGGCGCCAAGCTATTCTGGCATCACCCTTGAACTATCATGGTCGATCCTTATCTTCCGGTGGTGTGTCTGGGGTAGAATGAGTTAACCCTTTGCGGATTTTGTCGCGATGACCAATACAGGAATCATCTCGACAAACCCGCTACCGAGACCCAACGATTCCTTGCCACTGTAAGGACATTTTCGTTTCTGAAATCTGTGCTCATTCAACGACCAAAGCGAAAACCGCCCAGGCAACGTGGTTACAAACTGGATGAGGTAAGCCACCCAGCACGTTGACTACTCCTAACCCCTTTACTGCGACTGGTCGTACATTGAACGTCTGAAATCTGCGTAAATCCAAGGCGAAAAGGGCGCCAGCCATCCCATGAGTAACGGAAGCAAAGTGGTTGTAGCTATTGCGGAGGCTCATGAGGATATATGCCTCTTGCAGATGGGCCGTGTTTCGGGTAGATGCTAAGTTTTTAACCTGACCTGTTTCTTCCACTTCGTGCGCCGGTTCTGGTACCATGTCTTGACCTGTATCTGGGAGAGACCCAGAGACTCTGATTGCTACAAACGGTCTTGTGTAGACAGGTACTTCTGGGTGTCAAAGCGCTTCTCCAGGCCCAACAAGTGTGGACGAGAATCGTCACCATCACTTTCGTTTTCATCATCATAATCACCATCGCCACCATTGCCGTTTTCATCACTGGCATCATTGTCATTATCTTTACCGTTGTTATCATTGTCATGTTAGTGTGCTTTCTTTATCATTGTCATCAAAAGCATTCGGCGTCGTCGTTGTCGTCTTTGTCATAATCGTCATTGTCATCATCATCATCATAGTCGTTTGTAATCATCTTTGTCGTCGTCGTAGCTATCGTCGTTGCCGTCGTCATTGTCATCAGTATCTGTAGCAACATTAACATCATCACCGTTATTCATCGCCATCGTTATTACCACCATCCACCTCTTCATCCTCATCGTCAAAGCACAGAATGGATCGAAGCTACGTATTACGCCTTTGGCTGTCGGTAGCGGCCTTTGTCGTGATGATTCCTGCAAAAACATCAGAATAAAACTTCCAAACCATTGGCTGTGTGTAGCGGTTTTTGTCGCGATGATTCCTTCAGGAATCATCACGACAAAAAACGCTATCGACAGCCAAAGGGTCGAACATGCTTAAGAAATCTAAACCTTATCAACCTCAACCGCAAAAGGTATAGATCTTCACGCCTACCCCCCCCCCCCTCTCCCCCCACCCCCACCCCATCCCTGAAGTATGCTAAAGTCATGAAGATCTATACCTCGCAAAGACGGGTAGTATTTGTTTCACCCAATGCCTCGAGGTCCGTTTGTTGTGAGCTGGGGGGGGGGGGGGGGGGAGGGGGGAGGGGGGAGAGAGAGAGAGAGATGGAGGGGGGGGGGGGAGGGGAGGTTGTCAGTGTTGGAGTTAAGAGTCGAGGGCCTTGAACATAAGAATCTTGATTGTCGTCGAGCAAGACGCAACCAAATCGAGTCGGTGGGGCTGTCATTTCAACGTTACCATCTAAAAATAGATAATGCCACGTGAAGCGACCCAGGGGACCTAAGAAAGTTAAGTGCTTTTGTCCAGCAGGTCCCGATCCACTTGCTAGTGATCCGCTAGCTACTTAACTTTGTTTGGTGAGATGCGCTTTTAGGCTGGGCCTTTTTGCGTCCAATGTGACGTCAAATTCCTTATTACGTCACCGTAGCACACTCTTGCCTTCCAAATAAAACTAATGTATTTTACGTCTATCTTAGCTATCGTTATCACAAGGAGTCATATTGTTCACCGTTTTCTGGAACCCAGATACAGTTAGTAGGCTTACTGGAGATCTATGGAAGCGCTCTCATTTGTGTCTAAGTCTACTGACGTGAAATAACGCCAGTCGTCCTCACAACACAATCCAGACAGAAGCGGCATATCTTCAACCTGTTGTGAAACGGGTAAGTCAAATGAAATTACAACAACAAAGAAACAAAAACGCTAAAGTGTGTTAGTTTCTTTGTTATTGTAATTTCATCCACTATAGAAATACCGTATATTTTGTAGAAATTCATTTAAACTGCCTAGAACAACAACGATAAGATAATGCTTACTATAATGGCTGACAACATAAATCTGTTACTATCATTGTACTAGACGTATGCTGACAAGCATAGTTTACTATGTTAACTCTGTCCAGACCAAAATTGTAACTGCTAGGCGTGTAATGTTCAAAGTACTTCCCAACAAAATAACAAAGTACACCAACATGTATTTAGTTTACGGGTTTTAAAGTACAATAGCCCATTTCTGTCTGTATTTCTATATTGAAAATCATCATCATCATGTCCACTTGTAGTGCGCGCGACCTACCTGTTGGCTAGCATTCTCTTGGCGCAGTGTCAGGCTCAGGAGAAAAGAGACCCAAAGAACAAGGGGAGAAGAAAAAAAGCCATCTGCGTTTGACAGAGTGTCAAAAAGAAAAATCCAGACCAAAAAGGTGAATACCAGGCGTGTAAAATGCAGAGAAGAATCCAACAGAGAAAGAAACACGCTTAGAAAAGACACAACACAGGTCAGCCGGTATATATTTATTTTACAGCGAAGAAGCAAAGTGGCCCAGATCTCCCAGGCTAACCTTCACGTCTTTTTCAAAATAGAGTTGCGGACAGGAGTGAAATTCATGCACACTGACGAGCAAAAAAAATGTGACCCCTTTGGAATCATCGGAAACACTTTAGTAACTTTGCTTCTTCGCTAAAAAAAACAAGCAGCGACTGAGTTGTTTATTTAATGTACTTAATTGTTTGTGTATTTTGGCAAAGGATATTCACCCGAAATGTTAATAAACTGCGTAGTAACTGCCTTTTCGAAGCGTGTTTCTTTCTCCGTTGGGTTCTTCTCCGTGAAAAAGAAAATCGTGGCAGCTGATGCAGTCTGTGTTTCTGCAACCATCGTTAATTTAACGAACACACACACACACACACACACACACACACACACACACACACACACACACACACACACACACACACACACACGCACACAAGAAACCACCCCACCCCACCCCACCCCCCACCCCCTGCCAAAAAAGAAAGAAAGAAAAATCTCTCGAGAACATGGATTACAAATTATGTCAGCAAGAGGCTCGAGGATCTATACCTTTTGCCGTTTGGTGTTGTTCACATTTTCTCGGCACTAAACAGGTTGGCCGCTGAAGAGATGTTTTGGTGCTTTTGGAAAATTCATTTTTTTTCGGGTAGGTTGTCCAAAGGCGTGGGTGCAGCAGTTTTAAAAGCCCTGGGACCCGACGTGCGTCACACTAGGAACCTTTGACGCCTTTTTCAATGACGATCTAACGAAATTCGACATTTGTGAAATGTTCGGAAACACCACAAATGTAATGTCTCATTTCTTTTGCTCGTCGGTATATTTATTGTCTTTTTATTTAATAAGGCACGAAGTAATAATGTTTGGCTAACGTGCGAAGCAAAAGTGAGTATATGTTCAGGGCCAGTGATCGGCCGTCCGTCGTTCGTTAGCCGTCGTCCGTCCGCCGTCGTCTGTAGTCCCTGGTCAAAATTAACGTTAGCATTTTATCGGAGACCATATTCATGCCACAGTCTTCAAAATTGGCCCAAAGATACTTTGTGGCAAGATCTTTTTAATCAAACGCATTTTATTGACCTTTAAAAAAAGGTCAAGGCCACAGGAGATCAGGAAATAGGTCAAACGTTGACTTATTTTGACAAAAATCGATATTTACTCAGATATTATTCAGAACTCTAAACCCAAACCTGAAATCATGATACCTGATGGTAACACTTTTCAGTGCATACTGATTTTGTTGACACATCGAAAAGGCCAAGGTCACAAAAACTCTGGAAATATATTTAAAGAAAATGACAATTTTTTTCTTCTGAAATACTATTAACCACTTCAAACTCAAACTTG
Organism: Semisulcospira habei; assembly: GCA_036245525.1. Lineage (NCBI taxonomy): Eukaryota > Metazoa > Mollusca > Gastropoda > Semisulcospiridae > Semisulcospira > Semisulcospira habei. Next base: position 107,895,734 of record BTPG01000003.1, on the reverse strand, counting down.
GTACAGAGATACCTAAAAGTAAGGTCTTCTTGTGCATACTAATTTGGATGACCTCTTGGAAAGATCAAAGGTCACAGGAGATCAGGAAATAGGTCATAAATAGCAATTGTGCATGCTAACTTGTATGACCTCTTTGAAAAGTCAAAGGTCACAGGAGATCAGCAAATGATGTGAAATGTCTATACGTCTATTTTTGTGTGTAGAATTTTAGTTTTATCAGGATTTTGCAAAACATTTCAACCAAATTTGGCAGAAAGGTAGCTGATGATAGACCTTTCTATAGACACTAATTTGGTTCACTACCTGTACTATAAAAAGTGAAGGGTCATTCAAGGTTAACAAAAGGGAGAATGCGTAAATTTTGAGAAAACATGGATCTCGCGGGTACAAATGCCAACCCCTTCGTTATGTATGTTTGAACACTTCCTTATTTCAGCGACCTGTTGGAAGGTCAAGATCACGAGGTCATTAATTATATAGATTGGTCTTGCACGTGAGCCTTGATGGCTTTGGTATTCTTGTTTATTATGTTTTATGGCTATTTTCTCTTTTCTAAGAAGCCCTCGCAGAGAGGGCGTAAATTTGTGCAAAGAATAAAAGTGTAACTCCTTATATATATATATATATATATATATATATATATATATATATATATATATATATATATATATATATATATATGTATACATATGTATATATATATATATATATATATATATATATATATATATATATATATATATGTATACATATGTATATATATATATATATATACTATATATATATATATATATATATATATATATATATATATATATATATATATATATATATATATATATATATATATATATATATATATATATATATATATACATATGTATACATATATATATATATATCAATCTGATGATGATGATGATAATGATATCCATATATATATATATATATATATATATATATATATATATATATATATATATATATATATATACATTATATATATATATATATATATATATATATATATATATATATATATATATATATATATATATACATATACATATATATATATATATATATATATATATATATATATATATATATATATATATATATATATATATATATATATATATATATATATATGGACATCATTATCATCATCATCATCATCATCATCATCATCAGATTGTGAAACAGAAAACACTGCATTTAAGCGCTGAAGAGATGTCTTGAGGCTCTTGCGCAATGAATGTGGAGACACGTCTGCATCACACTGGGAACCTTGACGTCTTTCGAAAATAGACGTGCAGACATAAATGGATTTCATGTATACTGAGAAGCAAAAGAAATGCCACAATTTTTTAATCATAAAAAACACTTTAGTGTTTCCGATGATTCCAGAAATGTCACATTTGTTTTGCTCGTTAGTATACTTTGTGGCAAGACCTTTCTAAACATACCAGTTTGAGTGACCTCTCACAAAGCTCTCAGGGGATCAGGAAATATGTCAAAATAAGCAATATTTTGACATCATTTATTTTTTCACAAGTACTATTCACGACTTCGAACCCAAACTTGGTACAACAGAACCTGATGGTAAGAACTTTATACAAATACCAAGTTGATAGATCCCTAGTAAAGGTCAAGGAACACAAGAGCTCAGGGAATTGGTGAAATTAGCCATATTTAGACAAAAAGTTTTTTTTCTCAAATACTATTCACAACTTCAAACCCAAACGTGCTACAGATATACCTGTTGATAAGACCTGTCTATGCATACTAATTTGGATGGCCCCTCGGAAAGGTCAAGGATCACAAGGGCTCAGGAAATAGGTCCGAAATAGCCAAATTTTGACAACAGATGTTTTTCCTCAAATACTGTTCATAACTTTAAACCCAAATTTGTAATATAGATAGCCGATGGTAAGACCTTTCTTTGCACACTAATTTGGTTCATCCCTCAGAAAAGTCAAAGGTCACGAGAGCTCTGGAAATAGATTAAAAAAAAATAGCCATATTTTGACAAAAGATGTTTTTTTTTCAAATACTATTCAAAACTTCCAACACAAAGTTGGCATAGAGATACCTGATGTTAAGACCTTTCTATGCACACTAATTGGTTCATCCCTCAAATGAGGCAGGGGTCACGAGAGCTCAGAAAATAGGTCAAAATAGGTCAAAAATAGCCACATTTTGACAAAAGTTGTTTTTCTCAAATACTTTTTACAACTTCAAACCCAAATTTGGTACAGAGTTACCTGATGGTAAGACCAATCTATGCATACTAATGTGGATGATCCCTTAAAACGGTCAAGGATCACAAGAGGCTGGCAAATATGTGTAAAATGCAAAGTTTTGATACAATTGTAGGTATTAAATATAATCATTATTGCAAATTTTGCAACCAAATTTGGCACACAGATAGCTGATGATAAGACCTTCCTATGCATTCTAATTTATTCGACTCACCACAAAGGTCAAGGGTCGGGTGGTTGACAAGTGTGTGAAAAATGCTTACATTTTCTAAAAACCTGGATTTTGCTGCTGCCCTTGTCATAAAGGTCACACATATGTAAATCGGTCATACACGTGAGCCATAATGGCTTTGCCTTTCTTGTTTCTTTGTTTTATTGTGTATTTCGTGGTGTCATCTACAGCCGCATGACGGATGTGAGGGCGATAGCTGACTGCATGGATGCGAGGGATATGCAGATCTGTACATGAAGACAAAGAGAGATGCTGGTAGTAGCTTCTCTGATACATCTCCTGCATCTTGTGCATCCTTATTATTGTATGTATTTACGGGTGTAATGTTCTAGTGGCTTGGATACAACTTGCCCGATATCACACACACACACACACACACACACACACACACACGCGCGCGCGCGCGCAACGCACGCACACACTCACACGCACACACACACACTCACACACACACACACACACACACACACACACACACACACACACACACACACACACACACACACACATGCACGCTTTCCACGAGACAACACGTGCCTCATGACGTTCTTTGGCTCTTGCAATTGGATGGTGACTGTTATCTTATTTTATTTTATTTCATATACTTCTTTTAAACTATTGATTGATTTCTATATTTTTTTGTTGTTGTTTGGCGCACATGCGAAGCAAAAGTGAGTCTATGTTTTGGGCCATTGATCGTTAGTCCGTTGTCCGTTCGTTGTCGTTCGTCGTAAACTTTAACGTTGGCATTTTCTCGGAGACAATTCAAGCCACAGTCTTCAAACTTGGCCAAAAGATACTTTGTAGCAAGACCTATCTAAACATACAAATTTGAGTGACCAATCACAAAGGTCATGGCCACAGGGGATCAGGGAAATAGGACAAAAATTGCTATATTTTGACATCAGTTTTTTTTCTTAAAAATAGTATTCACAACTTCAAGCCCAAATTTGGCACCAAGATACCTGATGGTAGGAAATTTCTATGCATACTAATTTAGTTGATCTCTCAGAAAGATCAACGGTCACAAGACCTAAGGAAACAGGTCTAAATTAGCTATATTTTGAAGAAAAGCTCCCCCCACCCAAAAATTAAAAAAAAATAATAAAAAAAAAAATACTTTACACAACTTCAAACCCAAACTTGCTACAGAGATACCTGAGCAAGACCTTTCTATACATACAAATATGAGTGACCTCTCACAAAGGACAAGGTCACAAGAGCTCAGGAAATAGTTCTAAACTAGATATATTTTGACCAAAGGTGTTTTTCTCAAGTACTATTCGCTACTTCAAACCCAACTTTGTACAGAGATGCCTGATTGTAAGACCTTTCTATGCATACAAATTTGTTTGATGCCTCAGAAAGGTCAAAGGTCACAAGAGCTCTTAAACTAGCCCCAAAAAGCCATATTTCGACAAAAGATTATTTTTCTCAAATACTATCTATATCTTCAAACCACAATTTGGTACAGAGGTACCTGATAGTAAAACCTATCTATGCGTACTAATTTGGATCACCCCTCGAAAGGTCAAGGGTCGTAAGAGGCCAGCAATTATTTGATAAAATTGTAGATATTTATCAACATTTTTGCAAATTTGTCAATCAAATTTGGCACAAAGGTAGATAATGATAAGGTCTTTCTATGCATACAAATTTAGTCCACTCATCGCAAAGGTCAAGGGTCAGAGCAGGTTGACATGTGTGTGAAATATTCTTACATTTTCAGAAAACGTGGATTTTGCTGGTTCCTTTACTTATTGTCACAAAGGACACTCATATGTAAATAGGTCATACACGTGAGCCATAATAGCTTTGCATTTCTTGTTTTAATTTTTTGTGGGTACTATTTTTTGTGGAATTGAAAAAGACGAGCTCGAAACGTCACACGTTTAAGGCTTTACATCGCTTGTCCACCATGAATATGATTCTAATGACGGGTCACCGAATAAAGACGTGCACAATGTGTTTAGCTTTAGCTGGGTTGAAAACCCACGACTTTTCGGACGAGAGTCGAACTCTCTACCACCGAGCCACCCAGCTCCCCAGAGACGAGCTCGAGATTCAAGCTACTCATACAGCAAAGTTTTGAGGATAAAAGGGAATTTTTTTTTTTTTTTTTTTTTTTTTTTTTTTTTTTTTTTTTTTTTTTAAACAGATCAACAACGTTGTCTATTTAAAGCGTTCTTATGTCCGTTCGTCTCCCGCTATATTTTATTATCAGAAGTGTGTGTTCTTTGCCACGGTCATCAAGACTGCATGAGGCAAATCGTGCTACGAATGAGCATGTTCAGCTCAGACAGGGGTTAGACGCCGAAGCGACATCTCAAGTTCACTGTCGATGTTCACAATTAACCGACTTCAAGGCTATGGAATATGTTATCTCATTTTACTCCAGACACACCACAGCAAGATATTGATCGACCATGATAGTTCAACGGTGATGCCAGAATAGCTTGGCGCCTATGGGCGCCAAGCTATTCTGGCATCACCCTTGAACTATCATGGTCGATCTGTGTCCTGCACTGCAAAGCCGTCCTCAGAGGACAACGGCAAAATTTGGGGATTTCGGTGATGGGGTAGAATGAGTTATATAAGTACATAGCGGAGAAAGAAACACGCTTAGAAAAGACGGGTACAACACAATTTATTAATATTTCGGGTAAATACCCTTTGTCAAAATAGACAAACAAACAGAGAGATTAGCCGCTACTTATCTTCATTCGCAGAAGGAATTCGCTCCAATTATGATGTGCGCCAGGACACCTACAGTCAATTTAGACCCTCCGAGAGCGTGAGGGTCCAAAATATCTTGTGCGCCACCACCATCTTATTACCACCGTCCTACCGGTCGGGGTTAGCCATTAGTATACTCTGTGGGCTGCAGTAGCGACAGGGATTCTGAAGAAGAATAGCACGAGCAGCAAAATGATGTCACTATAGGCTTGACGTCATGGCATCGCTAGTCTCACGACGGCGTGTACACTGTGACGAAATTGATGTTTCGCGCCACTCATCCGAAAGGCGCGCAGCCTTTTCCAGGGCTGACTTTTGTTCCACATAACCAGTTCTGTCAGGGCTAACCGTTTGATGGACTATATCGTGGATAACTGGCAACAGTGAAATAATTCTTATTAATAAAAGTTGAAGAGGTAGGGGAGGAGTCCCGATTATGAAACAGTGCCTATTATGAAACACCCTGCTCCCGTCGAAACGGAATAACTTTTCCAAACTCTGTCTGTGCATTAATATAGAGCTACTTTACTGAGCCTTATTTGCGGTACAAGAATGTCAGGCGTGATGAAAACGAATACACGCCGAAAAAAAATGTTATTTTTGACCCTTCTGCTTCTTATTTTCTGCCATTTTGAAACAGCTACATCAGCATTCAATTTTGTGATTAAAAAAAATAACCACTCTTGTCATGAAAAGCAATCTTTGGACATCAGATAACCAGCGGCATTCGTTTGGTTCTCTTTTTGTTGTTCTGGAGGCATGCAGTTTTTGGAGAGGTATCTTGTTCCTATTATGAAACGCAAAGAGCACATAATATGAAACGTGTTTCATATTTAGAGCAGCGTTTCATAATGAGCAGTGTTTGTCTATAGTACATATCGGAAACCATCTAGCCAGTTTTTTTGTTTTTTTTTACAAATTTCACATGTTGATACTTTTTCTCAATACAGAGTATGCCACACCAGGACCATGACACTTTCATCAAGTTCAAGGTCACAACGGCTACATTTACTATGTATGCCATTTTCCGGGCAATGTTTCTCTAAACGCCGAAACATCCTGTGAAGATACAAAGTGTTGCACACCAGAATCTTTTACTGCCTTAAAGGCAAAGGTGCAGATTTGTGTGCTAGGCAATATCTCAAAAACCATTGGGCCTATTCAATTCAAATTTTAGATAATATTATTTTACCACATCGCACATTGCCACCACTCTTAACTGTGCCTCTACCTCAAGGTCAAGGTCATAGTTGCCATATTTATTTTGCAGATTATTGAGTAGAGAATACATCTGAAACCGTTGTACTGAATTGCTCTGATTTGTTTTAGGAAATGATGCCTTATCCTCATATGTGATGTCTTTAACAGAATGAATTCACGATCTGTAAGGTAATGGTCGCCGATGTCATATTCGTGTGAGCCTTTGGGCAGGCAATATCTCTGAAACCACAGGCTCGACTTTTTCCTAATTTTGTTTGATCATAATTTGTCATAACCACTTCACTGCCCATAGACTCTCAATAGGATCCATTTGCAAGACACATAGATCTTCCTGAGCCCCGCGGGTGCTGTAGATCATGGCGACTTTGGCTCTTGCTGACACAACTGACATATATTTATTTGACGGTTGGGGTTCCTTGGGACTCAATTACGAATGATTTCAGAGCAATATTTGCGTCCAGTGGTAGCGAAGAGAATAAGACATATGTCCAAAACCAAGTTTATGTCGCTACATCACTTCAAGATGACGCACACAGTTGTTGGGAATGTTTTCAGGCAGACAAAATGACGAATGCTGTCTGGCAGGAGGGGCTGGGGCTAAAAAGTTGTTCCAAGAGCAAACCTTGTTGGCTTAGGTGTGACAGCAAAATAATGTAAAACAGTATAAATGTATTCACCATTCGTCCATGCATCCGCTCTTCAGCCGTCGTGTGTGTGTGTGTGTGTGTGCGTGCGTTTGTCTAAGGCAATTTCTTAGGAGCTACAACATCCACGGACTTCATAAAACTCGACACAACTGTAGTTTACAAGAACAATTGTATCTACATATTTCATCTGTAGCCCTGGGCGTCCCAACCCACACTCCCAACCTATTAGTGATAGCGGAAAGCGGCCAGAAATCTATAGACATCACCATAGCAGAAAGAGCCGCCAAATACTACTCTAAAACAACATGCATGCTGATCGACCATCCGGCTAAACTAGCACTTACTGAGGACCACAAGCCAATATGGGAAGTGACACAACAGCCCCAACTCAAGACGGTAAATAGCAATTTAGAAGACACTTTAGACCTCAAGATGTCAGACAGAACATATAACCCAACATCAGACATCCCTCCCTGGAAACTCCCACCGGTAGAGGTAGATCTGAACTTAACCAAATTCAATAAAGAAACAGACGGGCACAAAATGAAAATAGAGCTCAACATCAAGCGAACAACCAGTGTGTCCGCAATAGCTCAGGCGGTTAAGCGTCGGAGCAAGAGAGCGAAGGGAATCCCCGGGTTACGAGTGCGAATCCCCGTCCCGGCCCCGGTAACTGGACTCACAATTGACGTGTAGCCCGCTCAGAGATAACTCCGCCCACTGACCCAGCGTTCGACTTTGACCCGCTGGTCCGACAAACAACGTGCCACAGCGGAAAGCGATTATGGCTGCATCCATGTGTTTAAGTGCGCGCTTGTCAGACATTCCCGACGATATTTCGGAGCAATACTTGCCATACCCTATCACCCTTAGGCAGAGACAACGTGCAGATTTGTTTAGCTGTGAGCAGTACATTCAAAGCGTCCGAATTTTGTGTGCTTCATCTGGCTTTGACGTGAACGGAACAATTTTCCGCAGTCAACTGAGCGGCCAAGTGACGGAAAGCCACACTCTGTGCACCTGTCCATTGACCCAACGAAGAAGATGATTACGGATGCTTTCTGTATGCAACGCAGGGTATGTATCAATTCTACATTATGCATTAAAAGTATAGACTGTGCTTGTCATAGTTTTAGCCGTTGACAGTTTGTTATACTGTGAGATGCCGTGTGTTTCATTGACGAAGGAGAGTTTGTGTTATCGTTTGTGCAAGAATTTTGATAAAGCCTGCAAATGTACTAAAACTGAGCACAATGCTGCATATGGCATGGTTTGCTTACAAACTTCCTAAGCTTGTGTGTTGCCGTGCTTTAAGTTTTAGCAGGTGTTTTTTTTCAGACTCGCTCACGTGCTTGCCATCCGACAGCAATGGGACACACCCCATGAAAAAATTCCACTCCTGAGCCAGTTTCCATCATGATTCAGATTATTTCACGGAAACGTCAACAAGAAAAGGAAGCCCATCATTGCAATCTTTGATGACAACAGGTAAGTTTTACTTCAGTGTGCATATTCTGGTTGAAACTGTGTAATTTGAAGATACTGTTATTAGAATTGTATGTTCACACAATTGTGTATGTAAGCAATATACCTGTATGCATACTTGTGTACAGTTCGTGTGTGTGTGTGTGTGTTGTCCCTGTGCATTAGCACGGTGAACAGTGAGTGTGGAAAGTAAATCTGTATGCACATAATTAATTTACACACACACTCTTTCTCTCTCTCTCTCTGTCTGCATGTGCAAAAATGACTGCTGATGACATGTAGAAGGTTTATTTATAACAGCACATTTAAAAGTATGGAAAACATGTCATCCTAGAACTGTCCCAAAAGAGCACATTATGTGAGTCCTTGCAGTTGTAGGAGCTCATGAGTCATTCTTCAGCATGGATGATAAGTTAACTAAGGAGGCAGTACTCTATTCTTAATATTTAAATGAATAAGAACTAATGGTTTCAAACACCCCACAGGTTAATTTTACCATCAAAACCGATTATGTCGTCATTGTACATGACTTCTATTTGTGGGTGCGGGTGTGGCTGGCCAAGCCAATCCTGGAGCCACACCTGCGAGGGCAATGGGGGCACTGGAATTAAACTATGACATAAATATAACTAAATGTGGATATGCAGTTGTCAGAGCAGTTATTGAGATAAATGCTCAGACAACTGCATATCCACATTTAGTTATATTTATGTCTCATAGTTTAATGCTATGTAAACATGGGCCAAAGGAGGCGTGAGAGGTCAGTGGGTTAAAATGATTATCTAAATTCTGCTCAATGGCTTGGCTGGCACACAGCTGTTCAAGTTTCTGCACATGAGCGCGAGTTGCCTCAAGCTGCACCATGAGATGCTTCTTCTCGGCAAAGGATCAAATCTGAAACAAATGAAATCAGTACGGCAGTGTAATGACACAGTTAGAAAGCAGTCGTCAACTGTGATATAAATACAGAATGTTGTATTTTATTTATTCTATGTTACAGGTACCACTTATGGAACAGGAGCAGTTGCCTTTGACTACATCACTTGATTGTGGAGATGTCATATTAAATCAGATTGAGCAGACCAGATTATCTTGTGGTGCTGAGCTATTCTGGCACTACCCTTGCACTATATTAGACTTATTTCACACACTGGTTGTATTCCAAATGATGAGGGTTAAGAAACATTCAACAGAGCAATCTCTCGCACTCGTACACTGTGCTTTCACCATAGTAACTACTGAGAAACGCCGGACTAGCTGTATGAGTGATCTTACCACATTCGGCCTTCACAACAGATATTTACATGGGCAAACTGACATTACCCGTTTCATTTTTATAATGAACAAATTCAGGAGAAAGGAATATGAACTGACCTTTGTGCAAACGAAGAGATGTCAGTTTCCATCCCGGTACTTGACGTTCACTGACTGTGCAGGCTGCTCGACTCGTCAGCGGCGGTCTACAGACTACACAATTGATACATCGCATGCAATTGCATAGCTACGACGGGGTTTTGGGAATGGTATGAACCTTGCACCACATTCTAGACGCTCAGGATATATGAAATCGCTGTTGCAAAGACCCCCACGCACACGTTTTCGCCATTTCTTTTCTCTCTCCGTTAACTTCCTCACCAGCCTCAATGTCGGACCAACATAGCCGATTTCTCGCATCACGCGGGTGTGTCTCATTCGCGCATTTTGATTGGTTAGCGCTGACCCGTCAGTCAGGAACCGGCTACACGTCAATCCAGGGAATAAAGACGGGCTTGTTCAATAGCATGTCCGTTGTAAGGTCATGGTAATTCAAAGTGGCGCAAATGCAATGCGCCTGAATTGATAAGTGTTTAGGTCGTACTCCATAAGCAATAGATTTTTCTGTCCTCCTTAACCCGCCCGTCAAGGTCATCCATTATCACTTTGGTGCGGAGGACGTTAAACCCCGAACTAACCAACCAACCAAGCGAACAACCGCTTATAAAAAAAATCACACAATCGTATATACAGATGGGTCGCATGATCCACGCAACCACGCAACTGGACAAGGTATCTACGTCCCACACAAATCGGAGAGAGCCATCAAATTACCCGACCACACGTCGGTATTCATTGAGGAACTAGCAGCCATCTTTGGAGCCATCAAAGCCATAAAGACAGACTTGGCACAGGAAAAGAACTCCACATAGCAACATACTCTCTATCAGCTATCCAAGCCATCCAAAATATAGACTCAGCAAGAGAAGATCTGACATACCTCATCAGACTGAGACTGGCGGAATTGAAAGGTCACGGCCAAGAGGTTAAAATTATTTGGGTTCCATCCCACGTAGGAATCCACGGACTCGACCAAGAATCGACCTACTTCAACCTACCCCTCTCAGCAGCCGAGATGATGAATGCGCTCAAGCCAGCGTTCCAACAGAAAAAGTTGACAGTCAGCCGTGTTTACGAAACTGCCAATCGTATTACGAAATGTTAGTTGTTTTATGGACAAATCTTACATTTTTTTCAGATGTAAATACAATATATTCCCACCATAGTGTGAGGCGTTGAATCTTCTTACATCAGTTCACCACTAACAAAAAGGCTGCAGAACAACTGATCACATCTTCATGTTTTTGCCAGTTTTGCTGTTTTTCAAATAATATTATATTACATAAAAACACATTACTAGCCTAAATATAAAATGTTACGTTTTGTACTGACATTTGGAAATGTCATACCTACTAGTTGCACTGCAAATACTTCCATAAATATATGTTTCCTGTTTCTTTGGAGAAATGATGTATGTAACACAACTGACATTTCGCAAACCTTTATTTCTTGGCTCACGTGCGAAGCAAAAGTGAATCTATGTTCTGGGCCAGTGGTCGTCCGTCCGTCGTCCGGGGTCCGTCGTCCGTCCGGGGTCGACCGATATAAACTTTAACGTTGACATTTTCTTGGAGACTATTCAAGCCACAGTCTCCAAACCTGGCCCAAATATACTTTGTGGCAAGACTTTTCCTAACACCTGTGCACCACAGGGAACTGTCCTCTCGCCTTTTTTGTTTTCTTTGTACACAGCAGTGTAGAGCCATTCATGACGACTGTTTTATGGACAAATACGCTGACGACACGGCACTGACAGGTCAGATTACAGGTGAGGAAAACACTAACGACAGGAGATCGACGACTTTGTAGAGTGGTGCGATAGACACTATATTGAATTACATGTTGGAAAAAACAAAAGAGATGATCATACATTTCAGGAAGAACAAACATCATCCCGATCCTGTTGTCATCGAGGGAACAGAAGTTGAGCGTGTACAGTCCTACAAGTATTTAGATGTTCTTTTTGACAACGAGCGTTACCTGGAAACAAAACACAGATGCTATTGTGAAAAAAACGCATGCCCGTCTTTACTGTTTGAGAAAGCTCAGATCATTAATGTAAGTACTCAGCTTTTACAGATGTTTTTCTGCTCAAGTATTGTAAGCGTTCTAACTTTTGGACTGACGTGCTGGGGTAGAAATTTATGTAAAAGAGATCAAGATCGTCTTAACAAAGTAATCCGGAAAGGGGGCGGGGTGATTGGTAGGGCACAGGATACTTTGGACACACTGTACAACAGACGGATTACGAACAAATTGGTTGACATTCTTGATGACAAAACACATCCACTTAGATATGAATTTGACAGCAGACGTATCGAACAAAGTGGCAGACTTCGAGTACCCAAAAGTAGTACATGACGTTATGCCAACTCTTTTGGCCCTTAGGCTTTTACCCTTTTCAACAGTAATATCAGTAGATAGTGTCGGTCAACATTCTTTAGTTCTTTAGAGCCAGCCCTTTCAATAGTTCACTGCAACATTGAAGCACAGATTCACCATAAGTGTTTCTGATGCCAAGAGTGTTACAAAGGTAACAATTCGTCTGTTACAGTTCATCTCTTTACTTAACTCATTCTACCCCATCACCGAAATCCCCAAATTTTGCCGTTGTTCTCTGAAGACTGCATTGAAGTGCAGGACACAGATCGACTATGATAGTTCAAGGGTGATGCCAGAATAGCTTGGCGCCCATAGGCGCCAAGCTATTCTGGCATCACCCTTGAACTATCATGGTCGATCCTTATCTTGCTGTGGTGTGTCTGGGGTAGAATGAGTTAAGAGTTATGGGTTATTTAATTATTTCAATGAATGAATGATAATGCCATGTGTTGTATGGGCAGACAGTGAATTTCTCCATAAGGGATTAATGAAGTATTATTGTATTGTAATGTACTGTATTGTATGATACCAGTTTAGTGACCTCTCTCAACGTCTAGGTCACAGGGGATGAGGAAATAAACAAAAAAATAGCTATGTGACATAATGTATTTCTTTTCAAATACTATTCACAACTTCAAACCCTAAATTGGTACAAAGATACCTGATGGTAGGACCTTTCTATACATACTAATTTTGTTGATCCCTCGAAAAGGTCAAGGGTCACAAGAACTCAGGAAATAGGTAAAAAATAGCCATATTTTGACAATAATTTTTTTTTCTCAAATACTATTCACAACTTCACACCCACACTTATTACAGATATAACTGACGGTAAGACCCATCTATGCATACTAATTTGGATGACCCATTGGAAAAGATCACGGGTCGCAAGATGTCGGCAAATGTGTATAAAATGCCAAATTGTGATAGAATTTTAGTTATTATCAACATTTTTCAATCGTTTCAATCAAAATTGGCACATCTTGGCTGATGAAATTGTATACTAATTTAGTCGACTCATCGCAAAGGTCAAGGGTCACGGGGTTTGACAGATGAGTGAAAACTTATTACATTTTGAGAAAACATAGTTTTTGTTGATACAGAAACCACCCCTTTACTTATTGTCACATGTGTGGATCGGTCAAACACGTGCGCCATAAAGGGCTTTGCTGCCTTCTTCTTTTTTTTTTTTTTTTTTTTTTTTGCTTCCAGCAGTCTTGAGACCGAGACAACTCACACTTCTGTAAATCTGAATCAACAGCGTTTTCATAATAGTAAGAAACCTTTTTTCTTTCCCAAACTTTGCTGTACGAGTAGCTTGAATCTCGTGTTCGAGAGCACCTCTTTCTATGCTGCAAGAAACAGTACCTACAGATTTTTGAAATAAAAAGAAAGACTGATCACTATCAGGCCAACTGCAAGAGCCACAGAACACCAAGCGCCACGTGATATCGCGTGGAGGGCGCCATGATGCATTCCTGAGATTCAGTAATGTGGGCGTGTTAACGCAAGTGAATCTTTATCAGCCCCGGTTGCAAGTGTAAGCGGCCTCATTGACCACGCACCGACCCGGGCTGTACTCGGGTTCATCCCGGGTTGATGTGCAAGTGTAACCGGCCTCAACAGTGATCTGGTTTCTGTTCAATACCTTTGCTATATCTTTCATATGATAAGAACTCTCAATGACCGGCGTTAGCTGAGATAATGTCGTTCTGGCCACTGTCATCGGTGTATTTTACCATGCCCACAAATCGGCACAGATCTAAATTTCCAAGTCCAAAATTGGAACCTCTTCTTTAAGTGTGATTCTGAGTTGGAGTTAACCCTTTGCGTGTCGGTGGCGGTTATTGTCGCGATGACTAATACAGGAATCACTGCGACAAAACCGGTACCATCAACCAAAAGGTTACTCCCCCCCCCCCCCTTCCCCCTTCCATGCCACTCTACGGACATTTTTGTTTCTGAAATCTGTGCTCATTCAACGACCAAAGCGAAAACCGTCCAGGCAACGTGGTTACAAAGTGGTCTCAGCAAGAGGCAAGTATCATCATGGAATCCATATCCCCATTGGCTTGTGCGAAGATCGTTCGTGTGGGACTGGCAGGATCTGTGGTTGAACGGTACCGGAACCCCTTTCAGCATCACGTGTATGGGTCCTGATAATAAAAAAGATATTCTCACTCGCCTCGTCCTGGTACACAAACTACACCGATTTAAGAACCGCACTTTAGTCATCGCCGACATCGGGGAAGACGCCAGCGGCAGACCTTGCAAGTGTCCGCCCATCAGTAACTCCACTGTTGCTACCGGTTCTTGTGGTCATGCGCGGACCCCGGTGCCTAGCTTCATTCCAAGAGGGGCGAACGTCACAGGCAACATATGTGGTCTCCCGAGAAACTTCACCTACTCTGTGCCCGTGTCCACGTGTGACGATAATGGGCGATACGTGTGTCAAGGAACCGGTCCGAACGAGAATAAAATTTTTGTAGTGGAGGCCTACGTGGACATAAGGTTAGATAGTGAGTATTTTTGTTTTTTAACCTTTGGGTGTCGATAGGGGTTTTAGTCTCAAGATTTGTACGCGAATTATCGCGACTATATTCGCTAGCGACACGCAAAGGAACATATTATTTACATCGTGAGTATTTTTTGTTTAAACCTGTGGGTGTCAGTAAAAGTTTTCGTCGCCAAAGATTTGTACGCGAATCATCGCGACTGTAACCGCTAGCGACACACAAAAGGACATATTATTTACATTGTGAGTATTTCTTTTTAAACCTTCGGGTGTCGGTAGAGGTTTTTGTCGCCAAAGGTTGTACGTGAATCATGGCGACTATAACCGCTAGCGACACGCAAAGGAACATATTATTTATATTGTGAGTATTTCTCTTGAAACCTTTGGTTGTCGGTAGAGGTTTTTGTCGCCAAAGGTTGTGCGTGAATCATGGCGACTATAACCGCTAGCGACACGCAAAGGAACATATTATTTACATTGTATTTCTTTTTAAACCTTCGGGTGTCGGTAGAGTTTTTTTGTCGCCAAAGGTTGTACGTGAATCATGGCGACTATAACCGCTAGCGACACGCAAAGGAACATATTATTTACATTGTATTTCTTTTTAAACCTTCGGGTGTCGGTAGAGGTTTTTTTGTCGCCAAAGGTTGTACGTGAATCATGGCGACTATAACCGCTAGCGACACGCAAAGGAACATATTATTTACATTGTGAGTATTTCTTTTTAAACCTTCGGGTGTCGGTAGAGGTTTTTGTCGCCAAAGGTTGTACGTGAATCATGGCGAATATAACCGCTAGCGACACACAAACGGTTATGCTTACAGTCTCACAAACATTTTATGGTCGTTGTGCATTGTGTAGGCTGTCGTGCAAAGGTAATGCTTCCGATGCCTAGAAAGTTGTCGCGTTTTTGTCGCTCGTCTGTCAGTACATACGTATGCATGGATGGATGGATAGTTGCGATAGCTAATGTCGCGTTGTAGGTATTTATGTATGTATTGGATTAACGTGTGATTCTATTGAAGAGTTTTTCGTTTATTGATTTATTGGTGTGTCTGTCGATCCGTCCGTTCGTCTCTTTGCCCGTCCGTCTATCCATCCATCTACCCATTTATCCATCCATCCATCCATGCATTCATCAATATTTATTTATTTATCTATCTGTCTTTTTGTCCGTCCGTCTGTCTGTCTGATTTTTAAAAATCAGAATCAAAGATTCCGATAATGCGGATGAGTGTGCCAGGAAAGCCTACGGTCGGCAGAAAATTTACTTTGGATTGCGTCGCCTGGTTCGCCATGTCAGAAGGAATTTATGACCAGGTGACGACATACCTTGGATTCAACCCTTACAGCGGGCAGCCACCGGTGCTATATTGTCTGTTTGAGCAAAGCTTGCCTCGTGAGTTTTGCAAATAACTTTTGAATGCAGATGATATAAAGACAACACTAATGAAAAAGATAAACACCAACGTTCATCCTGATTTACTTTAATGTCTCGTTTAGTCATGGCAGAAATGGTTTAGAATCTGCCTTTGGGAAATATTTGAGCGTGATCTGTTTAAACCTTCTAAACTTACCCAAATCGAGCCCCACCCAGAGACACTGCCTCAGGAGCAAA
>BTPG01000003.1:107819260-107874260 GCA_036245525.1 Semisulcospira habei | reverse complement strand
TTACTCCATCTCGCACCCTCCGCTCTTCCTCTGATACGCGTAAAATTTGCCTTCCCAATTTCAAATCAGTGTAAAACACGTGGCGGTCGTGCCTTCTCCCATTCTAGGAACAGCCTCCTCGCCCCTGTCCGTAACTGTCAAACGCTCTCATTCAAATCACTTCTCAAAAGCCACCTCTACAACACTGCCTTTTACTAGTTCATTTCTCCAGCCATGCACAATTCATCACCACTGTCACGTGTGTGTGTGTGTGTGTGTGTGTGTGTGTGTGTGTGTGTGTGTGTGTGTGTGTGTGTGTGTGTGTGTGTGTTTGTGTGTGTTTGTGCGTATGTTGTGTGTGTTGTGTGCGTGTTAGCTGTTAACCTTTTCATTGTATCAGCGCTTAGAGATGCTTTTAGAACAAGCACTTAACAAATGGCTGTTATTATATTTTATTATTATTATTATTATTATTATTATTATTATTATTATTATTATTATTATTATTATTATTATTATTATTATTATTATTATTATCTACAACAGTCTAATCCGCAAAGTTTGCCAAGCCGAGCTTGCCTTGCTACTCGGCTAAGCAGAGAAAATGAATAATAATATAATAGCCATGCTTACCAAGCCACTCAATAATAATAATAATAATAATAATAATAATAA
The DNA here is from genome assembly GCA_036245525.1 of Semisulcospira habei. Lineage (NCBI taxonomy): Eukaryota > Metazoa > Mollusca > Gastropoda > Semisulcospiridae > Semisulcospira > Semisulcospira habei. Next base: position 107,873,606 of record BTPG01000003.1, on the reverse strand, counting down.
TAATAATAATAATAATAATAATAATAATAATAATAATAATAATAACAACAACAACAACAACTAAAAAGTGGTAACGGCAGTTTGGAGAGGCGGGTTTGTCCTGCCGCTCATCTAAACGTATTATGGACAGTTTGGTGAAACAGGCTTGCCCTGCCGCTCATCTAAAAAGTAGTGTGGACAGTTTGGTGAAACAGGCTTGCCCTGCCGCTCATCTAAACGTAGTATGGACAGTTTGGTGAAACAGGCTTGCCCTGCCGCTCATCTACACGTAGTATGGACAGTTTGGTGAAACAGGCTTGCCCTGCCGGTCATCTAAACGTAGTATGGACAGTTTGGTGAAACAGGCTTGCCCTGCCGCTCATCTAAAAGTAGTAAGGGCAGTTTGGTGAAACAGGCTTGCCCTGCCGCTCATCTAAAAAGTAGAAACGGCAGTTTGTTGAGGTAGGTTTGCCCTGCCGGTCATCTAAAAAGTAGTAAAGGCAGTTTAGTGAGGCAGGCTTGCCCAGCCGCTCATGAAAATAGTAGTAAGGGCAGGTAGGTGAGGCAGGCTTGCCCTGCCGCTCATCTCCGGATCTCCGCGCTGCGCAATTCACTGACTACAGCTCAAGAGCAACTAACGACGCGCATGACTTCACAGAAACAACCCTCCGCCCTTTTCAGAGCGAACAGACGAAAGAGCAATCACCTACAAGCAGAGGACTACGTGACTAACAACCCTCAACAGTCACAATCAGAAACCAGGACAAAAAGAGGGACAAGGTAATACCACCCATGTTCTCAAAGGATTCAATGACTGTCAATCATTGTTTATGGCTAGACATAGCTCAGTTTATTAATTTTTCGATATCTTTTCAGAGACTTGTCTGAGAAGGAAACACTGCTGTCTTTCAATGTGTGGCTTAGCCGAACGTTGATGAACTTTCAAATAACATATACAATCTGGGCAGGCAAGGTCGATTCATTTATCGGTTTATGCAGCAGCTGCGACCGATGAACTTTAACTTTGTTTTTTTGAGAAGCAAGAGATCGATGTTTCTAATGTAAGCTGCCTCCAGCTCTTTCACTATTTTTTCTGACCTGATTGTTTGGAATGACAAGTCCTCGTCCGGAGTCTCTGAGGTCATCATAAAGTTTGTTGACAAGCAACAGTTCAGATTGAGATCGTGTGTGTGTGATGTGTGTGTGTGTGATGGTGTGTGTGTGTGTGTGTGTGTGTGTGTGTGTGTGTGTGTGTGTGTGTGTGTGTGTGTGTGTGTGTGTGTGTGTGTGTGTGTGTGTGTGTGTGTGTGTGTGTGTGTGTGTGTGTGTGTGTGTGTGTGTGTGTGTAACGCAACTGTGCTGAAATAAACTGAACAAACGAATCAGGCAAAAAATTGGGCCAAGCTCTTCACTGCTGCATCCTTCTTCTCTTTGAGTGTTAATGTCTTTTTCTTTTCTTGTTTGCCGTCTTTCTGTCGTAACATACAATACTTCTGCAAGCGGTACAATCTGTTGCGCAGTTTTGAGACTTTTCTTCAAAGCCTGCTTTCGTGGTGAATCGCTGTCCTGACCACCTGTTGCTGCAGTCCCCCCCCCTCCTCCCCCTCTCCACATCAGTTTCTGCACTGGTTACTCATCTGCACATACACAAGCAACCATGCATTAAATCATTAAAGATATCATGATAATCCACAGCATATTTACTCATATTAAAAAAATCCATTCATATTACATCTGACTGACAAGAATTGTATATTCACACACATACATGCAGGCGAGAACACACACAAAAAAGCCATCGAAAAATCATCGAAATTTAAAATCTGCGTGTCCGATTTTAGTAGACAACAGATTATAAGATCATAATTGTTTTTGTGCTGTCATGTTTTGTAGTTTATTTTATAAATTAAAATTTTCATCTTACAAAGTTAATCAGATGCTTATTAAATTTTATTTATTGAAAGTACATGGTTGCAGTGACATGCTTGTGTGAAGGCGCTTCTGATTCTGTAGCAGTATCCCTCTGCCTGGATGGCTGTCTCTTTGTTGTTAGTTATGGGGTGGGATGGGCACCGAAAACAAATTCGGCACAGCATGCCACATCAGCCTACGCCTCTGCGTGGCACGTGTAAACTGGTAGTCCTCAAAATGGGCACTGCACAGCCTGCAGGAACGTGAACGCAGCTCAACAGGTGACAGTCTCAACAGATCATTCTTGCGAGTATTCTGCACCCATTTATAACATCTGTTGGGAAAACAAAGACTGAAATACAAGTACTAAAACACCACCAGATGGCGCAAGATTCACGCTCTTCGCGGATGCTAAAATGAGGTTGAGAAACTTTTTCCTCTAAATAAATCAGAATTCATTCCAAGAGCCCAAAACAGGCAATATTATGTTACGGAACACCTTCTGTATCCTCTGCAAAAAAACAGAATGTAAAACATATTGAATGTCTGGTTCACAGTGAAGGTATTTGTGCACCCAGTAAATGGAATTTTCCGCAAAATCGCAAAAAAAAAAGACAAAAATAATGTGTCAGATGCCTTCAGACAATTTTTATAGCATTACCAGTCCATTTCCATCCTTATATCATTAAACACAGAATGTCACAATTATTATAAACTTGACTAGGTGATGCTGTGAGCGCTGTGAGTGCCACAGTGATGGACTTTGTATCGCTACCCCCAAGTTGTAAAAATACACCAAATGAATAAAAAAGAAATTCCTGAGTTTATTCCATTTTATTGTGATCTCTCTTTACATATTACGTTTTAATACTGTGAGCATAAAGTGCAAGAAAATGAGGAAAGACGGTATCCTTTACGATACGTTCGTGGTAAATAATAGCTTTTTCCCATTTATGTCTTTTGTAGATTTTATTTTTTAAGATGGAGTACCACAGTTACTCCCAACCTGATTTTCTGATGCTCTGATGCATTTAGGGGCCACAGTTGCTGAATCCTCTGCCCTACCCCCTATTTTAACAGTACGTAAAGGAAGGCAAAATGGCCATAAAACTTGCTAACGGCATACTTGTCTGTTTAAATAATCTTGTTGCCAGTTTTCTTAACAAAGTATGTTTATTGAGCATAAAATTCTGTAATCATTTCATTCATTTCAATGTGACCCATCAATTTAATAGTAACTATTTTAAATTAAAAACATAAAAAGGAGGAGGGGAGGGGGGGGGGGGGGGGGCAGGGGAGCCTGTAAACAAGGGCTGCTGCTAAAGCTTCTACCGTCTGGAGTTGCAGGCACGATGTATCGATGGCTGAAAGACTTCATCTTCAACAGAATTGCACGACGGAAGTCGACATCATACTCAGCAGTCTTGTCAAACTCAGGAAAGGTGTATCTCAGGAAGGTGTTGTGTCTCCGATCCCTTTAATGTCCATAAAATATGTGGAACGTTGGTCTGTATTCTGATCACAATGTGACCAATCAATTTGTTTGCTATTTCTTTAGTTGAGAAAAAAAGGCAAAAATGATTGACTGAATGAGTGAAAATGTCTGGTCTTTTAGGAGACATTTTACCTAGCATAAGGCGGGTCTAGTAAGGTCTCCTCTTACGTTTCATTTATTAAGGAGTAAATATGAATAATAAAGTTTTATGGCTCATAACAGTAAAAACAATGTTATAAAAATACTTAGTTTCCACATGTCCACCACGAGATCACCACTTTAGCCCCCATTTTTGGCCTTCTTCTGCAACGTTAAATTCTTTGATGGCCGTCTTAAATATAATATTGTTCTGGCTGGCAATACGTGAGCTGTCAAGAGCTCGGCAGCATGTTTTCAGAGTTTGATGTACAGGGACGTGTCTTCTGGTCAGAACTGCCAGCGGACCACTTCTCCGTAGGGACAGGTCAGGAGAAAGTGATAAGGACACTGATTTTCTGCGCCACATTCGCAGAGGGCTGTTTCCACAAAACGCAGTCTCACGCGGTGAGTCCAGAGTGATCAGTGCGTAGATGGAAGATTGTGGTCTGGCTCTCCCTGTTCAGTTTGTTGATGTCGTCAGCCACCGGCTGCAGCCGCCATTCTGCTGTTGTCAATCACTTTGACGCTGCAGTGTCTTGGTTTCTTTACAGGAGATTGTGATCTTGAGGTAGTCTGGCGCCTGCTTTGGCCAGGCTGTCAGTCTCCCCTTTCCCAGCTACTCCAAAATGCACTGGAATCCACTGCAGCACTCTTTTGTGTATATGGCATCCAGTCTATCTTGAAGCTTCCTGGTGGGGAGATCAGTGGATCAAGCTGCAGCCTTACAGCTAGTGCTCTGCTGCTGTGTTGAGCGCCTGCAGATCTGTACGTTAGTTGCCGCCAGCTGGTAAGGAGAGGTTGGTTGGTTGGTTGTACATTGGTAAGGAGAAGGAGGTAGTAGTGCGGTCTGCACAACAGATGTACACGCCACTTCTTTCGTTCCGCACTGCGCCTTGTGAGGACCCGCCTGTGTAGATGTGAGCACAGCTGCTGTGAGGGTATCGCTTGTGCATTAATCTCCCGCGAGATGGCTTTGTGTAGTGCCGCGACCTCTGGTAAAGAGTCCTGGGATATCGATTTTGTTATCTAGAAGGCTCTTTCGAGATGTCCAGATAACTAAAGGGAGCTCTTTACACATCTTTGGGCTTGGTTCCAGGACGTCAGTTTTAGCCTTTTGCACGACCTTCAGTTGGCGGTTCAGACTAGGGCGTTTCTGACGGTTCTTGGTCTGCTCCTGTAGACTCCAGTTCTGTCCGTGGTTAGTCTTTTATCATGTGTGCTGTTCTGCGTTCCAGTGGCTCCAGTGTCCTTCATTTCCTAAATTGCTGTGCTCCAGACGGTACATGAATGTCACTGCATCATGAGAATGACCCATGTTCTGCATTTTATCAAGCCTGGCTTTTTTTGTTTTTGCACGCAGAGTTTCATGTTGTCGATGTATCTTGGTACCGCACTACTGGTCTGACCGAGCTGGTGTTGAATTGCGCCAGCATGCTGTAATTTTCGCCAATGTGGTACCCACCTGTTTCTTCATCAGAAGCTTTTGTTTTTGCAGCTATATCTTCCATTGCTTCGATGTAAGGCCTCCACGTGAATCCAGTAATGTATTTGTTGCTAGTAAAGTTGGCGTGTCTGTCTTTGTTACTGGAAGGTATCTAGTTTAAAGTGACCTCTTCCGTCTGAGTGAAAGAGATGGTCTAGCTCAGTTTGGGTGGCCATCTTTCAGTCCAGCTGCTGACTCTATTGGCAGCATCCAGGATTCTGCAGGATGCTATTTATGTATGTTATACTGTGCTCCACACTTCAGAGTCATCTGCATGGGGGATGTTCGAAACGAGCCTTGGTACTGCTGTACTGTACTGATGTCATTAAGGTAGACCAAGAACAGCATCAGACACAACACCTTCTTGAGGTACACCTTCCCCGAGTTTGACAAGACTGCTGAATGTGCCGTTTATTTCAGTCTCGCTGTTCTGTTGAAGAGGAAGTTTTTTTTAGCCATCAGTACCTCGTGCCTCCCACTCCATGACGGTAGAAGCTTCAGCGGCAGCCCCTGTTTTCAGACGTTTCCTCCGTCTTATGCCTTAACTAAAAAGAATTACATATTACTTTGATGTGTCACATTGAAATTAATGAAATGATCACACATTTGTATGCTCAATATAAATACTTTGTTAAGAAAACTGGCAAGAACAATATTTAAACAGAGGAATATGAAGTAAGCAATTTTTTATTCATTTTGCGTTCCTTTGAGTACTGGTAAAATGGGGGTAGGGCAGCAGATTTAACCACTGTGGCCTCTAAATGAATCACAGAATAATAAAATAAGTTTAAGATCATAAGTTTAAATCATAAAAAGACATATCAGTTGTATACCAAATTTCTGAGGGCATCGGTTTTCCAATTCGGCAATTTTAAATGGGAAAAAGCTATCATTCACCACAAACGTATCATAAAGGATGCCGACTTTCCTCATTTTCTTGCACTTTATTCTCACATTATTGAAACGTAATAGTAAAGATAGGTCAAGATGAAATGTATATTTTTCTAATTAATTTTGCATATTTTTACAACTTGGGGGTAGGGATACAAAATAATAATAATAATTACACTATTTATAAGTTATCCTATCACTCATGTTTTACATCTCCGCAGCAGATTTGTCTTGTTTAAAGTATTTAACTGATGGTGCAGAATTACTTAGGGTTTTTGTTCTTCGTGTAAAGAGCCTTCTCAAGGAGTACAGTGCTTTTTAAGAATCATGTGCACGGCAGAATGAGGCGTCAAAGAAATTATGAACTACAAGACTATGATGTTATTTTGCTTTCATGTGACGTAAACGTGTTCTTAATTGTTACCGATAATATTATACTAATGACATGGCGGGAGGCCTGCAATTTTTAAAATGGCAGTAGACTAGAACCTTCTGCAAGAGATGATACTTAGGAGCGCCAGATAGGTTCTTTTTCTGGTACCTTCATTTTTTTGCTCACGTGCGAAGCAAAAGTGAGTCTATGCTTTGGGCCAGTGGTCGTCCGTCGTCCGTCCGCCGCCGTCCGTCATCCGTGGTAAACTTTAACGTTGCCATTTTCTCGGAGACTATTCAATCTACAGTCTTCAAACTTGGCCCAATGATACTTTGTGGCAAGACCTTTCCAAACATATTGATTTGAGTTACCTCTCACAAAGTTAAAGGCCCACTCGGCACCGGCCTCCATGTGGCGTAGGTGGGTAGTCAGACGTGTGCCATCTTTGTCCAGGCTTAGGACTTGATGTCAGCAGATATGTTGTTCAGTCTTTTTCACTGGTCCGGTTTTTGAGGAGCTGTGCTAACCCAGGTCTTACCATGTTGGATTGGTCCTTAAAAATACACGTGAGCTTTTGGTCCTTTGGATCCCAAGTGTTTGCCGTGCCTGGAGACCCGTGTCGGGGGAGAAGAGGATCCTGGTGGCTGAAACACTCCACTTTGGCCTTGACTTCTACCTAAACGGGAGGCTAGTCGTACCGGCCTAGTCAATCGGCTCTTGTCACGTTGAGCCCTATCCCACTGTTGACATGCGGGTTGATATACGGAGCACCATGCTATAGCCTCAGCTGCTGATTAGGTGCTTTACGCCAGTATTCCCCTGCATTCAACAGTGTGATAGAAGGCGGTGGCTCAGACGGTTCAATCGGGCTTACCCCCTTGAGTATATCTTTTGGGCAGTCTCCATTGTGCGTCGGCTGGAGACCCGCCGACAGTTGCACTTTCCCTTGTTGGGCTCGGTGGCGGGCGGGGACCCCCGGGGGATGAATATCTCTACTATTATAATATGGAAAAACAAAACAAAAAAAAAACTTGCACAGAAGCGGCACATCGCCACCGACATTGAACATGACAGTGACTCGGACTGTGAGGAGGCGACGCCTCAGGCGTCAGCTGTATGGCCTCGCATTCTCATTGTTCATAGCAAGATGACAGACAAACCTGTTTCCAAGCTGAATCCATTTCTGGTGGGGGAGACCCTCCGGAGCCGTGTTGGCAGGCCTGAGGCCCAGCGCCTCGGGTCTGGTGACTTGCTGATGGAGTGCCGTACCCGGGCACACTCCAGCGGGCTGCTGAGGTTCTCTTCCATTGGAGACACTCCCATGGAGGTGACACCCAACAAAACTGAATTCGTCAAGAGGCGTAATCAAAGATCAAGCTTTGGCAGAACTGTCAGAAGATGAACTTGTACGGATGCTTAAGTCTCAGGGGGTGACTTACGTCAGGCGCTTCGCTTCCAAGCGAGGTGGTAGGGAGCTCCGTCTCCCTACCATCATCCTGACGTTTGGTACCCCAACCCCTCCTACTACAATCTGGGGAGGTTACTACTCCTTGAAAGTGAAAAAGTACGTCCCTCTCCCCCTCCGGTGCTTTAAGTGCCAAAAGTATGGCCATGGGCAAAAGACCTGCCGTCAGGCAGAGGCTTCATGCGCCCGTTGCACTAAGCCCGGACACTCTGCTGAGTCCTGCACAGCCACCCCCCTGTGTGTGAATTGCCAGGGGGCGCATATGGCTTCGGACAAAAAAAATGCCCTCGTTGGATATCCGAGTGCAGGATTCAGCAAGTGCGTGTGGAGAAGGGGCTGTCCTTTTTGGACGCCAAAAAGCTGGTTGAAGGCCCTGGTGCAGCTGCGGCTGCCCCATCCTCTAACACATCTGTGTATACATTCAGTGCAGCGGTGGCAGGCAAGCGCCCTACCAAAGACTTCGCATGTCAAACCCCAACTTCTTGGTTGGGGGCGGAGCCTCGGTTCCTCTCGCCCCTGGAGAGTAACCCTCCTCCGGTAGTGACGAGGGGCCAGGGAACGCAGAGGGCGGACACTGCCAGTCCGGTAGTGCCGCCTTCTGTTGCCCCTAAGCCTCAGCCTCCACGCAAACCTGTTAGTCTGTCTAATCCAAAGGCTTCTGGCTCTGGTCAGCCTTCTAAGGCCGTTAACTCTAGCGGCAGGAACGCTGCCAAGGACCAGAAGTCTAAAAAGTCTATAGGATCGCTGTGCGCACGGGCCCAGAAGAAGAACACTGATGTCCCCCTTCAAAACAAATATGCTGCATTGGAGGAGCGGATGGAGGGAGTGGAAGTTGTCGTTGCTGATGCGATGGCAGTTCCACCCTCTTCATCTCCGAAGAACCAGGGGAGGCCCGGGAGCCGGCCCCCCCTCTGTTTCTTCACCTCCTTCCAAATCAACGGATAAAGGGGGAAAAAACTCTTCACCCCAAGATAATACATAATCATGTACTCTCTGCGTCAGTGGAATTGTCGTGGTTTTCAAGCTAACTTTGAGGAATTACGTCTTTTGGTCAAGTCCTATAACCCCTCAGTAATATCTCTTCAGGAAACATACCTGAAGACTTCTGACCCTGTATCCTTTAATGGTTTTTACGCTATACACAAAGGCTCTGATTTAGAGAGGCGCTCGGGTGGAGTGGCTCTTTTCATTAGTAGCCAAATTTTATGTAGCCCTGTTAGCATCGACACCTGTCTTCAGGCTGTCGCAGCTCGGGTTACCTTGAAAAAGACAATAACAATATGCAGTGTTTACCTGCCACCTTCCCTGCGAGTCTGTAGTACTGATATTTTTCACTTAGTAAATCAGCTGCCCCCTCCCTTTATTCTCATGGGGGATTTTAATGGTCACGCTCACCTTTGGGGTAGTGACCACTATGATGGCAGAGGTCAGATGTTAGAAGATGTTTTTTCTCAACTTAACCTATGTGTCTTTAACGATGGCTCACCTACATACTCGAACTCCGGTTCAGGCTCTAGTTCTGTTCTAGACCTCACTGTGTGTGATCCTTCTCTCATGCTGGACTTTGACTGGAAGGTTCACGACGACCTATGTGGTAGTGACCACTTCTCAGTAGTCCTGTCATCGGTCAACTGTGAGGAAGATTCGCCGGTGGGACGCTGGAATCTCACGAAAGCGAACTGGCCTCTGTTCGCATCCCTCTGTCAGTCTCGTATTACAGAGGAGGTGGTCATGTCAGCTGAAGAACCTGTTTCTTGTTTTACTTCTATTTTGTTGGACGTAGCAGGTTAACCATCCCTAGAACTTCCACATCACTCCCTCGGAAGCCGAGAGTACCATGGTTCAATGAAGAGTGCCGCAAGACCCCAAAAATGTGCAAATCTGCTCAGCGACGTGCTTTTCGCGATCCGTCGCAAGCAAATATTTTAATATTTAAAAGACAGCGGGCGAAAGCCCGTTACATTTTTAAACGTGAACGCCGTGCTTCCTGGAGAAGCTTCGTCTCATCTTTATCTTCTAGGACTCCATCCCAAAAAGTCTGGAAGGCTGTTCGAAGAATTAGAGGCAGGGGTGGCTCGGCTTCTATCGGCCATCTTAGAGATGGTGCCAGTTTGGTCACGGATAAAACGGCTGTGGCCAATTTGCTTGCCTCCACCATTGCCCATCATTCTTCAACAGAGCATTATTCACCTTTCTTCCAGAGAGAGAAGGAGAAGCGAGAGTCTTGTACTTGTGATTTTATATCGGATAACTCGGAAGACTATAATGCCCCTTTTACGTTTTCAGAATTGCAGCAAGCCATGCAGAAATGTACTGACTCTGCTGCTGGATTAGATACCATCCACTATCAGCTCCTAACACATCTGCCTGGGGATTCACTCCTTGTACTTCTCAAGGCCTTTAACCATATCTGGATAACTGGTCATTTCCCACCCTCTTGGCGTCAGGCTATGGTTGTGCCAATTCCCAAGCCGGGTAAAGATCCTTCCGACCCGGGCAACTATCGGCCAATCGCTTTAACATCATGTTTATGCAAAACTATGGATCGCTTGGTCAACGCCCGCCTGGTGTGGCATCTTGAGTCACAGGGTCTCATCACTGACCTCCAGTGCGGTTTCCGGCGCTTCCGTAGTACAACTAACCATCTAGTCCGCTTTGAGTCTTATATCCGAGATGCTTTTGTCAACAAGCAGCATGTCTATGCACTTTTCTTTGATCTTGATAAGGCATATGACACTACCTGGAAGTATGGTATAATGTCTGATTTGTCGGACATGGTTTTTAAAGGGCACCTGCCCGTTTTTATTCAAATTTTGTTGTCTAACAGGTCATTCCATGTCCGTGTGGGCTCCACCCTCTCCGACTCCTTTGAACAGGAGATGGGTGTCCCGCAGGGCAACATTTTATCTCCTGTTTTATTTAGTATTAAAATTAATAACATTGTAAAGGCAGTTAAGGATGATTCTAAATGCTCTTTGTTTGTGGACGACTTTGCTTTGTGTGCACGAGTTCGAGGGCTTGCGTCCCTTGAGATGTGCTTGCAGCTGTGCGTTGATCGCATCCAGGGGTGGGTGGCTCTCAACGGATTCAGGTTCTCGCCCTCCAAGACAGTCTGTGGGCATTTTTCTAACCAGACGAATGTTTTTCCTGACCCTAGCCTGAGCATTGCTGGAGTGCGAATTAAGGTGGCCGAAGAGGCAAAGTTTTTGGGGGTCATATTTGACAAAAGATTGACCTTCTGCATCCATGTTAACTACCTTAGAACCTCTTGTCAGAAGGCCCTCGACATTCTTCGTGTCGATGGTCGTACTGACTGGGGTGCAGGCCGCATTGTCTTACTTCGACTGTACCGGGCCCTTCTTCGGTCCAAACTGGATTACGGCTCTGTGGTATATGGCTCGGCTTCCAAGTCTGTTCTACAGCGTCTGAACACAATTCACCATCAAGGTCTGCGCATATGTCTGGGAGCCTTCAGGACATCTCCAGTTCCTAGTCTGTATGCAGAGGCAGGGGAGCCTTCTCTCAGGCTCCGCCGCATCCGCCTAATGCTCAGCTACGTTCTGAAGCTGAAAGCCCATCCAGAAAACCCTGCCTATGATTGTGTTTTTACCTCGTCGTTTGCAGAGATTTACGATGCCCATCCGGGAGCTGTCCGTCCACTTTCCTTCCGTGTCCGACTTCATCTGCAGGCGGCCGGAGTAGACCTGGACAAAGTTTCGGAATCTCTGCAACACGTCACTCCACCCTGGCTGCTACCAGTTCCTAACATGTTGCTGGACTTGACCGCCCACAAGAAGGATTGTACTCCACCAGCCATATACCAACAGAGCCTCAATGAACTCCTTTCAATTTTTCCTGGCTATTGTCGTCTTTATACGGATGGGTCCAAGTCTGAGGATGGGAGGGTGGCTGCGGCTGCAGTGTCCGCTTGCCGTCATAGACGCCCATTTAAGCTCCGTCTCCCTGACCATTCCCCTGTATTTAGTGCAGAACTGCAGGCAATTCTGCTGGCACTCAAGCATGCCTATCAGTCTCGGGAAAGGAACTTCCTGATTCTGTTTGACTCTCTTTCTGCCCTGCAGGCCCTTCAGGGCACGGGAACAGACCATCCACTGCTGGTGCAGATTAGAGAGCTCTACGCGGACTTGATGAAGGAATATTATGACATCATTTTTATTTGGGTCCCGGACCATGTGGGCATCGAAGGCAACAGAATCGCAGATTCTGCTGCCAACAGTGCCCGCAGTGACCCTGTCCCTAACACACAGACTGTTTATAGTGATTTTAAACCTGTGATTAGTGCGTACATAGCCCGGGAGTGGCAGTCCGAGTGGGCCAAAGAGGAAGGGAACAAGCTTCATGAAACTCTTCCTACGTTGTCCGACAGTCTACCTTTCCGCTGCGGCAGCCGCCGTGAGGAGACTGTCCTTGCTCGGCTCCACATCGGGCACACGTATGTTACGCACTCTTACTTACTTAAACAGGATGAGCGTCCATGGTGTTTTGCCTGTGATGAGCAGTTTTCTGTTCGACACTTTTTGCTGTATTGTGCTGATCTAATTGACACGAGATATAAACACTTCACAGCGGACTCCTTGAAGGTTTTGTTCCGGGATGTTCCCCCGGACAAAATTTTCAATTTCTTGAGAGAATGCAATATTTTTAATAAGATCTGAGCATTCATAACCTATGTAAATATTTTTATTTGCCCTTTTTCAGAGAGTCTGTATACTCTTTTTTTAAAGACTTGTGCGACACTTTAGCCTGCCATTTTTAAGCTATATTTACATCTTGTCTTAAGACCTTGCTTTTAGTCTGGCTGACCAGATTTTTACCCATCCCGCCGTGAGATGGCCTTAGTCGCCTGCTCGGCGTTAAACCCAAATAACTAAACAAAGTTAAAGATCACAGGGGCTCCGAAAACAGGTAATAAATATCTATATTTTGACATAATTTGTTGGGTTTTTTAATATTGTTCACAACTTCAGACCCAAACTTGGTAAAAAGATAACTGATGGTAAGAGCGTTCTATGCATGCTAGAGGCTGCAGTGAAATCGCTGGAAAAAAAAGGAAAGCATCAGGAGCAGACAACATCCCTGCAGAGCTAGTACAAGAAGGGGGAGAAGACATGATAAGCGCCTTACTAACAATCTGCAATAAGATCTGGCAGTCAGGGGTTTGACCCCACCATGGACCCAATCACTTATAATAACTCTCCCCAAAAAAGGCAACTTACATCAATGCCAGAATTATGTTAAAGATCCTGCTGAACAGGCAGAAGCCACAGGCAGAGGAAATCATAGCTAAGGAACAGGTAGGCTTCAGACCAGGGCGCAGCACAACTGAGCAGATCTTCAACTTGAGAGTTCTATGTGAGAGGTACCTCCAGCACCAGCAAGATCTCTATCATGTCTTTGTGGATTTTAAGAAAGCGTTTGACAGGGTGTGGCATGCAGCCCTTTGGTCTACAATGAAGCTATACAACATTAATGCCAACCTGATCAAAGTCGTAGCAAACCTTTACAACAAGGCCACTAGCGCAGTCTGCTGCAACGCCAAAATAGGAAACTGGTTTATGACTATAGTCAGAGTCAGACAAGGGTGCTTGCTCTCACCTACTCTTTTCAACATATTCCTGGAAAGAATCATGAGAGACGCTCTGAAAGATCATGAACGATCTGCTAGTATTCGAGGCAGAACAATCACGAACTTGCGCCTTGCGGACGACATTGATGGCCTTGCAGGAACAGAGAAGGAACTAGCTCAGCTGGCGGAAATGCTGGACAGTACAGCCATTGCGTACGGGATGGAAATCAGTGCAGAGAAGACCAAACTGATGACCAATAACACCAGTGGCATTGGCACTGACATCATGATTGGAAGCCAAAAGGTGGAAACCGTTAATAAATTCAAATACTTAGGAGCCATTGTGACAGATGAGGGATCAAAACCGAAAATACTGTCCATGATTGCGCAGACAACAACACTGACAAGATTGAAGACCATATGGAAGGACAGAAACATCACACTCTGTTCCAATATCAGACTGATGCGCTCCTTAGTCATCTCAGTGTTTTTGTATGCCTGCGAGTCATGGACCCTCACAGCAGACTTCGAAAGGAGGATAAAAGCCACTGAAATAAGATGTTTTCGAAGGCTGATTGGCATTTCATACAGAGATCACGTCACAAACGTGGAAGTGGGAAGCAGAATCAGGCAAACCATCGGGTCATATGAAGACCTATTAGCCATTGTGAAAAAAACGCAAACTAAAGTGGTATGGGCGTGTCACGCGTTCAGCAGGGCTTGCCAAAACAATCCTGCAAGGCACTGTGCAAAGAGGACGAAGGAGAGGAAGACAGAGGAAAAGATGGGAGGACAATATATCAGAGTGGACAGGACTGAAGCTGCGCGATACGCTAAGAATGGCAGAGAACAGAGAGGAATGGAGGGAGCTGGTTGCCAAGTCATCAGTGGTGCCCCAACGGTCGGCAAAACTACGGGATATATATAGATAGATAGATAGGTAGGTAGGTAGGTAGGTAGGTAGGTAGGTAGGTAGGTAGGTAGGTAGGTAGGTAGGTAGGTAATTAGGTAGGTAGGTAGGTAGGTAGGTAGGTAGGTAGGTAGGTAGGTAGGTAGGTAGGTAGGTAGGTAGGTAGGTAGGTGCTAATTTGTTTGATCCCTCGAAAATAGACCATGGGTCACATATGCTCAGGAAATAGGTGAAAATAGCCATATATTGACAAAAGATATTTTTGTTTTCTTCACATACTATTCACAACTTCAAAACCAAACTTGCTACTGAGATATCTCATGGTAAGACCTATCTATGCATACTAATTTGGATAACCCCTCAAAAAGGTCAAGGTTAACAAGAGCACAGGAAATAGGTTCAAAATAGCCATATTTTTTACAAAAGATGATTTTTCTCAAATACTATTCACAACTTGAAACCCAAACTTGGTACAGAGATACCTGATGGGATGACCCTTGTATACTGTGCGAAGCAAAAATGAGTCTATGTTTTGGGCCAGTCGTCGTTCGTCCGTCGTCTGTCCGCCGCCGTCCATCGTCCGTGGTAAACTTTACCTTTGGCATTTTCTCGGAGACTGTTTAAGCCACAGTTTTCAAACTTGGCCCAAAGATACTTTGTGGCAAGACCTTTCCAAACAAACCAATTTGAGTGACCTCTCACAAAGGTCAAGGTCCCAGGGGCTCAGGAAATAGGTAAAAATAGCTATACTTTAACATAATTTATTTTTCCTCAAATACTATCACAATTTCAAACCCAAACTTGGTACATAGATACCTGATGGTAAGATCTTTCTATGCATACTAATTTGGTTGATCTCTTAGAAAGGTCAAGGGTCACAAGAGCGCAGGAAATAGGTCCAAAATAGCCATATTTTGACAAAAGATGTTTTTTTTTCTCAAATACTATTAACAACTTCAAACCCAGAGATATCTGATGGTAAGACCTATCTATGCATACTAATTTAGATGACCTCAGAAATAGTCACGGGTCACAACAGCTCATTAAATATTTTCAAAATAGCCATATGTTGACAAAAGATGTTTATTCTCAAATACTTTTCACAACTTCAAACGTAAACTTGCTACAGATATACCTGATGGGAAGACCCTTCTATGCATACTAATTTGGTTGATTCCTCAAAACGGTCAAGGGTCACAAGAGCTCCGTAAATAGGTCCAAAATACCCATATTGTGACAAAAGATCTTTTTTTCTCAAATACTATTCACAACTTCAAACCCAAATTTGGTACATAGTTACCTGATGTTAGACATATCTATGCATACTAATTCGGATGACCCTTCGGAAAGGTCATGGGTCACAGGCTGACAAATGTGTGTAAAATGCCAATTTCGGAAAAAACTGTAGGTATTATCAACATTTTTGCAAATTTTTCTATCAAATTTGGCACAAGGGTAGCTGATGGTAAAACCCTCCTGTGCATACTAATTTAGTTGACTCATTGCAAAGGTCAAGGGTCGGGGGGGGGGGGGGCGAGCGGGTTGGCAGATGTGTTAAAATTACTTACATTGTGAGAAAACATGGATTTTGCTGGTTTGGAGCCTTTTACTTATGGTCACAAAGGTCACACATACGTATATCTGTTGTCCACGTGAGCCATAATGGCTTTGCCTTTCCTGTTTCTTAATATTCTCTGAGCAGATTAATAGATACATGGCATTCAAATATAATATGAATTATTCGCATTTGACAGGTAATTTATCTTGACTTTAGAAAGGCTTTTGACTTAGTGAACCATACAATATTGATTTCAAAACTTTTGCCTTTTCTTCGAAACGACATGACTGTTTTGTTGTTTGCGTCATACCTCGATAACAGGAAACAGAAAGTAATTGCAAATGGAGCCTACTCTTCTACTAAAGATGTTAACTCGGAGTTCCGCAGGGGTCAATCTTTGGTCCTCTTTATTTTGTATTTACATCAATAACCTACCTCTAAGTCTAACCTACGAAGACATAATTGTAGTTGAAAACGGCCTTCAACAAAGTCGCCATGATATAGCAGCATGAAGTAAAGTCAACTTTATGATTTTGCATCCTACTAAAACAATATCTACGATTATTGCAAAACGCCAAAGCATCAAAACCATTAAAGCGTAATCTGTTACTCGGCGACGACATCATAGAACAGGTAGCCAAACATCGTCTTTTGGGGTCACAATTGATAATCAGCTGAGGTGGCAGATGCACATTGACAATGTATGTAAAACAGTCTCTAGAAATGTCTTTATGTTATCGAAATTAAAGTATTACACATATAATGAAAACAGAAAATTGTTCAGTAATACACACATCATGTCGCATATAAACTACGCATCGACGGTGTGGGATTCTTGCAGTGATGCCCACTTAAAAAGACTAAAAAATTTACATAGGAGAATGGCAAACTTAATTCGTCTCGGCCCGCGCTTGACAGCCAGGGAAAAACTCAATAAAGCTGGATTCCTACTAGTGAGGGGCCCAAGGAACATGATTGTTCGCTGGAGAGTAGAGACTTGTCACTTTGTCCACTAATAAAGATAATTTAGATGATCACCCTGCGCGTCAGAAACACGTTGTTAGATGTTTATGAGAAGGTCAATGGTCGATTAAAATTACCAATAACTGTAAGAGTGGCAGCACTGGGCTTCCATACCTACGCGCTAATAGCGCCAGCCCACGCGCCGATGTTTCCTGTTTTGTTTCTGTCATCACCTCTTAACCCGCCGGCGGTGTAATGGTATGCTGCATCCCTGCCATGTAAAAATCCGTGTTGTGATGGCTCGAGGTCTTGCAAGAAACGTTGAATCCAATGTTTTTTTTTAACATACAGCAAATGGGACACCCATAATGTAAATGTCAATGCACACGTATTGGTTTTTAGTTGTGTTTGCTGCAGATCTTACAAACATCAGATGATTATTCTAGTCCAGGCCATCATATCTAAAACAGCACCGGATGTTAGCACACGCTATTCTATACTGTGTCGAGCCAGCGGAATAGTCCTCATACACAGCGCCTGTATTATAAGTAAATTTTCTTTGTATTTCTTTTTTTCCCCCTGCAAAAGCGATATCTTGCGTCATGGTGTTGTTATATAGTAATTACGGCACATGCTAACTGTCTCAAAAATGCTGATCACCGCCGCAAAGAAACGTGTCTGCTAGAATACTTCAAACCGTGTCAAAAATGCTTTCTTTTTGTACGTTTGATTCAGTTTGAACTTGAATAACAATAACAAGAATTTTCAAACGATGTTATGCTTAGTATTCGCTCACTTTTTCGCAATTAAGATTGGTCGAATTAGACAGGTTTCTGTATGGAGTACACGCACTCCTGAATAAGTGAAAAAGTATGGAAACCCACACTGATCATAATCGCATCTGAATAGACTAGTTGGTTTCTATTGCAGCGTTTGGTCTACACTCAATTAAAGATGAAACCAAGAAAATATCGACGTGTCTAAGGTCCTAATTTAAGCAGTCAACCAGATCTATCTGTGGAAGTTATTGACTGGTCATTGTGTGCCATGTGCCAAGAGATGATGATGATGATGAAACGTTTTTATTCAGGATAAAAAGTTTTAGGCATAGCAATACCTATCTTCCAAACTGTCCTGCTACTCTACACATATGAAAATACGTCAGACGATACAGCAAAAGATAAAACTTATATAAGTAAAAGTATAAGAGATAACTAACGAGACACTTCAGTGTCTGTCCAGCAAGAAAAGTACGGTGCTGGCTACAAATATGTTGCTGAGAATCTTGAAGGATTTGAAGAACTTGAGTGCTGTCCTGTCAGTCAGCCTGAACCTTCTTAATGAAGACGATGGGTTTGAAGAAACATTCCAAAAACATTCAGCATCTTGGCACAAATCATGCCGAACAAAGGCCAGCAACACAATTTTGCAGCGGAAAAAAAGACAACAGAACCTTCTGCAAGTCCAGTGAAAACTAGGAAAGCAGTCAGCACATCCTCAGCACTATCAGCACATGGCAATGCAGAAAGAGAAGAAACAGTCGGGAAGGGTAACGCAATACAGGCTATGTGCTTGTTTTGTGATGGTCCCCCAGGCTCAGCCGGATTACATGAAGCATGTACATTAACATTGGATTTCAAGGTCAGCAGTCATGCCCATCTACTCAATGACCGGAATCTGCTTTGAAAACTTGCTGACAAAGAGATGGTGTCCTCTGAAACCAAATATCACTTGAAGTGTCTCACAGACTTCTACAGACGTTCTCCTACAACTTCACAGGCTGAACCTGAAGAGGACGATGCCTCAATTTTTCATGCGATTGCTTTTGCAGAACTTGTGGCATACCGCGCGTGGAGAACTTCAGAGAGGGTCCCGATACTGCACCAGTCTTCACAATAGTCTGTATGCTTCTCGTTTGAATTACCTTGCCTGAAAGTTGCTCACAGGGCACATTCTGGACGTTTAAGAGAAAAGCTTCTGGTAGCTGTACCAGATCTTTCATCTTAACAAGGCAGAGAGGTCATTTTTGTGTTTAACAGAGACGTGGGTGATGCCGTAAAGAAGGCTTGTACACGTGACTCTGAAGCCCTTGAGTTAGCCAGAGCAGCTGAAGTGGTGAGAAAGAAAATATTCAGATATAAAACTGCATTCAATGGAAGATTTGAGAAACAGTGCCAAGATAGATCTTTGCCAACAGCTTTGGTCAGTTTTATTCTGGAGCAACCAGCGGCAATTGAGCAGTCTGAACCTGTTGATTATTATCAGAGACAAGCTGTTCTCACGATATCACAGCATATTGCCTTAAACTGCCGGATATTCTCGAGGAAAAATCCTTCCTTCCAACGTCACAACAAGGAGAGAGAAACACCACTGCCTCTGTATCTAAGTCTCAAAGTCCATGCTTAGACAAGAAAGAAAGAGCTTGTCGTCACACTGTCTTCTCTAGGGCTAGGAATTTCATACAAATGTGTGATGTCTATCTCATCACAGATTGCAAACTCGGTCATCAAAAGATTCGAAGAGGACGGTGTTGTTGTCCCTATAAATATGATGAAGGGCGTCTTCACAGCAGGTGTTGTGGACAACATTGACCATAATCCTAGCTCAACAACAGCGTCCAACTCTTTTCACGGCACTGGTATATCCTTGATTCAACACACAGTAACTGAGGGCCAAGAACAGTCTGTGCCACTCTTTGACGGAGAACAGGACAACCAGGGCACCCCACAGCTCCCAGAAAAGTACAGCAAAATCCTACCTGTAGTTATTCCAGCTACAGAGCAGTTTGTACCCCAGTCACCTGGTCCTCTTAAGCGAAATGTTCTCCCTCAAGTCGCAAGCCATAAAGAAGACTGCGTGGTTGGAAAATGTCCGAACTTGCTTTGAAAATGCGTCGGTCCACGACCAGGAAGCACTATCTTGGGCATTCTACCATGCCTCGCAACGACCGTCTGCTGGAGATCCACCTGCCATCATCAGACTTTTGTCGCTGCTTCTAGAGAATGCCCATTTGACACCACTGATCAAGCAACATTCGAATCCTTGACAAACATCTGTTATCGCAATGGACCAGCCTCCGTATGCCCTCGCAAAGGAAATACATGATTTTGGCCAGATACCTATGGTGAAAAAAGTTTGTGATCATGATGGGAGACTGTTCACAGAATGTATAAAATAAACAGTGGTGACCTCATGGTTATTACAGGTATCTGTCGGGTGATCATAATAGACACTCGAAACGCTTCTAAAATGCAAGTGCAAAATTGAAAACATCTTGTGCATCTGAACTCAAACAAAAACACACTGACTTATGTTTCAATGTTTGTCTCTGACTGGCACACTGCGGTTGTACATGTGTACACGGAAGAGACGCTGAAGGGACACAGTTGCAGTTGGGACTTAAGGCGTAATCAATACATTGTTGGTTGTACATTGCTTAACGTCCCGACAGCAACAAGACTTTCTCAGGACGTGCCTGCTCTGCTTGTGAAAAAAGGAAAACCCCCAAAAAACGAGAATATTGAATTATGTCGCCAGCCTGTCCAATATGCTAAATAAACCTAAGACCATTTAGCAACACACATCCAACATCAAGAGCTACAGGCAGCGCAGACAGTAGGGACAGTTTAAAAAAGGCAAATACAGGTGAATGGACCAAGGGTAGACAGAAACACACGCCCCAGAATAGAGAGGAAAACCCACCCTGTGGGGCTGACCAGGGTGACCCGGGGAACTAAAAAATAGTTAACCCCACCCAAGTCTCCCAAGGCAGACCTGGGTGGGGGCGTAATCAATACAAAATGTGAGAAAGTGTTATTAAAAATCATTGAGACACAGTGAGTCTAGTGCCAGTTTTAAACACAGTCTTAAAACCCATCTTTTCCCATCTTGATTAATAATGCTCATGTATTTAGTCATTTTCTGCTCTTTTGTGTAATTGTACATGTGGCTTTGGTTTTGTCACCTTTTGTGTAATATTTTTCTTGTTCGTATGTACGGCGCCTAGTGCATCTTACCATGTATAGGCGCCTATAAATCTTCATTATTATTATTATTATTATTATTATTATTATTATTATTATTATTATTATTATTATTATTATTATTATGAAATTAATGTCAATTTTTGATTACCTCAGAGGTTTCCAAGTCCAGTTTACGTTTGTACATGTGTGAAAAAAACTGACCAGACCACACTGTAAGGCAGAGACAACAAGCAAGCAATAAACCTAAAAGGGGTCATGTTGACCTAATTAATTACTGCTAAAGAAAATATTGTGAAATGCTGTTGATACTGATATGAAAGGAAACGTATTTCAACGGTCCAAAGCACCACATTCACGTTGTGCTTGATCACAGTTTTCTTTTTCTTAGTTACTGCTAAAATGATCAATCTGTAGTCGTGATACTGAAAATGGGCAGATGGTCATGACCTAATTAACTGTGACCCATCAAATATCACATCCGGCAAAATTCTGACTGCATGATATATCATGTGAAGGTTCCTTTTCATGCATATTGAACTTCCATGTTGCTTTTAGTTCAAACCAGTTGCATGTTCAATAGTTATGGTTAAGAACAAGAACAAAAGAGTTTATGGGTCAGGTTGATCTAATTAATCGATGGCCGTTCCCATTTGAGAGCGCTGTCAATGTGTTTCTGAGGCTAATATTGTTCGGAGAGGTACTGTTTACTTATATATTAAGTGGCATGTCTCTACTATGAAGTGAACATTCGAGCTGTTTTATGAGCCTTGGGCCCCTCACTATACCTCTACAAAACCACTTTAAATTTAACAAAGGGCTACTGATGTTTAAAGTGTGGAACCATAGCGCTCCAGAATATCTAATAGATATGTTTAAAAAATCAGATTCCTGCTATCGGAATATGAGGGGTCTTTATATTGTTCTAAAACCCCGAATAGATTTATTTAAATCCACTTTGTCATTTGCGGGTTACACACTGTGGAACTCACTCTCACATCACGTAAAAGCCACTCCGACATTATCCCTTTTCAAGACACGTCTATAGATACATGACACCACTTAAATAAAAATATCTAGTTATTCGTAGACCCACGAATGCACGTTTATATTCTATCATGTGTATGTGAGCGTGTGTGTATGTGTGTGTATGCATGTGTGTATGTGTGTGTGTATGTGTGTGTGTGTGTGTGTGTGTGTGTGTGTGTGCGTGTACACGCGCGCGCATTTATGTTCTTTTTTTTTAGCGTGCATGCTGTTTTTGTTTTTAGTGGACTGTATATTTTGTATCACTATGCTTTAATGTCCCTGTTTTATGTATATTTTGTACTTTGTTAGTCGTAGTTTTAGCAACGGCAGGTACAAAAAATGACATAGTCACTGACTGTGTTAATATCTTCACTGTTGTCAAATAAAAATTTATTGATTCATTGATTCATTCATGGTCGATCCGCATCCTGACGTATCATGCCATAGGTTTACGGGTTCAAGAGGATATTCCCTATTTTGACTCTGACAGATGTCCAGACTGGTTATTGACCCGGTGACAATGAGCTTAGAAAGGAAGACAATCCGCTGTGTCTTCGAGTCGTACAGGTACGACCCGGTGAGGTTCCCCTGTTTTGAGGGATCAGACGGTTACTACTGCGGCAAAAGTTACACTTTCAAGGAAGTGGAAGTTCCGGAAGGTGAGCTGAAAAAGTTTATAAACATTTGCCTCCATCCCCTTTACTGCCGAAGAAAAGTAAAACCAAACCCAGGCTGCCACTGCACGAGACACAGATCATCATGGGCCGGGCAGGCTCTGTGTCTCTTGCTGACACCACATTGATTTCACGCTCTTTTGGACGGCCCGAGCACTTCGGTGTTGAGTTCGTAAAGACTTCAGTAACTGTCAGCGACTTACTGACTGGTAATACCTAGTGCGCAAAGGCCATCGGGTCGATGTCGGCCGCCGCAGGCCCGCGCACGGCTGTGCACGAGCCAACGGCGGCTGGCGTTGCCCCGATGGCCTTGTTGCACACTATTTAGTGGGTTGGCTAGTTTGGGGTTTAACGTCCACAACACCAGAGTGAAAATGGACGGCCCTAGCGGGCGGGTTCTCGGGGACAATTACCGTACTATAGGGTACAACCTGAACACTGACCATTTAAGGCGCAGTGCAGCTGTGCCATTTTGACTTACCATGCCCTTCCAAAGGACATACGATTGAACAAGCCCGCTTTTTTTTCCATGGGATTGCAAGCCCAGCTGCTAGGGCCGGGACAGGGATTTCAACCCACGACCTGGTTCGCTCTCTTTCGCTCCGACGCTTAACCGCCAGAGCTGTTGCGGACTCATGTTCTCCTGGCAGCGAAGGGTTTCTTTCTTATAAACATGTGACCTGTACACCATTCACTTCCGGTACATCCATCTTAAAGCGTCATAGATTCTCATCATTCCTAGCTCGTGTTAACGTGAGAATTTGGCTGACGTCACCAAAACATCACACACACAAAAAAAAACTTTAAATTTTTTTATTATTTTTTTAACAAATTTAGGCGCCTCGAGTCAAAAGCTGCGGAAGTGTCGGATAGTGTTGTTGCCGGCAGGAACGCTATGCGACACTTTCGCAGCTATTGATCCCGGACGCCTTGAATGAGTGAACGAATTTGACCCCCTTGTGCATTCAGGAACCGGCGTTTGTTTGCACCAGGGGCAGTCACGTGCATGAAATGATACACAGTCTACTTCGCAGGTCGGACATAACAGAAGTGGGACGCGACCACACTTTGTCAGAGATCCCAACAGCAGTTCTTTCTATGTCAATTACTTCGTTTATAACAAACTTCGTATATAACAACAAGCAAAATGGGGTCGCCTGGCTATTTATTATATCCGAAATTCACAGTGCGTACATCCATTCATTTTTTGCACGCTGACAGTTGGACCGGCATGGCTTGTACGATGCAGATGTACAAAGGGGAGTCACTCAACGCTGGACAGAGAGTTAGATCCCTTCGACCACTTCCTTACGAACAACCCCCATTCGTACGGCACCAACACAACAAAAGAATTGGTTAAAACGTTAAACGTATAGGGTTTAACGTCTTTTCCCACCATGAAGTTGATTTCAAATACCCGGCATCGAATAGGGTCTGAACAAATTTTGATCCTAGCTGAATTCAAACCCGCGACCTGTTGGACGAGAGGCGAACTCTCCCCCAAAGGAACAGGTCAAGGAAATTACTATCGTCAGTTTGTTGCCTTAAAGTACCATTACGCGTAAATTTGAAGACGCATTTCAGCACCATTTGTGTTTGTTATGCCCTTGTCGACACACCTAATCAACGTTAACAGCAGTTGGCACAACGCAGCAAAAGCACATGCGTAATCGCACCTATTTAATCTGTGCAGCATTTAGTGTGTCAATCTATTTTTAGCTGTTTCTCGTGCTGATAGCGTTGTATTTATAGCACGGAGTGGAGTCATTGTCAGACTACTTGATATAAAGACGACGAGTGCTGAACTGGATTGTCCTGTGTGTAATGAACCATAGCTAGTCCTGTGTATAGCGTCTCATAACCATCTGTTACAGAAGTGTATCTTTGAACTGTGATGGCGGTAGTGGACCTTTAAGGATGAAATAGATCTAAACTGCTGGCAATTTGATGCCATAACATGGGGACCACGAGATCTAAATGTTTGCCGCCTTAACCCCTTCACTGTCGAGACAACGTGACCATGATCCAACTGCAAGAGACATAGATCCGTATCAGCCCCGGCGACTGCGGGGGCTCATGAGGATCTATGAACCAGTTTTGTCCATGTTTTTTGGACGGCAGTGTGTTTTGGTCACAGAGCGAAGGAAGATTTCAGAAACAAAATCTGCGTCCTCTGGCTTGGAAGGGGTTAGAGTGGATGGAGAGATCTAGCTTGGTGTGCTTTTTGTTCAGTGTGTAGTGGTTACGTATTCGCATTTTATTCTTTTAATATTCATGAGGTGAAGGTCGCAGATCGAAAGCAAGGCATAGCTGATACAGCTGACGTTATTTTGAGTTTGACGTCACCGCAGGCCACGACGAATCCAAAAAACGTCGCATACACTTTTCAAAAATAAACAAAGTTACCGTATTGTTTGGAGCTCACAGGCGTTTTACCTTTAGGAAAATTGAGAGTTGTTCATATTGTTGAGCTTATTCTTCTGAATTAGTTCCCTCTTCTCTATGCCAACCTCTGATCAACACACACGCCGACGCACACAAACAAAGACGTACACACGGCGCTACCCGCATTAGTACGCTCTGTGGGCTCGTGTAGCGACAGGAACGCTAAAGAATAAGAATAGCACTGGCAGCAAAATGACATCAACTAAGCTTCACGTCTCACGACGCGTGTACACAGTGACGAAATTGATGTTTGACGTCACTCATCCAAAAGGCACGCAGCCTCTTCGAGGGCTGACTGTTTTGTTCCACGCAGCCTTTTCCAGTGCTGACTGTTTGATTGGAGTATAATTATACTGGATTCAAAACTTTCAGAAATAAATAAATTATAATTCAAAAGGTTGAAGAGGTACAACGCTGGATTACGGGCTCATTCAATGTCTATTTCAAAGCTAGCTATATCTGAAATTAAAAGTAAATGGAACGAAAAATACGGAATCAAATTTGGGTCAACCGACTTTCTATAAGCGGTCTTACTAAATCAAAATGTCAGGGCAGATATATATATATATATATATATATATATATATATATATATATATATATATATATATATATATATATATATATATATATATATATATATATATATATATAGAGAGAGAGAGAGATAGAGAGATAGAGAGAGAGAGAGAGAGATGAGAGAGAGAGAGAGAGAGAGATGGAGAATTCTTCGTTTTGACATTTTTTTCTTCGATGAATTAACTTTTACAAGACATTAAACAGGAACAAAGCTGGTTAACGAACTCATCCAATATCTTTCTCGAAGCTATATATATTCAAAATTCCAAATGAATGTAACACAAATTACAGACTCAAATGCGAGCCAACCGACGTTCTATAAACGGCAATTTTTTAGTTCCTTCTATTTATCAAAAGTGTGTGTGTGTGTGTGTGTGTGTGTGTGTGTGTGTGTGTGTGTGTGTGTGTGTGTGTGTGTGTGTGTGTGTGTGTGTGTGTGTGTGTGTGTGTGTGTGTGTGTGTGTGTGTGTGTGATGGTGTGTTGTGTGTGTGTGTGTGTGTGTGTGTGTGTGTGATGGTGTGTTGTGTGTGTGTGTGTGTTTGTGTGTGTGTGTGTGTGCGTGTGTGTGTGTGTGTGTGTGTGTGTGTGTGTGTGTGTGTGTGTGTGTGTGTTATGTGTGTGCCATGACGTCAAGCTTATAGTGAGGTCATTTAGCTGTTTGTGCCATTCTTTTTCAGAATACTGTTGCTACACGAGCCCACAGAGTGAACAAATGTTAGAGAGGCTCACGCTTACTATCGCTGTGCGCAAATACATGTTGGTTCAGAAGATTAGTTCAGTCTCCCCTTTTCTTTACATGTTGGTTCAATCCACTCACGGAGATAGATTTTGGTAAACAAATACTTACTGTCTGACCGTCCAAAAACAATTTGCGCATATGTTGCGTAGATTTTTTTAAAAAGAAGGGGCTTTTTAGGACGAGTCGGGGTGGAGCAAATTTAATAGCTTTTCCATGATGTCAAAGGTGGACAGGCCTAAACCTCTCACAATTGAAGTAACAAGATTAAACATTACGTCATGTCTAGTTACGCTAACCTCGCTGCTGAACGTACATGTCTGTGTATGTATGTATGTATGTATGTATGTATGTATGTATGTATGTAGATATGTATGTACGTATGTATGGACGTACATATGTATGTATGTATGTATGTATCTATGTATGTATGTATGTATGTATGCATGTATGTGTGTGTGTGTGTGTGTGTGTGTGTGTGTGTGTGTGTGTGTGCGTATGTATGAAAACAAGAGAAATTCCGATATTTCTGTACACACAAGCTTGAAACTTGGCGAAATACTTTTTAAAGGGGTGGCAAAGAGAGCATCCTAGCATAATGTAATTGAATGTCTCATTGAAGATATAAACAACATTTTATAGAACATCTATGCCTCTTGAGGATGTTTGGAGCGCGCGCATGCACGCACGCACACGCACACACATACACACACATCGACCCGCTTTTAAAAGAGCATGCAGGTGTACTTAGTATATCGTAGCTAGGTAAAGTCAACCTGTTTTCATGCAAATTATAGCAAGACTGAAATTGTACCGTGCAATTCTAGCTTTGTCACCATTTTCCCAAGACTTGAAGCGAAAGCAAAACTCATATTACTTTAAATATAAAATTACGTAAAAACTCCAAAATTTGTCATGACAAATGTCGTTTGTCAAACAAAAGACGCGTATGCACCGCGCGCGCTCCTTACAGAGTTCACTATGACGCATTGGCACATCTGCGAGGCTTTTTCAAAAGGAGATATGCCAACATCAGAATCAAGTCAAAGAGAAAAGGTCCGTGACGCCGAAGACAGCTCTCATATCGAAGGGACTTTGTGGGTTATGGTTCGTCCCATTTTGTTTTTATTGTACGTGTAGAAATCGGCCGATTGCGTGATCGCGACTTTTCGGCTGCGTTTTAACGTCGTGATCGGCTCGCCGTGTCCCAGCCGTGAAACTTTTTTTCAGTTCATTGCAACGGTCATCTTTCTTCCTCCTCCCACCCCCTTCAGTCATCTGAGATTTTGAGAGTACGAAGAGCAAAGTCTCGTTGCTACACCCTTCATTTTAATCAGTTAATCCTTATAGGTTTTCTTCTTGTGAATAACACTTCCCTACAACCAAAGCTGTCATCCGTTTCAGTTTGAACCATATCGGTCCCATGCTGTCTGACGTACTGCGGAAAAAAACACATGTATTTATAAAGTGCAAACAATCTTAGATGTCCGAGTACAGAACTTTCGAGATCGGGTTGTAATTCATTCATGCTTGACCCCAAAAATCTTTATTCATATCCATCAAGCACATTTATGAAAAGGACAATCATAAAAAGGCAAAACGCAAATAATACATGGCGCCCATGACCTTGAGCGCTTCCGGGGTGCGAACTATGAGCGCTACCGCTCGAGACACACCCAACCCACACTAACACAAACCTAACACAAACACCAGAGGAACAATGACGACGACATTTATTACATACACTCATAACAATAACTAACTATAACCTCATTCAATCCTAACCACACGCTCACACGTCACATTCACACACACATTCGTCCAAGCTCCCCAAACCGATTAACCACTGTGCACAATACAAAATAACAATATATATAATAAACTAATAAACTAAATATCCCTAATAAAATACAAACGAACAATATATAAATAAAACTACTATCCTTAATACAACGAAAATGAAAAGCTTAAACCCAAAAGCTACCGGACCCCGACGGAAGCACAAGCGTCACGCGCTAACGCCAGTAGACCTACGCCTTTGCTTCCGCGAAGAGTCCCTCACAGCACGTGGCTCCTTAAGTAATATACTATGGCAAATAGCACAATATCAAATATACGATCAACCAAATATGTTTACTGACACAAATGAAGATCGAGAAAAACGAATATTGTTCAAAAGCTACTACATCTCCTCAGCGGGAGCACGAACGGCAAGTTCGAATTAAGCTAATGCTCTAGCAAACTAGACATTCACAGCACAAGGCTCCTTTAACTAACAACGTTTCAGAACAACAAAGGCCCCTTTAACTAACAAAGTTTCAGAATAAACAATGTTCCTCTAACTAACAACGTTTCAGAATAAACAAGGCTCCTTTAACTAGAACGTTTCAGAATAAACAAGCTCACGTATATAAATGGAGCAAATATCATTAATTCAACATGACTGAAAGTTGAATAAATATATTTCACGTCACGGGACCTTCTCGCCGGAAGTACAACCGTTAAGCGCAGCTCAACTCAACGCTCTTTCTTCCGCGATAAGGTCTTCCGTAACACAGGCTGCTTTTAAATAATACAATATCTCCAAAACTTTCCGTCCCCGTGACAAAGCTCCTCTCACAAGACTGTCACTACGAGGAGAAGAAATAAATCTTAACGTTCTTTACAATATTATAAACATACAATTGTGTCGTAGCAACGTGATTCTTATTATAAACACCTCTTTCCACTGAGGACTACTGTCAGTAGATCAGTCCAATGGTTTTAGAGACGTTGCCGCCACGGCCATGACCTTACTCCACTCCGTTCTATAAATAAAACGCTATCAGTACGAGAAACAGACAAAAATAGATTGACCCTCTTACGGCTGAGCAGAATAAATAAATGCGATTACGCGTGTGCTTTTGCTGCGTGTCCAAACTGCTGTTAACGTTCATTAGGTGTGTGGACAAGGCGTAACAGTTACAAATGGTGCTGAAATGTGTCTTCATAGTTATGCGTAATGGTACTTTAAAAATAGTGAATTGTCTTGCAATTCAAGGACAATGGGGGCTTACTTGGATATTTCCGTCGACTGGCGAACGAGAGAGCGTAGGAGTAAATGCAGGCGTGGTTGCTGGAGCCACTGTTGGTGCGCTTGCCCTACTTGCTGCTGTAGTAGGAGGAATTCTATACTCCAGGGGAAAGCTACCCATGGGTGCGTGAGGCCTCAAATATACATGTTTTAACTGCGTCACAGGACAAAATGATAGGCTTCGCGTTATGACAAGGTTCAATTAAAAAAAAAAACCAACAGTCATGACGTGAAGCTCATCATAGCGTGTTACGTTATTGCCTTGGTTGACTGACTTACGCGAAGGTCATTATGATGTCACGTTCCGTTACTGCAGTAACTGGTTGGCTGTCTGATTAATAATAATAATAATAATAATAATAATAATAATAATGTACATTTATATAGCGCATAACCTCCAAATGAATGGTGCTCTAAGCGCTTTACAAGATAAAAAAATCACATAACAAAAAGTTTAAAAAAAACAACAACAACAAAAAAACAACAACAAACAAACAAACAAAAAAAAAACACTACACTAAATGCTGAAAAAATAAAGTGAAACATATCAAATGCTCTGACTCACACATTACACACACACCGTTACAAAAACAGTAACTGCCAAAGATTGCTAACGCATTGAAAATGCATCTAACGCATAAGAAAACAGATAGGTCTTGAGCAGTGATTTTTAAGCAGACGGAGTTGGAGTATGTCTGACATGGGCTGGAAGGTCGTTCCAGGTGACTGGACCGAAAAAAAGGTTCGCTGGCCCTGGGTGGACATCTTTCGCCTAGGAACCCTGAAAATACACGTGTCTGATGCTGAACGGAGGGATTTTGAAGGCGGGTAAATATGAAGCAGGAAGGACAATTATGGGGGAGCAGAACAGGTAATGGGGCGGCCGTGGCGCAGCGGTAAAAGCGCCTGCCACCAATGCAAGAGGTGCGAGGTTCGATACCGGTTCCGGCGTTGGACTTTTCTCCTCTAGTAAGTGTCACCATTAATTCGGGCGGACCGTCGGCGGTTCTTTCTCCGGGTACTCCGGCTCTTTCCTCCCCCAATAATTTGGTATTAATTCAGTCCACATAAGCAAATCAGTTTCAAAAATATAAAAAAACGATTAACAAATTTCCAAATATTTCAGTACCTCGCTTGAGCTTGCCCTTAGCACCATGTGAATGTTCCGTGTTTATGTACAGTGTGTTAGGGAATGCGCGTGATTCACGTGAGCTTGCTTGTTGGGTTCAGTTCGCGGCTATGTCCTGCGCATTGAGTTATATTACAAATATGAGAAATTTCTCTTGGCTTGACTTCGCGAACGAAGATTTTATAGGAGTTGCCCACGACGTCTGCAGGCTTGTTCGTGGCTGCGGAGGCCAATCCGAGACAGGCAGGTTCGACCGCAGTGGCTGCAGGGGAAGGTATGGCCGGGGTTCTGAGCTGCGGCATCTCTGTTTTTTCTCCTGAGCCGCTTGTCCTTAAGGCTAGCTCTGTGAGAGTCATCAAAGGAAACAGCTGCCTTGTAAATGGTGGAGCGCCAGGTGTCACGGTCCGCAGCAAGCGAAGACCACTGGTGGTGGTCGATTTGGCAGGCACTAAGTGACTTCTTGAGACAGTCTTTGTATCTCTTCTTTGGTGCCCCTCTGTCACGGTGTCCAGTAGCAAGCTCGCCGAACAGGGTGATCTTTGGTAGGCGATGATCCTCCATCCTGGAGACATGCCCCGCCCAGCGGAGCTGTGTCCGCAGCAGCAAAGCCTCGATGCTCACAGTTTCAGCCTGTTCAAGGACCTCGACGTTGGTGACATAGTCACTCCAGTGAATGCCCAGGATGGTACGCAGGCAGCGCTGGTGGAAGCGTTCGAGGAGTCGTAGTTGGCTGCGGTAGAGGGCCCAGGACTCGGAACCATACAGCAGTGTGGTGAGGACCACAGCTCTGTACACGCTGATCTTGGTGCCTGTTTTCAGCTGTTGATTGTGCCACACCCGCTTGAAAAGTCGCCCGAAAGCGCTGTTCGCTTTTGCCAGCCTGCTGTCAAGCTCCTTGTCCAGCTTGGCGTCCGACGTGATAATGCAGCCAAGGTAAGTAAACTGGTGCACTGACTTTAGATCAGACTCGCCAATGGTGATGTGAGGAGGGCGATACACTGTCTTGGGTGCCGGCTGATGGAGGACCTCTGTCTTTTTCAGACTGACCTCGAGTCCAAAGAGCTGGGCAGCATCTGCGAAGCAAGACGTGATGCGCTGCAGGGCTCTCTCTGTGTGTGCAACGAGGGCAGCATCATCAGCAAAAAGCAGCTCACGAATCAGTTGGTCTAGGGTTTTCGTGTGGGCCTGCAGTCGTCTGAGGTTGAACAGGCTGCCATCGAGACGATACCTGATGTACACTGCATCGTCATCATCAAGGTCCACTGTGGCCTGCTTCAACATCATGCTAAAAAAGATGGTGAAGAGGGTCGGTGCCAGCACGCAGCCCTGCTTTACGCCGTTGAGAATAGGGAATGGTTCTGAGAGGTCATTGTTGAGTCTGACCTGGCCTTGCTGGTCCTCGTGTAGCTGGACAATCATGTTGAGGAACTTTGGGGGACAGCCAAGTCGCTCCAGGATCTGCCACATGCCTTGCCTGCTCACAGTGTCGAACGCTTTTGTTAGGTCGACAAATGTTACGTACAGCCCTTTGTTCTGCTCGCGGCACTTCTCCTGTAGCTGTCTCAGCACAAAGACCATATCGGTGGTGCTCCTGTTTGCTCTGAAGCCACACTGGCCCTCTGGGAGTTGGTCTTCAGCGATGGCAGGTACCAGCCGATTCAGGAGCAGCCTTGCAAGGATTTTCCCAGCAATGGACAGCAGGGTAATTCCCCGATAGTTGGAACAGTCAGACTTCTCGCCTTTGTTCTTGTACAGGGTGATAACGACTGCATCACGGAGATCTTTTGGTAGTGTTCCTTCCTCCCAGCAGCAGAGAAAGAGGTCATGGAGCTTGTTGTGCAGTGCTGTGCCTCCATGTTTCCAGATCTCTGGCGGTATTCCATCAATGCCTGCTGCTTTGCCACTCTTGAGCTGGTGGATGGCTGTGAGGGTCTCTTCAGCGGTGGGCGGTTCGTCCAATTCAACCTTTACTGGGAGGTGTGGGATTTGTAGGACGACTGCTTCTTGAACAGTGCGCTCAGCGCTGAAGAGGCTCTGAAAGTATTCCGACCAGCGGTTCAAGATGGAGGTATTATCTGTGAGGAGTGCCTGGCCATTCGCGCTTCGCAGGGGACTTTGTACCAGGTGCCTGGGGCCATACACTGTTTTCAGTGCTTCGTAGAAGCCCCTGTAGTCACCATTGTCAACACAAAGCTGGGTCCTCTGTGCAAGTCTGGTCCACCACTCATTCTGGAGATCTCTGAGCTTGCGCTGGAGACTGCTGCAGACGAGGCGGAAGGCAGACTTCTTCACAGGGCAGGAAGGCTGGGCTAGGTGGGCCTGATGGGCGGCTCTTTTTTTTGCTAGGTGTTCCTGGATCTCTACATCGTTTTCGTCAAACCAGTCTTTGTTCTTCTTTCTGGCGAAACCCAAGACTTCTGCAGAGGATTTTGTAATAGCAGTTTTCAGTTGTTCCCAAAGTGTTTCAGGGGAGGAGTCTACTGGGTCCGCTGTGTCTTTGAGCCTGCGCTGTAAATCTGTCTGAAAGGCAGCTTTCACATCGTCACGCTGAAGGCTGGCAACATCAAGCTTTTTCTTGGGGGGCCCCCATTTCTTGGGTTTTGGCCTGAAGTGGAGCCTGAGTTTGCAGCGGACAAGGCGGTGGTCAGTGTGGCACTCTGCGCTGGGCATCACTCTGGTGAGGAGGACGTCACTGCGGTCCCTCTGACGCACTAGGACATAGTCGATAAGGTGCCAGTGTTTGGAGCGAGGATGCATCCAGGTGGTCTTTCGACTGTCCTTTTGCTGAAAAGTAGTGTTAGTGATGACCAGTTGCTGCTCCGCACAGAACTCCAACAGTAGGCGGCCATTGTCATTGCAGTTCCCCACGCCATGCTTGCCGAGGACTCCTTTCCAGGCTTCAGAGTCCTGGCCCACTCTGGCGTTGAAGTCGCCAAGGATGATGACTTTGTCGTCTGCAGGGGTACTCTGTAGGAGGCTGCGCAGGTCAGTGTAAAATTTGTCCTTTTCAGCAGGCTCTGCCAGGAGGGTTGGGGAGTACACACTGAGAAGGGTGACGTGTTGCTGGTGTCTCAGTGGGAGGCGCATGGACATGATGCGGTCTGAGTGGCCCGTTGGTAGGTTTTCCAGCTTAGACGCAATGGATGTCTTGACCATGAAACCCACGCCTGAGAGCCGTCTTTCTGATGCAGGCCTGCCTGACCAGTAGAGGGTGTACCCAGCACCAAGTTCTTGGAGGCTGCCTTCGTCCGGAAGGCGTACTTCGCTGAGCGCGGCGATGTCGATGTTTAACCTCCGCAATTCATGGGCAATGAGGGCGGAGCGGCGTTCAGGGCGTCCGCTGTCTGCTTTGTCGAGCATGGTTCGGACGTTCCAGCATGCTACGTTGAGTCCGGTCGTGGTCGTCATGAGAGTGGATCCGTTATTCTTTCTTGTTTTTTGACCGCAGGAGAAGATGCCCGTTGACCGCGGCTAGCCAACTGGGGTTGCGAGGGGACGAGCTTTGGTTAGGCCACCTTTTCTAGGCCCCTCTCCGTGTGGAGCAAGCAGTGCTGTCCCTAGAGAAGGCTGCTTGGTCGTTCAGGGTGTGCCGAGTGATGTTGTCATCCCCAGGTCAACATCAGGCGACCAATATCCTGAACCGCCTGCATGCAGGTTTGAGACTGCGGCTTCCAGTGACATCTTTCACCTGCCGTTTCGCCCCTCGCCCGTCGCTACAGGACTTGGAATGGTCAGTGTCATGGTCCGTGGACGTTTCCTAAAGCCTGCGCGGTGGAGCTTTTTGGTGGAGTGCAGTGTGCGCAGTACTGGCCCCACCCTTTAAACCCTTGGTTCATCTGCCATGGCCTAGCAAGCTGGGACGATGGCATCGAGGTCCTCGGGTCGTAGGTTTTATATCAGACTGTCCTTGTCCTAGTCTCTGGCTCAAAAGCCTTCCCCGGAGACACGGGGGCTTTGATGTCAGGGGTTTCCTCCCTTAGCCTTTCCGCAGCCAAGCGGCCAGGCCTGCAAGGCAGCAGGCGACTCGTGGAGGGCGGGGTCGTCTATGTCCCGTGCAGATGTCAACATCTGCCCACTGCCCTTTAAATATGAGAAATGCGTCTGTACATGTATCAGCAGCAGTAACCTTATTTGCTACAATGTTATTAATAATAGTACATAGTATTTATATGAAATATGAGAAATGCGTCATATAAATACTATGTACTATTATTAATAACATTGTAGCAAATAAGGTTACTGCTGCTGATACATGTACAGAATTGTTTTGTATTGCCAACAGCCTTATGGGAAAGGTCAGGTCTGTTATTCTTCCAAGCACCCATCCACCCTCAGTTCTTCCAAAGCTTTTCTCAGATTACTTTAGTGGAAAAGTCGAAAGCATCCAAGACAATATTGATAAATGTGCCGATGCTGGTATGAAAAACTATCCATCTGCAAAGACCTCTTTTTCAGGTCTGCCTCTGACATGTTTTTGTCCTGTAACGGAGACATTTGTGCATGAAACCATGATCAAAATGTCGCCTAAAACGTGTGAACTCGACCCTGTCCCCTCATCTCTTCTACTTGCATGTTGCGGAGAGATTGTGCCAGCTGTCACAGAAATTGTAAACCAGTCTCTTCTAACCCGTGTTGTCACAGCATGTTTCAAAACTGCCATTGTAAAACTTCTTTAAAGAAGCCCACTCTTGACCCGAAGGATCGAAAAAAATTACCGACCGTATCTAACCTCACATTTCTTTCAAAATTACTAGAGAAAATAGCTTTGTCGCAGTTATTCGAACATATTAAAAGTAATGACCTCTGGCATGTTTTTCAATAAGCCTACCACCCCTGTTACAGCACGGAGACAGCGTTGCTTCGTGTCGTGAACGACCTGCTCACCGCCAGTGATGAAGATAATGTTTCTGTTCTGGCCCTTCTTGGTTTGAGTGCTACTTTTTACACGATGGATCTCCAGATTCTCATTTGACGTTTAGACTCTGTTTTGGGCATTAAGAGTACCGCTTTACGCCTTTTTGAGTCTTATCTCTTTGGAAGAAAGCAAGTATTGTCGTGTTGGGAATAGAGTCCGATCCCACTGAGCTTGTGTACGGTGTTCCCCAAGGCTCTGTTTTGGGGCCGATCCTTTTCACATTGTATACCCAGCCTTTATCCAGTGTCATCAAATGTCACTCTGTTTCTCACCATTTTTATGCTGATAACACAGAGCTGTATGCCAGTGCTCAACGCAAACATTTTAGTCAGATGTTTCAGTCTTTAGAGTCTTGTGTCACAGACGTTCAGAATTGGACCACACATAAAAAAATTGCAAATGAATAGTGACAAAAATGAGGCATTAAGATTTTTGGGTTCAACCTCCACTGATCTCCCAGACTCGGTCAGGGTTGGTCAGAAGAGTATCTCCTTTTCCGAGTCGGTCCATAATCTTGGTGTTATCTTTGACAATAGGCTGACCATGAGAGAGCATGTCAACAAGGTTTGCCAATGTTCCTTCTTTGAATTGAGAAAGATCAGCTTAATTCGACACCTTCTCACTACCGAAGCAACTAAAACGCTTGTTACTTTCCTTGTTCTTTCACGCATTTATTTTTTCTAATTCCCTTTTGGCTGGTGTTCCTCAGAATCTTCTTGATAAACTTCAAAGAGTTATGAACTGCTCTGCCCGACTAATTTACAGAGTACCAAAACATGAGCAAATAACACCCTTACTTGTTGACCTGCATTGGCTGCCTGTATCTCAAAGAATTGTGTACAAGGTCTCTGCCATTTGTTATAATGCTATTACTAGTTCTGCTCCCCCATATTTGTCCGACCTGGTTCATATTTACACGGCGTCAAGATCCCTCCGTTCAGCATCAGATACGCGTATTTTCAGGGTTCCATGGCGAAAGAAGTCTAGCCAGGGTCAGCGTGCCTTTTCTTATTTCGGTCCAATCACCTGGAAAGCCCTTCCAGCCCATGTCAGACATGCCCTAACTCTGGCTGCTTTTATATCACGGCGCAAGACCTATCTGTTTTTTATGCATTCCCGTTACATGCATTTTCAGTGCGTTTGCAATCTTTAGCAATAACTGTTCCTGTAACTGTGTGTGTGTATGTGTGAGTGTGAGCTTTTGATATGTGTCACTTCAGTTTTTGTAACATTTATTGTAGCATTTTCTTTATTGTACTTTTTGTTCTGTGATTTTTGATCTTGTAAAGCGCTTAGAGCACCATTCATTTGGAGGTTAAGCGCTATATAAATGTACATTATTATTATTATTAAAATAACAGAAACCTTGCAGAATTTGTTTGACATACAACAAAGATCCTACATAGTAAGATAGGCCAGCAGGCTTGTTTTCGCGAGGCCAGCACCAGAATTACTTCCCCTGCTACGGGAATGCAACATGGCGACGCGCAGGTGTAAACGTGGAGGCGATGCATGTGGTGCAATTGGATGCTCAAATGCTCGACGGAAAGAAAGTTACAAAGAAAACCATTCTTCGGGTTTCCTAATGATGAAAAGAGGTAAGGGAACGCTATTTTTTCAAATATTCGAATCTTTTCTGACTTAAAATTCAGATTAGGCATTTACCATTTCTCTCTCACTTTATTTACACATGCTCTGTTTCTCTGCAAAAGTCTTCATCGCAAAACGCTCCCTTCAGTACAAAATTGCATAATTCTGAATTATAGTGGGGTCAAAGGCAAGTTAGCAGCACTGAACACCGGCAAATGAAGATGCGAGCAAATCATGAACATGGCTATACCTGCGATTGTGACTGAGCACATTCAGATGCAGTGTTAGATTGGGTATGGTATACATGTAATTGTGTTACTGTGAGTGGGTGATGTTTGCTTAATACTAAGTGACAATGTTGATTTTACATACAGACGTTTAATTTTGTGGCATAACAACTTAAAATCACAAAACTCGTTTGTATGGTGCACAGGTGAAAAGAATGGGTATAAAGAACAAGGAGGGAGGTCTTGATTGGGAAGACAGCAGCGGAGCTGTACGCTTCTGGTGTAAAACTCTGCAGTGACCACTTCGAAAAGAGTCAGTTCTTATATCCAGACAAGACCAACAAACTGGCCTGGAATGCAGTGCCATCTGTATTCAAGAATATTCCGAATGCACCCCCTCGAGTATCCACTCTTCGAGAGCCGCCCAAACAGCGAGTACAAGATGATATACTGTGCTGTCCAGCTGAGAAGAAGAGAAAGTCTTCAGGAACATTTTCCTAAAAAAATCAGGTCAAATCCCACTGTATGTTCATTGTGTTTCATAATAATAATAATAATAATAATAATAAGCGCATTAAATAGGCGCTTTATCCCAATTGAAAATCGGCTCAAAGCGCCGCCGCGAACTGAACCCAACAAGCACGCTCACGTGAAACACGCGCATTCACTCACACACTGTACATAAACACAGAACATTCACGTGGTGCTAAGGGCAAGCTCAAGCGAGCTACTGTAGTTTTTGGAAATTCAAAGTAGTTTGTATTTGAAATTTGATTAAGTGGGCTGAAACTGATACCAAACTTTTAGTGGAGGGGGAGGAAGAGCCGGAGTACCCGGAGAAAGAACCCCCGACGGTCCGCCCGAATTAACGGTGACACTTACTAGAGGAGAAAAATCCGACGCCGGAACCCGTAATCGAACCTCGCACCTTAACCACTGCGCCACGGACCGCCCCATGTCATGTCATATATGTATGCTTCTTGTTCTTCAGTGCTGCATTAGTGGGCTATTGATTACATAATTTAATAATGGTTTATAAAACGCGACTGTCAGTAACCATTAGTCAACCTGCATGCGTACAGGTGGTTTACTACGCATAATGGATGTAACATTGTAAGCTATAATTCATTTCATCTATCAAGTAATTGTATAAAAAGCCTGTAAATGTATTTGTTTTATATCCGCTTGTATATGAAGGAGGTGTGCCGTAGGTGCCTGATGCAATTCTTTACCATGTATGTCTTTATGTCTCAGGACTGCAAGCTTTTTTGTCATCGGACACTGACCTTGCACAGCAAATGGACGTGGAACTAGAAGTGGATGCCATGCCGCCAGCAGGTATAATTTACATATTAAATATTAGCTCGTTAGAAGTAAACCACCCACCCCTCCCATTAGGAACTCGACAACTAGCAGAAGGCTGAATGTTGTTGTGTATTATAATGTACCAATTTAGAGGGCGCTGGCAAAATCATAGGAAAACATTACAGGGCTGACGCGCGGAGAGGCAGAGTGCAACAGCTAGTGTCATTCTAAACACGCTGGAGATTTTGACTTGAATTGGTCAAACATTTCAAACTTTGCGAAATGTAGAGAATTACTGTACAACCGATTAACCACACCACTTGCCTCCATAGTCTACAGTCAACTGAATGAAACTCTACTTTTTGTGAACAGTATAATTAGTATTTTTATTTTGTGTGTGTGTGTGTGTGTGTGTGTGTGTGTGTGTGTATGTGTGTGTGTGTGTGTGTGTGTGTGTGTGTGTGTGTGTGTGTGTGTGTGTGTGTGTGTGTGTGTGTGTGCAGAAAAGCAAGTGCCCAGTACCTGAGGCATTTCGCCAAGAAAGAGAAAGCTCAAGAGGGGCCTAAAAGCTTCCAGAAACAAAATCTACAGACTGCAGAAGAAACCCAAGCAACAATCTCCAAAGATAAAACGTCAAAAGCAGGACCTGGCAGAAAAAAACGAGATGCGTTGATAAAAGATCTCTCCCTCTTCCTCGAAGGTCCATGTCTGCAGTTCGTCACCACTCAGCTTCGCCAGGTCACTAAACCTAAAATGAGTCGCAGATGGAGTGGGCAAGACAACAGTTTAGGTTTGTCCATTTTTCATGCCAGTCCAAAAGCATATCGGCTACTTAGAAAACTGTTTTGTTGCCTTCAGTTTATTCACTTCGGATACTCATGCGAGCTGTCCAGATATTTCCAGGCTTCAACAAGAATGTTCTAAACGCACTCCAGCAAAAGATTTTTTCAATTCCAACTAATTCAGAACTCTGTGCTTTGGTGTTCGACGAAATGTCTTTAAAGGAGTTTGTGAATAATGTGTCGACAAAGACTACGTGGAAGGCCTAGAAGACTTCGGCTATATGGGTCGGGCCGTGTATGTAGCCAACCATGCTACAAAATGTTCATGGTGCTTGGACTTGTTATGAACTGAAAACAGGCTGTTAGTTTATCCTTTCCAGCGGACCTGTTGACGCTAAAGTGCTGCATGGTCTGTTGACTGAATGTCTTGACAGTTTAGAGGAGTGTGGTCTGCAGATAAAAGTGGTGATTGCTGACCAAGGTTAAAAAAAACCGAAAAATGTTCACAAAATTCTGCAGGGTGACAGAGCAGGCACCCGTTTTCCTCCACAAAGAGAACAAAGTACGCGTCCTTTATGATCCTCCCCATCTTCTGAAAAACACAAGGAACAACTTAAACAAAAGTGAGTTCCTTGTTGATGGACAAGAAGTGAAGTGGATGCATATTGAACAATTCTACAACTTAGACCAGCAAGGTGTTGTTCGCATGGCCCCAAAACTGACCAGCAAGCATCTGAACTGCCACCTTTTGCTGCAGTTCGCGTGCGGTATGCTGTGCAGGTCATCTCGCACACAGTTGCAGCATGTATTTCTACACTTGTGCAGCTGCATGTACTTGGCCCAGACGCCGCTGACATAGCCCTGTTCATCGAAACCTTCGATCAACAGCTCAATACCTTCAACAGTGGCAACCTCAGGTCTACACAGAAAACGACCCCTGCCATGACGCCAACATTCAGACACGAGGAGTTCTTGTTGAAGACTCTTAAGTTAGCTGGAATCTGTTCAGTCCCTCTCCTCAGTATCGCAACTCCCAAGCCTGACAGGGTGAAAGATGGCCATTAGAACACTTCTGGCATTGTGGAAAGAACTTCATACTGACTATGGCGTGAAATTTCTTTTAACTAACCGTTTGAACCAGGACTGTGTTGATAATATGTTTTCAGTTGTTCGGTCGAAAGGAGGGCATGGTGACAACCGAACAATTTTCGCAAGGTCACATTGGACTCTTTCTTCGTGCAGAGTGACGCAAGAAACTGCATTGAGGACTGTGACAAGTGGCTGCTCACACTGACAGCACTGACGTCAGTACCGCAGTCAGTAGTGGAAGATGAACCTGAAGTTGAACCTTATGATGGTGTCGTCCCTGATTGGCCACCGGGCCATGTGGAAAATGATGGTGATACATATCAGTTGATGCAGCTGATTTTGCCAGTGCCAGAGACTCAAGATCCACGGCTCGTCCAAGTGCATGAAAACGTACTTCTGTATATTGCTGGCTACATGTCAAAGAAGATGCAGGCAAAACCATTATGCCAGGAATGTTAGAGTCTCATGACAGGTGCCTCCACTGGTTCTCCGGCTGAACGTTCATCATTAACAAACAGTATCAAGGCATTACAGGGGGGGGGGGGGGGGGAGGGGGGGGGGGGCTTACAGTTCCGAGCACCAGACTGCAACGCATGGTACAGTTGTTCGAGTAAACCTATGTTGCCAACATCGGATAAATTCTGCAGATTGACAAAGTAAAGATTCGCTTGGTAGCACTGTTGAAGAAACATAACACCTTTTTTTGCCACATGGGAACGTGTGCCATCCAGCATTTTCTGCTGCAGTTGTTCATCAATGTGCGGCTGTATTTCCCTCTGAAGGAGAGCAATGGGTCATTTGTGCAGAAGTCACAAAAAAGAAACAGAAAAATGTTGAAAGTGTGTCACCTTTAAGATAAGAAAAGTCCACAAAGTCCAGACTAAAAAGATGACTACTCTTCTTTCTCTGAACACGTTTCTTTGTTTGTTGAAACAATTCACTACTTGAGTAATTACTTTACTATTGTAGTGCTACCAAGCGCATGTTCAGGATCTTTCAGACAGCGGCACTGTGTTGTACTTGTATCTATGTGCA
Organism: Semisulcospira habei; assembly: GCA_036245525.1. NCBI lineage: Eukaryota > Metazoa > Mollusca > Gastropoda > Semisulcospiridae > Semisulcospira > Semisulcospira habei. The sequence continues at coordinate 107,832,261 of BTPG01000003.1, read as the reverse complement.
AGTGTATACACGACTCTTCTTTCATATGAAATTTGATTATGTTCTGGTGTTATTTTTACTTTTTAGCTGTTATGAAGATATGAAGATGGTTTCTATGCCACTAGATCATATCAGAGGAATACAGTAGTGAATACGTTTGCTCTTGTGTCAGACGTTACCTGTGTTGTCTCATTTCTTACATAAATGCGTATGTTAGCACTTATGTGTGATTTGTGTGTAGGTATTCGTGTTAGTGTTTATAAATGTTATTTGTGTTAAATGTTATTCGTAGAAATTCTTTTCATAACCCATTTAGCCCAAAGCAGGCAGACATTGGATTAATCAATATAATTCAAGGGTCATGTCAGATTAGCTTGGCGCCTGAAGATAATCTGGCGCTGACATTGAATTTACACGGTTGATCCATCTCCTGCAGCTGGTACACAGTCGAGTGGTGACTCTTTCAAAAATTGTTCAATGTGGGCTTGGGATTAATTGGGTGAAAATAATTAAGCAAAAATAAACAAAACAAACACATTTCAAGATCATAGAAGGCACGAATTTTGGCTGGTTGATACTTGCTGAAATTTTGCTTCTCACTAACGCATGAATAAATAATACAGAAAAACAAAATGAAGGAGAAATGATAACATTCAAATACACTATAAGTAAGCATTATTAAAACAACAACTCAACTTGAAGTACATGTTAACACTTAGACGTATACAGAACACTTAGACAAGTAAACAAACAACTCTGCAGATTCACAACATTTAAAACAAAACGTTGCATACCCCACACCCATTCAACATCACCGATTTTATATCAAACAGGCCTGCACCATGTTGCATGACACATCTAGGGACACACTGCATTTATTTATGCTGATGTTTTTGTAATGGTAATACCATCGTGTGTTGACCGGTTGCGTGCATGTTCCCCGGCTGACCTCGTTTTTCTGCTATACGCATAGAGGCGCTGGTTTATCTTTCTATGTAGGATCTTTGGATACAGGCAGCCAGTGCAGGTCAACAAGTAAGGGTGTTATGTGCTCACGTTTCGGTACTCTGTAAATTAGTCGGGTAGAGCAGTTCATAACTCGTTGAAGTTTATAAAGAAGATTAACTAATTGTGTGTCTGCGGGCTTAGTGAGTGAGTGAGTGAGTAGGTGAGTGAGTGAGTGAGTGAGTGAGTGAGTGAGTGAGTGAGTGAGTGAGTGAGTGAGTGAGTGAGTGAGTGAGTGAGTGAGTGAGTGAGTGAGTGAGTGATCGATCGATCAATTGACTATTGCTGTTTTTCTGCAGTCTGTAGGAAGGTCAAAGCCAAGGAGCCCCATGAGAGCCCTGAAGACGTCGAACTAACAAGCCACCCTGAGCCTCGTAATGAGGACAACGCAGGTCAGCCCGAGACAGACCAGGCCGTCCCCTCTCAAGCCTTGCAGGTCAAGGTCAACGCATACGAGGACAGGCACGCAGATGCGGATACGGGCAACGAGGAAACCCTTTAACCCTTTGAGTGCCAGCTGACGTTGACGGTGTTTCTGCAATCTTCGTTTATTTAACACCAAAACTGCCTTGATGTCCCAGGTACGTGGACACAGGGTTTATTCAACACCACAAGACCCTAGATGTCCCAGGCACGTGGACACAGAGTTTATTCAACGCCAAAAGACCCTTGATGTCCCAGGCACGTGGACTCAGAGTTTATTTAAGACCAAAACACCATTGATGTCCCAGGCACGTGGACTCGGAGTTTATTCAACACCAAAAGACCCTAGATGTCCCAGGCACGTGGACTCGGAGTTTATTCAACACCAAAAGACAATAGATGTCCCAGGCACGTGGACTCAGCATTTATTCAATACCAAAAGACCCTAGATGTCCCAGGCACGTGGACTCAGAATTTATTTTCACATAAAAACTAGATGTTCCAGGCACGTGGACACAAGAGTTTAGTCAACACCACAGGACCCTAGATGTCCCAGGTACGTGGAGTTTATTCAACGCCAAAAGACCCTTGATGTCCCAGGCACGTGGACTCAGAGTTTATTTAAGACCAAAACACCATTGATGTCCCAGGCACGTGGACTCGGAGTTTATTCAACACCAAAAGACCCTAGATGTCCCAGGCACGTGGACTCAGAGTTTATTCAACACCAAAAGACCCTAGATGTCCCAGGCACGTGGACTCGGAGTTTATTCAACACCAAAAGACAATAGATGTCCCAGGCACGTGGACTCAGCATTTATTCAATACCAAAAGACCCTAGATGTCCGAGGCACGTGGACTCAGAATTTATTTTCACATAAAAAACTAGATGTTCCAGGCACGTGGACACAAGAGTTTAGTCAACACCACAGGACCCTAGATGTCCCAGGTACGTGGACTCACGGTTTATTCAACACCAAAAGACAATAGATGTCCCAGGCACGTGGACTCAGATATTATTCAACACCAAAACACTCTAGATGTCCCAGGCCCGTGGACACAGAGTTTATTGAACACCAAAACACCCTAGATGTCCCAGGCACGTGGACACAGAGTTTATTGAACACCAAAACACTCTCGTGGACTCACAGTTTATTCAACACCAAAAGACAATAGATGTCCCAGGCACGTGGACACAGAGTTTATTCTACACCATACACCCTCGATGTCCCAGGCACGTGGACACAGAGTTGATTCAACACCATACACCCTAGATGTCCCAGGCACATGGACACAATGTTTATTCAACACCATACACCCTAGATGTCCCAGGCACGTGGACACAGAGTTTATTCAACACCAGACACCCTAGATGTCCCAGGCATGTGGACACAGAGTTTATTCAACACCATACACCCTAGATGTCCCAGGCACGTGGACTCAAAGAGGTGTGAGCAAGAGGTATAGATCCTCATTAGCCCCCCCCCCCCACCACCACCACCACTTACCCCCCCCCCCCCCCACACCCCCTACCCCACCCTCTCCCCGCCCCCTGCGGGGGGCTCATGAGGATCTATACCTCTTGAAGTTGGATGGTGTTCACACTGTCTCGGCACTGAACGGGTTAAAGAGCACGATACGCCGAAAGAATGGTGAGGTGACGTGTTCAACGAACTACTGCCAACAATGACGAAAGAGATATCATGGTGAATAACCCGCTGTCACCGTACGTAGAAGCATAAGCACAAGCATTAGCATAAGCAAACACTCCAGACATCTTCAATAAGCACAGCATTTCGTGAGCCCGGAGGGCTTATGAGGATCTATGCTTCTTGTTGATATTTGAAGTCTTGAATTGTTTATGGTACACGCTCGTTATCCGCCGTGACTTAGCTCTCGTGTTTTGGTTCACGTGTGAAGCAAAAGTGAGTCTATGTCCTGGGCCAGTAGTCGTCCGTCCCTCGTCATCCGTCCCGCGTTGTCCGGCGTCCGTCGTCTGTGGTCAACTTTAACATTAGCATTTTGTCGGAGCCACAATCTTCAAACTTGTCCCAAGGAAGACCTTTCTTAACATACCATTTTCATTGACCTGTCTTAAAAGTCAAGGCCACCGGGTATCTGGAAATAGGTGAAACAATATTCCGACAAAATTTGTGAATTTTTAAGTACTATTAACAACTTCAAACTGCAACTTGGTACAATGATGCCTGATGGTAAGACCATTCTATGCATACTAATTTGGTTGAATTCCGTGAAAGGTCAAGGGAGAGCAAGACATCAGAAGATAGGTCAAAAATAGCCTTATTTGGACAAAATATGTTTTTTTTACAAAATATCTTCAAACCCAAACTTGGTACAGATATACCCAATGATAAGACCTCATATGCAAAAGGGTCAAGGGTCACAAGAGCTCTCGAAATTGGTCACGGATAGATTTTTCTTGACACAAAATGTTTTCTTCTCGAATACTGTTGACAACTTCAAACCCAAACGTGTTTCAGAGATGTCTTATAATAACACATTCGTATGCACGCTAATTTGATGACCCCTCGGAAAGGTCAAGGGTCAGATGTAATCAGGAAATGATTTGGGGAAAGTGGAATTTTTGCTTTTATGTATACTATTTTATGTTATTACTCTCAAAAATCAAGGGTCATGTAAGAGTGAGAAAACGTGTGGAAACGCATACATTTTGAGAACACGGTACAAAAGCTACAATTTACATACGTTAAAACTTGGACGATCGTGCACGTGAGCCCTAAGGGCTTTGCCATTCTTGTTTGCCATTCTTGTTTGCCATTCTTGTTTGTTGATAGAAGTTCGTTGCAAAAGAAACCTCACTAATAACATAATAATTAAAACAACAAAAACAAACAACAAAAAGCAGAAACAACAACAATAACCCCCCCCCCCCCGCCTCTCCGCCCCCCCCCCCCCCCACCCCCATCCAAAAAACCAAACCAAACAACAACAACAACAACAAAACCCAATAAGTTAGTTATTTGAATTTAACGCCGAGCAGGTGACTAAGGCCATCTCACGGCGGGAACAACCAACAAATAAAATACACCTCAACCCATTATTTTTTGTACTAGAATGCATTTATAAGTATCATGTCCAGTGTTATGTATTCGCCTTTCAATGGTAGAAAGTGCAGTGGCGGGCAGAATTAATTTAACTGCATGTTTCTTCAGATAATGTAGCCGTCGTTTAAGATGTCCATCCCCCAGAAAATCGCAAATGTTAGAGACACAAGCAACTTGAAATTGAATAATGGTGAGACTGGAAAAACGTCTTCAGACAATAATTTAGTTTTGAGAGCAAGAGCTTAACACAAGTTCTATTTCATGTGTCGCTCCAATCTTAACCTGTTCACTGCCATTGGACGCAAAATGTGTTTTAGAGATCATTATACGTTTGTAAGGGACGCAGACTTCTCCCCAGTCGCACGTACAGACTCTCGCACAACAGACGCATACACCGCCACTGACTCAGACTCCCCCACCAGGTCTGCCCTAGGGGACCTTGGTGGGGTTGTCTACTTTTTAGTTCCTAGGGTCACCTTGTCTAACCCCTACAAGGTGGGTTCTACTCTTTTGGGGGTTTGTATTTCTGTCTTTCTGGTCCATTCATCTGTACTTTTCTTTTGAAATTCTCCCTCCTGTCTGCGCTTCTTGCAGTTATTTCTTCACTTAGCACAGGCACGTCCTGAGAAGGCCTTTGTCGCTTGCGGGACGTAAAGCAATATATACTCACTCGCACTCACTGACTCAGACGGGCGCATTCACGCGGGAAAACTCAACACACGGGCTTTCTTTCTAACGAGGACGTTTATAACAAATAATAAAAGAAACGCTCAAACGATTATCACAACTATGTACACTACACCTTCCCCACTACAAGCACCTCAACAGCACATACACACACACAATGTAAATGCCAGGCTGGGTAGTTGTCTCTCACAATCCAACTTGTTTTGGTGTTCTCGCCTGGTTACGTTCAGTCCTTTCACGTCTAGGCGTGCAAGTCCTTTGTCGTACGCTCCCGAGTCGTCCCGTCTCTCGTACCGTGGACGTCCTCGTAACTCGCTCTGTAGCGCAGTGCTTGGTGTGACCCGGGTGCCTCGGCACCGGCCGCTCACTCCCTGAGTGAAGCGATGGAGAGATGACCTCGAAATATGTCCCTGTTGGCTGACGTCTCGGCGTCCGTCGCTTCACTCTCGGACAAGCACTCTGAATAAACAATAAGGTCCTAAATCATAACACTTGCTAAACACACACATATTGGATAATATGAGATACATTACGTAACCTGGCTGATACAAATAACTCACACGTTAAGACACACACACACTTGCTTCACAACCCGAACCACCTTTGTAACATCCCATAACTCTGTCACTACCTTGAAACAGAATATAAACTAACACTCGCCAAAAGTTATCCCATACACTGGAAAAGACATTACTTAACCACGTACTACCTTCATAACGACTTGGGCATACACACCTCACATTCCTTAGTTATCCATCTTGGTAAATAACTATATGGAAAAACACCGGTTGCCTCAATAACTTCAAGCCAACATAACTGAACCAACCCAGTCAACACTACACAACCGATTTAACTCCTACTAACGCATACTATCATTAACGCAGTAACCATCAATAATACATATATATATAGAAACATACCTGGATTCTAGGTTTCAGAGTCTTGGAATGCAGGCTAAGGTATCTCACACACGTCTGTCCTCACTGACAGTAAAGCCCCGTACTAACGTTTCTACAGCTATGTTCGCCTGAACTCTCACTAAAACCCCCGTGCAGAACGTTCCTTTAAGATTTCACGTGGGTCAGCCACACAGAATAGTTGACACAATACAAACCGCTAACAAAGCTGTACCGTACTAAACCCTCTGTGTGAACCCTATGCGTGCGCATAGAGTTTTATCACAACGTTCAATGTCCGAATTCCACATCGTCAGAGGAACATGACTCAAATTGGCGTCAGCAAGTTGCACAGCTCCTCGTGAGCCCCCGCAACTGAAGGCGGCTTATGAGGCTCTATACCTCTTGCATTTGGTCGCAGTTGAAGTTTTCTCAGCTGTCAGAGCAATGAAGAAGACATGGCCATCCACTGCAGCCAAGGAAGTTATCAGTTGTAACGTCTCATCGTGCCACTGGACTCTGATTTCTAGGTCGAGAGGGTGGGGTTGCTCCAGCGCAACAGCTTATCCACCAAAGTCTCCGTCACGAGCAGGTTTTGTGCATAGATCTTCACCAAATCTGCTTCTTCGTCTTCTCTTTCTTCTGCCTCCTCCAGAAGCCCTGCGGCGATGGGGAGACGTGTGAACCGACAGGTACAGGTTACTACTGAGAGTCGTAGTTCCGAACCTGCACGTAGGCAGCCTGTGGACCAGTGGTCGCTATTCCCTGTACCAGGGGCAGAAAAGAAGTTCGGCAGCATCCCAGGCGACTGAGCAGCCCTCTTCAAGCCAACACTGCTCATCCTAGTAAGGGAGGGAACTAGAAAAGGTGTTCCAAACGTTGCCTGCCCTACACCAAACCGGTCAGCTTACCGCGGCCGGCGGTGTAACCCTTTTATGCGGTCGAAAAGAATAACAAAGAAAGAAACTTATTCTCGGAATGTGGAACGTACAAACCCTGTTGGACAGAGATCAGACGCAGAGACTGCACAGGAGAACAGCCCGCGTAGCCAGGGAGCTGGCGAGATATAAGATCGACATTGCGTCCCTTAGTGAAACCGAATTTCCTGACGAAGGATCGATCTGTGAACCTGAGGGTGGGTACACCTTTTTCTAAAAGGGCAAAGCTGAGATCGAAGACGGGATACACAGAGTTGGCTTCGCCATCCGCACCACTCTCCTCCGACAGCTGTGTTCTCTTCCCACCGGCATCAGCGAACGAGTGATGAAGCTCCGTTTCGCCACCATCCCACACTCGACATGTCACTATCATCAGCGCCTGTGCTCCGACACTCACCAGCACCGATGACGACAAGGATGCGTTCTGTGAGAGCCTCGACTCCCTCCTGAAGTCCACCCCTGCAAGTGATAAACTCATCGTGCTTGGTGACTTCAATGCGCGAGTTGGGCGCGAGTGTGACTGCTGGGAAGGAGTCATGAGCCCACAGGGGCTAGGCAAGATGAACAGCAACGGCCTGCTGCTGCTGACATTGTGCGCTGAGAATGGACTCGCCATCACCAACACATTTTTCAGGCTGGCTAATAAGTACAAGACAGCAGGGTTTCACCCAGGGTCCAAGCAGTGGCATCTCATAGACTATGTCATTGTCCGCCAGCGGGATATTCGCGAGGTCAGAATCACCTCTTTTTTCTCCTGACGGCTTCACCTTGCTGAAGGACAAAGGCAGCATCTCTGAGCGCTGGGAGAACATTTCTCAAATCTGCTCAACCTGCCTTCCATTGTCGACCCCGCGGCCCTGGACATGATTCCTCAGAAGCCAACACTGGATGACCTTGACCGCCCGCCCACCCTGGACGAGGTCAAGAAAGCGAGCAACCAGACTAGCTCCAGCAAGGCTGCAGGAATGGACGGCATCCCCGCAGCAGAGCTCTTCAAAGCAGCTCGATCTGACGCCATTGATGCCTTTCTCAACATTCTGACATGCATCTGGGCAGAGGAGAACATGCCACAGGAATTCAGAGATGATATGATCGTCTCCCTGTTCAAGAACAAAGGCAGCAAAGAAGACTGTGCCAATTACCGAGGGATCTCACTCCTGTCCATCGCTGGCAAGATCATTGCGAGAGTCATTCTCAAACGCCTGATCAGCTCTGTATTTGAGGAAGCACTTCCAGAGGCTTATTGTGGGTTCAGACCCGGCGGCAGCACAGTCGACATGTGAGACAGGTCCAGGAGGAATGCATTGAGCAACATTTGGACCTCTATGCCGTCTTCATAGACCTGACCAAAGCATTCGACACCGTGAAAAGAGAAGCGCTTTGGTTCATCCTCGCAAGCTCGGCTGCCCCAGGAAGTCCACCAACATCATCCGCCGCTTCCATGATGGAATGGTAGGAGTTGTCCAGTCAAACGGCGATACATCCGCACCCTTCGACATTTCCAATGGTGTGAAACAAGGGTGTGTTCTTGCTCAAGTGAAGTTCAACCTGTTCTTCACGTGTGTCCCGACCCATGCAGTACGCGACCTTGAGAAGAGAGTGTACCTGGTTTACTGACTGGACGGCTCCCAATTCGACCTCCGTCGACTGAACGCCAGGGCTTAAACCACCGACAGACTGATCCTTGAGGCGCTATTTGCAGATGACTGTGCGCTGGTGGTGCACACGGAGTGTGACCTCCAGACCATCGTCAACAGGTTCACGGAAGCCTATCGACTGTTTGGCCTCACCATCAGTCTAAACAAGACCTAGGTCCTGCATCAACCAGCCCCAGACAAACAACATCACCCCCACCCAAAGTGTATATTGAAGGCACCGAGCTGAAGACTGTCGATCAGTTCAGATAACTTGGGAGTATCATCTCTTCTGACGGTACTATCGACAAGGAAATCGCAGCTTGCATCAGCAAAGCCAGCAAAGCTTTTGGTCGTCTGCGCACGAGTGTGTTGAACAACAACAACGTCAAGCTCTCCACCAAGATCAAAGTCTACAAGGCAGTGGCCCTCCCCAGCCTCCTCTGCGGCTGTGATTCATGGACGCTGTATAGAAAGCACCTCAAGCAGCTTGAACGTTTCCACATGAGATCCCTGCGCTCACTCATGGGCATCAAATGGCAAGACAAGGTGTCAAACCTGGAAGTCCTGGAAAATGCTGGCTTAGTGAGTGTTGAAGCCTTGATCTTAAAGACACAACATCGCTGGACAGGTCATGTCATATGCATGGAGTATTCTCGCATGCCACGCCAACTCCTGTATGGCGCACTCTCAAAAGGCCACAGGAAGCAAGGTCGCCCAAAGAAACGCTTCAAAGACTGCATAAAAGACAGCCTCAAGTACTGCGTCTTCCCTGTAAAGGAACTCAAAGCGCAAGCGCAAGACAGATATGGCTGGCGTGTCGCAACCAGGAAAGCCTACACGCTCTTTGAACACTCGGTGTGAAATGATCACCAGTGCCAGAGCTCGCACAAAGACGGCGTCGACTCTCCCCACAGCTACGTTCCAGTGCCCCCATTGTTCTTGCAGGTGTGGCTCCAGGATTGGTTTGGCCAGCAACACCAGCACCGACAAATAGAAGTCATGCACAATGACGACATAATCGGCTTTCGATGGCCTACCCATTATTACATGATAAGCGATGTTGATGTATTTGCTTCGCTAACTGTACTGTAAGGAGTGGGATTTTGCTGACAATTGCTTTTTGTCTTTTAACCATCAGCGTATTCTCAATCTGAGATGGATTTAAAACCGTTGTTTGTTAGCAAGCCTCAGCTGTCCAAGGAACATGGATTCAAAGTGGCGTCAGCAAGTGGCACAGATCCTCATAAGTCCCCGCAACTGCGTGGGCACATTAGGATCTATACCTCTTGATTTTGGGTGAGTTCACATTTTCTCGGCACTAAACGGGTTAAATTAAATCATACCTTATCAAGAGACGATAATCGACAACTATTCCAGTAAATCATGTGGAAAGTACTGAGTTCCCCAAAGGTCTTATTATGTTAGTGGGGAGAAAGGGGGTGGGTGGCCGAAAGCGGGGTGGGGGTTGTTTTGACTGTGGGGGAGGAGCTGGCAGTCTGCGGGGAGGGCAACTCCAGCAGTAATTAACTATAAAAGTAGGCACCCCAAAAATCATTTGATTTAGTTAATAATATTTCTTTCACAACTTGTTCTCAAAATAAAACCTTTTTTTACAAATCGAAAAATTATAATCTGCTCCTCCTCCGATTCTTTCGTCTCGTATTGTTTCTATCATCATAATGGTCTTCTCACATTGCAAACCCTTCTACTATTTGTGACGTACACACATCACCGAAAAATAGCCATCATAGCCGCAACAAAGACTGCAAAAATAGATCGGCCTCCGTAGCGCAGTGGTTAGCGCGTCGGACTGGCGGCCGGTAAAATCGAATCCAAGCCGAGCCAAACGAGACTTTTTCTACCTGGGTCGGCTCCTGTACCCAGAGCGAGTGTGCTATGGACCCAATGGGAAGGCTGACCCCACGCAGCCGAGACTCACCCACTTCACTGGTGCGACTTTGGGGTGCTACGCGGGTTATGAAGCATAGCAAGATGTGAATGATTACGCGGCTGGCACCGCAGGTGTCCTCAGTTCCCGGACCTGGTTAACACAAGGATATTTATGACAGGAAGCGTAGAACGCGTCCCTGTCACGCAGTCCCCAACCACATGGCATCATCATATCATCATCCTCATCATGCAAAAATGGACAAAAATGCTGTTCCATATTTCTGATCTCTCAAGTCTCCATCTCATGGTGACCTCAGCCTCCAAGAGCACTAGATGCGCGGTTGTCTTCGGCCAGACCCTGCTCCTGTGCGTGGAAGGACGTAGTGGTTGACTCGTCGGGGGAAACTCCCATTGGCAAACACACTCCGCGACTAGCTAACAATGTCGTAAGTAGGAGGAATAGTAGGTGTGGTCAACGGAAGGCCACACTGAACACCACCGAAGTGACTCGGCAGCAGTGCGGAGTTTCCTCCAGAGGGAGTCCCCTACTACCCGACACAGCATCTGGAACTAGCGGACCTGGGAGAGAGAGACAGAGAGCGCACACTGGGGTTGATGGGGATGAGCGGTGTGACATCGAAAAAAAGGAAACATGGAGCAGCACACACACACACACACACACACACACACACACACACACACACACACACACACACACACACACACACACTCAAAATACAGTTTGCGTCTATGGGCACTGCGAGGGTTAACTCATCCAACTCCGACACCCTACGGCAAGACATGGATCGAGCGTGATGGTTCAATGGCTGCGCCAGGATAGCTTGGCGCCTATAGGCGGCAAGCTATTCTGGCACAACCTTTTGAACTATCACGCTCGATCTGTTTGCAGAAGTGTTATGCAGTCTTCAGAAGACAACTTCAAAATTTTGAGGATTTTGGTCGCGGAGCAGAATGTGTTAAAAAAGTCATGGGCACGCTCACTTTATCGTTATCAGGTTTATCTTTTTGAACAGTATCTAACGATTTCTAGCAGGCAGGAGTGTGTCATACCTGTCAGAGAAAATGGAATGTTAAGGAGAAAACTCAAAATGCCGTGCGAGATTCAAGGTTTACTAACGTGTTTACGGATGTGATGTTATAGTGGTTATGATAAAACTTGATAAAATATTACACACAACACACACTCACTCACACACACACACAATCACACACACACACACACAATCACACGCGGGCACACACACACACACACACACACACACACACACACACACACACACACACACACACATAATGACACTCGGGCACACATACACACATACACACACACGGACACAGACACACAAAAACACACGGGCACACACACACACACACGCACACACACACACACACACACACATACAAACACACACACACACACACACACACACACACACACACACACACACTGTTCGCCAAACACAACAACAATATACAATTTCTGCGTTTATTTTCAGATATACATCAATTATATATTATGTCTAGATTTGTTTGTTGGAGACCACTAATGTACGCATTTACATTAAAGAGCATTGATCGATAAATAAATGTACCCTTCATGTATAATTTTGCACATTTCATATCTAAATATTTTAGTATTTTGATACAGTTTTTCGCCGACAAAGTATGTTGGCGAGGAAAAGAAATGCGACTTATTAATTTGGAATCGTCGGAAACACTTCAGCGTTTCCGATGATTCCAAAGATGTTACATTTCTTTTCCTGGTCAGAAGTCTTTCCGAAGAGTCCACTGATGTAGAGTGTCTCTGGCTTATCCGTATATTTTTCATTGAGCATGAAACAACCATGTTTGTTTAACTGCGGGCAATCAGTCGGCAAATCACTTTTCAAAGGCTTGACCACCCTCTCGTCATGGTGAAATCGCCACGAAACCCATTCACCCCATTCAGCCCTGACGCACTGCAGCAGGAGATGGGTTAATCATGATGATTCAAGGGTAGTGCCAGATTAGTTTGGCGCCTGTCGGCGCCAAGCTAATCTGGCACTACCCTTGAATTATTATGATAATCCATCTCCTGCAACTGGTGCATATTCATTATTTGACGCCTTCAAAATTTGGTAATACGCCGTTGGGCTGAATGAGTTAAGGGCGTGTTTCCACATAGCTACGTGACAGCGCGCGGTACGCGACACGTAAAAAAAAAAAAAGAAAAAAAAAGCTGAGCAACAGGCGGGAAAACTGCAACGTGTGTTTTCATAATTATATAGCATACGTGACTTGTGGCGTCGCGCCTCTATCTGAATTGTTACAATTTTGTTGTCCGTGCTGAAACGCACGGTTCTTTCACCGCAGATTCGTGGTTTAATCGGTTTTGAATATCTCCATAGCACGATAACATTTTGTTGCATTGATGTCGCCTGTCGCACCACAATCGCGCAT